>JAJTUV010000823.1:1200000-1632638 GCA_021653895.1 Mastomys natalensis
TTCCACAAAATAGAAACGGAAGGAACATTACCCAATTCATTCTATGAAGCCACAATTACGCTTATACCTAAACCACACAAAGATCCAACAAGAAAAGAGAACTTCAGACCAATCTCCCTTATGAATATCGATGCAAAATACTGAATAAAATTCTCTCGAACCGAATCCAAGAACACATCAAAACACTTATCCACCATGATCAAGTAGGCTTTATCCCAGGAATGCAGGGTTGGTTCAATTTACGGAAATCCATCAACGTAATCCACTACATAAATAAACCTCAAAGAAAAAAACCACATGATCATATCTCTTGATGCTGAAAAAGCATTTGACAAAATTCAACACCCCTTCATGATAAAAGTCTTGGAAAGATCAGGGAATTCAAGGCCCATACCTAAACATATAAAAGCATTATACAGCAAGCCAGTAGCTAACATCAAACTAAATGGAGAGAAACTTGAAGCAATCCCATTGAAATCAGGGACTAGACAAAGCTGCCCACTCCCCCTACCTGTTCAATATAGTTCTGGAAGTCCTAGCCAGAGCAATTAGGCAACAGAAGGAGATCAAAGGGATACAAATTGGAAAGGAAGAAGTCAAAGTTTCACTATTTGCAGATGACATGTTAGTATACTTAAGTGACCCCAAAACTTCCACCAGAGAGCTCCTAAACCTGATAAACAACTTTAGCAAAGTGGCTGGGTATAAAATTAACTCAAACAAATCAGTAGCATTCCTCTACACAAAGGATAAACTGGCTGAGAAAGAAATTATGGAAACGACACCATTCACAATAGATCCACAAATAGTATAAAATATCTTGGGGTGAATCTAACCAAGCAAGTAAAAGACCTGTATGACAAGAACTTCAACACCCTGAAGAAAGAAATCGAAGGAGATTTCAGAAGATGGAAAGATCTCCCATGCTCATGGATCGGAAGGATTAATATAGTAAAAATGGCTATCTTGCCAAAAGCAATCTACAGATTTAATGCAATCCTATCAAAATTCCCACTCAATTCTTTACAGAGATAGAAAGAGCAATCTTAAAATTCATTTGGAATAACAAAAAACCCAGGATAGTGAAAACTACACTCAACAATAAAAGAACTTCTGGGGGAATCTCCATCCCATTTCAAGCTGTACTACAAAGCAATAGTGATAAAAAACGGCATGGTATTGGACAGAGACAGTCAGGAGGATCAATGGAAATAGAATAGAAGACCCTGAAATGAACCCCCATACCTATGGTCACTTGATCTTTCGACAAAGGAGCTCAAACTATCCAATGGAAAAAAGACAGCATTTTCAACAAATGGTGGGCGGACCAACTGGAGGTCCAAACTTGTAGAAGATCAAATTGATCCATACATAATCTCCCTTGGTACAAAGCTCAAATTCCGAGTTGATCAAAGGACCTCGCACATAAAAACCAGCTACACTGGAAACTAATAGAAAGAAAATAGGGAAAAAGCCTTGATCATATGGGCCAACAGGGAAAAGTTCTGAAACATAGACACCAATGGCTTATGGACTTCCTAAGATCAAGAATTGACAAATGGGATCTCAAAAAACTGCAAAAGCTTCTGTAAAGCAAAAGGATACGGTCACGCGAGGACAAAAGCGGAACCAAGCAGACTGGGAAAAGATCTTCACTCAACCTATGGCCATCTGATAGAGGGCTGAATATCCAAGGTATACAAAGAACTGAAGAAACTAGAATTCCAGACCATCAAATAACCCTAATTAAAAATGGGTAGAGAGTTGAAACAAAGAACTCTCGGAACTGAGGAAACTTCGAAGGATATGAGAAACATCTACAGAAGTGCTCACGAGGCATCCGCTAGTCAAGGGTGGGGCAGGGGGGGGGAAATTCAAAATTAAACGCAACGGGACTGAGGGGGCGTGGGTGGTCCAGGGGGGGGGGTGGGGCCAACCGGGTCGGGGGGGGACGGGGACGAGGGGGTGGTGGGATAATTGGGGGGGGTGGGGGGGGCTGTCGCAGGGAGTTGCCGAGTGTTGGCATTTGGCTTATGGGTTTGAGTACATGCCAACACGGCGGCGTTGATCTAGTTGGAGACGGGATTGGGAGGTGATTATGGGATTTGGGAGGGTGGTTGAGATGTAGAGGCAACTTATGCGGGGGAATGTATCCTGAGCATTCATTCACGACTACGGACGCAATCAATGGAGAGATGATGGATTGAACATCAACTATGCTGCGCCACATACCTTCGCCAAGCCCAGTTGTTGGTATACTGCGGAGTAGCATCCTGTGTACTTTGGCATCTTAGCACCCATGGCTACCACTGGGTGAGTATGCACACCGCTAGCGAGTCGGTACAATAGCAGTGGTATTTCGATAGGGAGGCGAGCTCGCCTCATGAGACACTAGGTGTGAATCGATGGCTTATGCACTCTCGTATAGGACATGCCATGTTCTCAATCATGCAGCTCCGCGTGCCCACGGGTTATTTGGCAAGTATATGGGGATGCGGGCCGAGACTGAACTCCTATTTACAAACACTGAGGTCAATGGGTCATTTAGTGGGGGGATGTTCCATGCTATGGGTAATGGAGTCACACTGGATCAGTCAGTGGTTAGTAGGAGGTACGGCCTGTGCTGTGTCAGGATAATATAGCACAGGTCATAGTGGGGGTGGCTGGTGGGAATTGAACGCCAGGGAGGAGTCGGTTATGCAGATGCGGATAACGAAGAGAAATTTGGGGGAAGGTTGATCAGTGATCCGTTACGACTTGACTACACATGATGAGCTATTGCATTTTATGCGATTTACAATGGAGCTCACTCTGTAACAGGCTTCGCGATCTGAGTGCATACGCATCTTTAAAGAATGATTATGACTGCTGCCAGTGAACACATTTCCTCTCACTGCACAAATGACCCATATGGATGCTAAGAGGACGTGTCTTATAATCATCTGGCAGGAACGTGTAGTGCAGTGCGGTATTAGTGACACCCCAGGCAGGGGGTTCAGTGTCGTGGGCAAACTTAGACTCAATAGAACATTGGTCTTGGGTGAGTGGGGCGGGCGAGCTTGATGGGTTGATACATTGGTGGGGGAGCATACGACTGCAGGCTTCTTAATTGAAGTGTCCATCCAGGCGGGGGACACATAGCACTCATTCTGTCCGTCTGAAAATACACTAGCGCGCTTAACTACATTCTCTAGAGGATGTCACATTGGAGTACAAGGTTTGAGCTCCATATTGCGAAGACTCAATGCATGACACAAGAGTATGCGGGTCAAGATTATTGCAAGGGAGGAAGATCCGGCCAAGTACGGATGTTTTTTGTCCCTTTTTTTAGAACGAGTATCTAAAGCACAATTGCTATCCAGTAGCTCTGAACCCTAGTCTAGCCTGGGAACCAATAACCTCAGGCCCGTTTCTTTCTTGGCTCTGTAGGAGAACAGACCCTAGGTGCTGAGGTGCTCGTGTAGTCTCCTCTTGAGAAGTGGTCTTCACGTAGGATGGGCCGTATGCAGTAACTGAAAAGCTGGACGAGAGTGGGCAGTGGGGTCACTAGGACAGGAGCAGGGTCTCAGTGGCCGAGAGTGTAGTCTAGTTGGTATGAGTGTGCCGATTTGCAATTGTAAGATGCATCTGCCTTTATCATTACTGCAAAGAAATGAGTAGGAGAAGTTTTGATAGGGATTGCAGTTAAAATATCGGTAGATTGCGTTTCTGGAATGTGTGGACTTGTGATATTATAGCTAAGGGGTGCCACATATAAGGAGAAATCATGGGCCTATACAGCATCCTTGAGCACATAGGTGGAAGTTACTCTCACATCGGCACGGCAAATACTACAGATCACACATTGACGAATGCTAACACCTCGGCTGTAGAGGACTGGGCCCCGCGGGGAAGGGGCCATTCGGCAGCGAATTGTTATCAAACGGCTGAAGTGGGCTGTGTCATTACTCAAGACTGAAATCACAACGAACCTTGGTGAGCGATGTGTAGTAGGGCCGAGTTACTTTCGGAGCGTGGGTAGCGTGGTCGCATATTTCTCGATGCGGTGGCTCGAACCTACAGTGCCAATGGTCGAACTGTGGTGGGGGCGCACATCTGACGGCGATGATGGGTAGAGGGGATTGGGTATCTTTGTCACTTAGGGGTGGACTATTGAATTTTTCAATCTTGATATGTAGGAGTTTGGGGGGGGTTGTCTGGGGGGTCGGTGACACGACAAGAAGCGGTTTGGGGGGGGGGGGCATTAGTGTAGAGGGGGAGTGTGGGGATCTACTATATCATGCTAATCACATACTTTAGAGGGGGTTGATCCTGAGCTCAGTCATGCGAGTATCAAGTGGCGACGTATATTCAGCGGTGTATCTCAGATATCTGACAACACAAGCAACGAAGATGGAAATGTTGTTCAGTTTTGTATATACATGTGCTGAGAGGACTTAACAGTTCATTTGTTGTCTTTCTTACAATACAGAGTGTCTCGTTCTAGATTGCCATGCATGTAGTAGTCAGCAGGATCCTACGGTCTGTCAATGGATGAGGTAATTTCTATGATCTAGAGTGGATAACATAATGTTTCGTCGTGGTAGTGGGAGGAGAACTGGAAGGGCGGGATCATTGTCATTACGGGTTTAAGTCTGGTTGTGGGTCTTTGTGGGCTCTTGTTGTCACACTGTTTCGATATTCTCTAGCACTCTATTCATCAATGAAGTTGAGTTGTGGCTTTATCGTTATAAGTCGGAGCTTACTTGTGAGGTTCGTAATTTTTATAACACAACGATTCTTTTCAAATCAGCACAATCATCAGATATCAATGTACAGGTGCGAGCTGTTCTGTAATGGATATTCTTCTATATCAGTATTTCCTTAAGTATGCTGGAGTAGATATGAGGTGTTCCGTTAGTGGTGACCTTCTCCTTGCATGCCTGCGGTTATGTGTGAGTCTCTATCTTATCTCGGGCTGATAGATGTTTGGTTATATGTGTCGGGGTCACTCTTTCTGGCGGAGGCGTTGTCTCTGTAGAGATGCTATTTTATTTACAGTTATCTATGTGACTTATGCATGCGCAATATTACATAAAGGGCGACGAGAACAAATCTAAGCGGCAAAAAACTACATAGGAAGTTAACTCGGCTATCTATTTCACACTTCTGGAGGGGTGATGTGGGGGTGTGTGATGGAAGACTAGAATGGGCGGCAGCTCCACTTGATACACTCACGAATTGGCGCGTTGTGCGTGCCTGCCGTGGTCTATGTTGTGGATAGTTTGTTGAGAATGTGGGTTTGATCGTCCGGGTTGGGTGGATAGTTTTTTCTGCACTAAATATCCATCGGGACCTGGACTTTTTTGGTGGGGAGACCTTTAGAGGTAGGCGTCTATTGCTTGTGGCTTGGTATGGCACTGTTCAAGGCTGTGTTGTTTCTGGAGAATGTGGTTTCTCTCTTCGAGCGCGGCGGATACCATGCGACTACTCACCCACCTCTCTCCGACCTCACTAGGCAAACGTATCGCACTCCATCATTCATACCGATTCTTATCCAATCGTTCGCAAGTATACAACGCTTTGTCTACGTAGGCTAGTTCGCGTTGAGGTGTTGATTTTCCGCGGGTTGCGGTGTGTTTAGTATCCCTTTTCATGTGGTGGATTTTATGGTTTTGGTCTACGTCTCTCTTCTCTCAAAAATTAATGCGCCTGCCTCTTCGGCACATCAGACTCTAGGCGCCAGAGCGCTTTCTTAGTTCTCTATTTTGATCAAATAGATTTATCTCAATACGAACACAGCGCCGATGGTATTCACGATGAGATCTACTTGTCATTATGCTTCTGCTATGTCACTTCTACAATGAGTATTGATTAGAGTTCAATATATACCCTGAGTCTCAAATCATATTACACATGCGCAGTCTAGCTCTCGCTGCTGGTGCGTCTCTGGGGCGTGGCATAGAGGGAGTGATTATGCTGACAGCAAGTGAGGAATACACAGCGTAACGTAGTTGGCATGCAGCGCAGCGCTGGTTGCGCTAACTCGAGAGCAGCTACAGACTTTCATTCTGGTAGGCTACTTAGTCACGCGAGTCTCTAGGGATTTAGCTGGACACACAGACTAGCTTTACTGGCCTGCACGAGCTGGTACACACCCTTAATGTGATAGCGTTCAGCGGCAAGAGATGACTAATGGCCTGTATAAATAGGCTCATTACATTCAGCTTAAGGCACACTCTTATGACAATGATACTTACTCTCATATAGTATGGCTTCATCTGTACAATTCTGAGAATCTCCCATTTATCACGAGTTGTACGTACTGCGTTCAGGGGTGCTGGGAGTGCGATAGCGGAAATGATACTATCCACTTCTAGTCTGTGTTGTATATAGCAGAGAACATAAGCTGGTGTCACATAAGTGTTCAGTACGGATGCATGCCAGTGTGGATCTTTTATTTGTCGCAAGTAATGCGTAGGCTCAGCTGTCGGTCGCGACAAACGCTCTTGGAGGACCAATAACACCTCAGAAGGTCTACAGGGGGGGTGAGAGGCGCGGAACAATTCAATGAGCGTGCAGAGAAACAAAGTGTCAGCAATTTCTTGTTGCTTACGTAGTGTGCGTTTAGGCAGGGACACAGATGAGTACTCATCGAAGTTAGTGTTCCTTGAGAGCGAGCGCGAGTATACAAAAACTTCGAGATAGTACAACGAGGTTCGATACATCGGACACTTGTGCTGCGAACGGATTGAAATAGAAACACAAAGACTCAAAGTGAGTGAGAGAGTGGGCGATTGAACTCATCAAACACAACTTGACTTGAGGGGTGGGGTCAAGGTGTTGGGACGGGGGTAGCCGGGGTCGGCTGTTGGGAGGGGGGGGGGGGGGCGGGGGGGGGGGAAAGCGAGCGTCGCAATCACTTTTATGAAAGCCTTCCCATGGTTACATACTTAGCAGCTTGCGTGGAATGAGATATTCTAGCGGATTACAGGGGTGGTGACTTGCAGCGTTGATGTATCTGCAGTTGACTATTCTCACCTAGAAGAGGGCGACAGTAAGTATTTACGCGACAGATGACTGCGCCCAGATCTCTTAGCAGGCTATTTATTATAGGTTAATCTAGTTTTTTTCGATATCTAGTTAATGCGCGATATACATGACACAGCATTCAAGTATATCTCTCATGTGAATACATGCTAATAGTCCGACTTATAAAGGGCGCTCGGTAGTCCCATTTACACAGACGTAAGGTACTGTCAGGCTATCCTTCGTGCATCTAGGGAGGCTGGGGCCTTCCATTGCTCATGCACACATTAACACAGTCACGATGCAAGTACTGCTTTGCGCTCTACCTCAATTCAGGCATGTGGCAACATAAAGGGATACAGTTCTTCTTTGGGGACGGGATGGGATTGTAAGGGAGATTGGCCAAACACGCTTCTGACGGGAGGCGGTACTGGCTGAGAGTATACATATTAGTCTATGGGAGGACGTATGAATGTAGTTTGCTGCGGTGAGGTTAAGAGTATTTCCTTAGATAGTGTCGGTCACAGATCGATGGCTCATATTCTGATTCATATTAAGAGTTCTAGGATTGATGCAAGACAGAATTATAGTAGCCTACTGTCGTGTAATGATGGGTGTCAGGTGCGACAAAATCTAGGCTGTGTCTCGAGAGTTCTTGAATTAGTGAGTTACTGAGCGATATCGACAGCGTGACAATCTGAGTCTGCGCGGCGTGGAGGATTTGCGGAGATTAGCGGCTTGGTCGGTCGTGTAAGAAAGAAAAATTTAGAAAGATATAGAAAAAGGAAAAATCTTCCAGCTTCCCTGTTTTTTTTTTTAAATGGCCAAACTTACCAAGAACAATCTACAATTTTAATGCAATTCCCCTTAAAATTCTAACCAATTCTTCACAGACAGGAATGAGCAATTTTTCACTTCATATGAGAGACCAAAACCCGGATAGTCAAAAAAATCTCCCAACCCAAAAAAATATCTAGAGAATCACCCTCCCTTTACCTCAAGATAACTACAAAGCACAGTGGTAAAAACAATGGATTGATACAGAGACAGACAAGTCATCCCAAAGGAAAAAAATCTAAGACCCCAAAATAAACCCCCCACACCAATGGACACTTAATCTTTTACAAAGAAGTCAAAATATACAGTGGAAAAAAAAAAAAAAATTTTTAAAATTGTACTGGTCCCATGGATATCTGCATGTAGAAGAATACAAATAGAACCTATTTATACCTGCACAAATTTCAGTTCAAATGGCCTCTTTAGGTTTTTTTTTTCCCCAATGTAGTGAGTCACAACTAAGGTAAACCTATTGTTTATGGATGCTCTCCTAAACCCCGGTCTCTGGTAACCACCCCGTATCAACAGAACCCCAGGGAGAATAAAGGGGCACCAACTATCCACTAATTTTGACCCAAAATCTATTCCTGTCTACAGAAATATAGAAACAAAGATAGATCAGAGACTGGGGATGACCAAAACAATAACTGGCCCAACCCAGAGAAACAATCCCTGAGCAAACATCAAAACTTACACTACCCAATAATATTCTGCCAGGGGTTTTTAGACAAGAGTCTAACAAGGGTTTTCCCTTTTAAAAAGGGTTTTCCCCCCGAGAAATTATAGATGGATGCAGGACCCAAGTCAAAAAGTGGATGAGTTAAGACTGTTACAAAGAGTTTTAGGAAAGGATTTTAGACCCCAAAGGGGGAAAGAACTCCATAGGAAAGCCCAAAAAGTCAACTAACCTGGACTTTGTGGCTCTCAGAGAAAAGAAACACCAACCCAAAAAGCATCATGAGCGGACCCAACCACAACCCCCAACCCCCCCAATATGTAGCAATGTGGGAGCCAGGTCTTCTGTGAGTACTGAAAACCGGGAGGGGGCATTCCCCCCAAACTGTTGCCTATCTTTTGGGTTTTTCTCCCCGCAGGGCCCACTTTGGTGCCTTTAAGGGAGAGAAAGTGTCTAGCCCCCGCAGAGACTTGAATTGCCCGACGGGAGGATATCCAAAAGGGGGGGGGGCCTCCACCCTTCAAGGAGAAAGGGGGAGGGAGGGAGTGACCAGAATACGCCCAATCAGAATTAATAATAAAAAAAAAATAAAAAATAAATAAATAAAAAAATTTTTAAAAAAAAAAAACAAACAACAAAAAGGCTCAGGACCATTTTCCCTGTTTTGCAATCTCTTTTCCCTCCCCCCTCCCCTCCCTCTTTTCCTCCCCCCCTCCCCTTTCCCTCTTCCTCTCCCCCTCCCCCTCCCCCTCTTCCTCCTCCCCTCCCCCTTTTCCTCCGTCCCCCCCTTCTTTGTTTGTCTCCCTCACTCTTCCCCCCTTTCCCCCCTTTTCCCTCCTTCCCCTTTTTCTCCTCTTCCCCTTTTCTTCCTTCTCTCTCCTCCCCTTTCTCTCTCTCTCTCCCTTTTCTTTCTCTCTTCTCTCTCTCTCTCTCTCTCTTCCTCCTCCTCCCTTGAACCCCTGAAACAGTAACCCAAATCCCCAAGTAAATGCTTCTTTTTCATGGGTCATGGTATCTCTTAAAGCAATAGAACATATAAGATTACACATATTAAGCCGGCGGTGTGGCGCGCCCCCTTTAATCCCCCACTTGGGGGCAAAGGCAGGGGATTTCTGAGTTTTGAGGCCCAGCCTGGTCTAAATGAAGTTTTCCCGGACAGCCTGGCTATACAGAGAAACCCGGGCTCAAAAAACAAAAAAATAAATTAAAAAAAAAAAAAAAGACTTACACATATTTTTAAATAACATTTGTCCCTCTGTTAGCAGCAGATATTTTTACTTTTTACAAATACTAATAGCAAAAACAACAAACATGTCTCTAGGTATGAGAACAAACAAAATCCCCCTGGGACCTACAGTCACCTTATACTCTCTGGAATTTTCCTCTTTTTTTCTTTGGGTCCTAGAAATTTTAATTTTAAAGATTAGCCTTTCATGTGAAAGTTATTAAGTCTTACCACAGCTTTTTTAAGCCTCCCCCAAGGTCATCTGATCATCTGTTTCTGGAACACGAGATAGTCACTAAAAAACCTAAACTTTATTTCTCATAAACTTGGGCTTTCAAATTATTTTTCCCTTTTTGGTTTTTATTCAAAGGGGCCCCTCAAAGAAAGTGAAAAAGGCTAAAAGAAAAGGAATAGAAAATTAAAGTCTCAGGAGACTTTCTCATTTAACACTAGAAATTAAATTTGTAAATTTAAATATTATTTTTAATTATTTTATATTAGGCAATTGTTGGGTAACTTAATTGAACAATTAATTTCTATTGCATTTAAATCATATGTTACTAAAATAAGACATCTGAGAGCTTGGAAATATCAGAAGTGTGTTATCACTTATCCTAGTGGAAAGGTTGAAAGAAATGAAGTAACATGAACAATTCTTTCTCTCCACTTGCAAAAACCACACTTTTTGGCCTATACTAGACTACAAACGAACTGCTGTACAAGCATATCATTTTTGTACTTAACTAGTATTGAGAAAGACTTCACATATTTTGATTTTCTTTCCTTGCCTGACATTTGAATCATCAGCAAGGATGGTCCTTGCATCCTGACCCAATTGCCCATGTTCCATTTATTCCATTCAATATTGCCCTAGTCCCAGGCCCCTACTGTGTGTTATAGTCACCATTTGCTGAGTTTTTGGCTTCCCCTTTGATTTGCTATTACAAATTCTCCATTGAATGAAAATGATCTTTTAAAGCTCCAATTCAGATTAAGCCACTTTCCCAGTTACCCCCAGTTCTTCTTAAGGATTTTTCAGAAGTCCCTATGTCACTAGGAATGAAGGCCAGCTTCTTTGTACTGCAAAAATGTTTTCCCCAGGACTGAAAGCCTCCCAACACAAGTTCTATCTCTTTAGAATGGCAGCTCTGAGGGAAGTATTGGCAATTGTGGTCAAGCTGATAGCAGACAGAACCTGGTGACAGCCACGTGATTTACAGAGTCAAAACTACTGACAGAACAAAACTAACTATCTAGGGCTGGCAAGATGAGCAGTGAGAAACTCAAACTCTTTGAACTCTTGTGTATACATACATATAGACAGACAGACAGACAGACAAGACAATTTGGTAAGTAATTCCTGATGATAGCAGCATTAAAAGTTTCTCTCCCTTGCCCTGGAACCTCAACTCTTAGTGGCCAGGCAACAGGGAGCCTTGAACCTTATTAATTCTTTGTGTACCAGGAAAGAAAGGAAAGTCACACTCAACAGAAAGAAAGCTATTATGCAAGTAGATATGTATAGAAACACATACATTCATACATGTACATGTTCTGGTTCTGGTCAGGCCCAACCACTTGCCATTTGTTTCAACTCCACAAGTATTTATGCATACTCACATTTATAACCTATTTTATATATCAATCATATATCTATATAATATATATATATATATATATATATATATATATATATATGCATCCACACTAAAAAAAAGCCTTCACTCATTCTATGTGAAAAATAAGCTCCAACATTTTCAGGAGAATAGATCACATGGTTTTCCAAATATGTTTACATTCTAAAAGTTCATCATAAATCAAATAAGAAGTTTCAGTAGGAATGTTTACAAGAGTTTCTATTAAGACTAGTTACCTAATTAAACACTGATTATCTGTCACTAGCTTCACAAATTCGTTAAAAGCTTAAAAAAGTAATTCTTATGTCATAAGTTAGCATGGGTTTGTCAAGAGGCAAAATCATCTGCTTTGTGTCTTACTAGTTTTGAAATTTTGTATAAATAAATCCTATCTCCTGTTCTTGCATCTATAATAAATTGTCCATTCCAAGTTTATGACCTTAGTTAGCAGATAATGATTTCACAATTAGCCTAGAAGGAATTTTTTTTCTGGCCATAAATTGTTCCAAACCCCCTTTCTATCCTTAGTGTAATTAGCCTGTGACACATAAGGTTTGCAGAGCGCTTATTACAGCTTTTTCTATAGAGCACTCAACATTACTTGTATAAATTTAAAGAATTCTACAGAATCATCATTAGGAATTTTGAAATCATAAATTCCTCTACATAACATTACTACAAGATAGTACATCTTTGTTGATCTGCAGGTTGCTATTGCTATGATGAAACACCATGACCAAAATCAAGCTGGAGAGGAAAGGGTTTATTTGGCTTATACTTCCATATCACTGTTCATCATTGAAGGAAGTCATGACAGGAACTCAATGAGGGCAGGAAACGGAGGCAGGGCTGAAGCAGAGGTCATGGAGAGGTACTGCTTACTGTCTTGCTCCCCATGGCTTGCTCAGCCTGCTTTCTTAGAGAATCCAGGAGCACCAGCACAGGGATAGCACCACCCACAATGGGCTGAGTCCTACTCCATCAACCACCAACTAGGAAAATGCCCTGCATGCTTGCCCATGGCCTGATCTTATGGAGGCATTTTTACTTGAGGCTTTCCACTCTCAAATGACTATAGTTGTTACATGTTGTCATTAAACTATCCAGCACAGATGGGGGTTTTTAGAACTGTGGACTCAAGCAGTTTGACATAAATGCTAAATCCCTGATGGGTTCACATGGATGCATGCTCACAGTCCACAAATATAAAGTTAAGAGAGAAAACTGTAGATAAATAGTTCCTATGTGGTTGGGCAGAAATCTCAGGCATGTTTTGACTATATCACCTATCTGGACTTTGGCTTTGCAATTTGTTTTTTTTTGTTCCATGAAACAAAAGCAAATAATTTCCAAATGTAGCAGCAAACAATCCCAAGATGAATGATTCTCATTGACTGTGTGGTGTCTATTTCTTGGCTTTCTTTAAGGATAAAGTTTCAAGTTGTTTCTTTACTTAAAAAATTTTTTTTAAAGTAATAGGTGTCTTACCTGGGGTCTTGATTGGGTCAGGCAATAAAGCTTGTATTTTATACCTGATCATTTTGCTGATTCTGATTATACAAATACACTATGGCCAATTCTAAGTAATCAACCTGACTTCACCAAACATAAACCAGAGAGAAGGCCAGCACCACTGCCCCTTCAAACTCACCCATACTGATATCAGCACATCTATGCACACCAATGCAGTGAAACATTACATATTCACTTCTGATACCTGTCAAAAAAAGAAAAGAAAGCAGTGCTAGTCATGTGTCAGAAATGAGGAATAATCTTGGTGACTTGTCCATGGACATGCCTTGTGGAAAAGATTAAACAGGACTTTATACCCAAATCTCTCTGACTCTAAGTGATTGTACCTTTCAAATATCAGGACCAGTAATCCAAAGAGGCAATAGTAACGAAAGAATTTTGAAAAAGAAAATAATATTTTAAACAGCAAGAGTTCTGTTAAGAGTTAAGCTGCTTCTTTTTTTAAAAATTCTTTTATTTTTTTGTGAGTTTCATATCATACATCCTGATTCTACTCATCTTCCCATCCCTTCATATCTGCCTTTTGCAAACATCTTGTTTTGGAAGCTGTGATGTGTCATTGTGTGTTACAAAGTATACCCTTTTGCTCACACATCTTTTCTTGAAAATAGTCATTGTACTGAGCCATTGGTCTGGCTTGAGTCCTCTGGCTTCCGCCACACTGTCAATACTGAATCCTCACTGGGACCCCTCTTGGACATACTGTTGTTTTCCTGTGTCGTGGAGATCCTGCAGCTTGGATCTGAAAAGGATTGGTTCCTTCACAGACCCTAGCAATGCATAGATGGTCTAGATGTTAAAGTGGGCCAACACCTTGGATCTGGGCCTGGGTGGTAGCTGAGCTGGGCAGCCTGCCAGCTCTCCTGCACCCTACAACCAGGAGGGCAAGCTCTTCAGCAATACCCTGACAAGCTAACCCAATGCCACAGCCAGCAAGGGCTAGCTCACCCACTCCCACACTACCAGGGCCAGCTCACTGGGCTTCCCAGGTGAGATGCTGCCAACTCTCCTGAGTTATGCAGATCTCCTACTCCTGCTCTTACCCTCATGCCCTCTGGGCCAGCTTTCCCATGATACCCAGGCAAGGAATAGAGCCATCATCTGCACAATGCTTTGTCTGTAGCCAAGACCAGGGAGATCCTCCTGGCCTTTGGTGGTAACAGATGCCCGCTGCTGTAGTGCCACAAACACAGAAATGGTCCTCAGCCACAGCACAGGCCAGGACCTCACCGTGGCCTCAGGTTTGGCATTGAGAGCTATTCACATCAGGCAGTCCTCTCTACCCTCAAGTCTCTTCCTAGTGCACACGCCAGTTTTTTCTTTCTCTTCCATGTCTCTACCACTTACTTGTTCATTCTAAATAGTACTCAGGGCTTCTGGGTGTCTGGGGTCATCTCAGGACTGCTAGGCCCTGCCCATGCTGAGCAGCACCCAGTAGAGGGCTAATCTTAGGCTTGCTCTGCCCTTGCACATTGCATGGCACCAGGCTGAGGTTGTCTCTGGTCGGTCTACCTACCTGAGTTGTGTGGCTTCAGGTAAGAGGGTCTTCTCAGGTTTTCTCTGCCCAAGTAAGCTGCATGACACCAGGCAAGGATCAAGCTGCTTCTTAATATCATGACAATTTTCTAAATATTCTGTCTTCCTCACAGATTATGCAAAATTTATTCCTATCTATGGAGTATATATGAATGAGATCCTTAAAATAAAAATTCAGAGAATGATACAGCAAAAACATCTTGGAAGTGTGCTTTGTACTCTGCTTATTCCTTCTTCGTTAGCTTCCATTTATTAAAAAAAAAAAAAAAAAATCTAAAAGTTTAATGATTTAAACATCAAGGAGTCCATACTGAAAGAAAAGACACTGAAGAAAATAACTGAAGGTGATCCTCTTGTGGTGCAGGCTAACATAACCAGCACACATTGTCCTCTGACTGCTCTTTGTCCTTAAGTACAGATTAGTGTGGAGAATAAATTAAGGAACTTAAAAGTATTCAGGGAAATTTAAAACACAGAGAATTGGCATTGAAGGCTACAATGACTTTGATATTTAGACATGGTACACAAAGGGGGAAAAGCATATTATCTCCTGTTTTCAAAATATACTCCCAGACTTCCTGATTGTAGAAAAATTCCAAATAAGGATGTTAAATTGGGGACTTGTGGCTCAAGCTCATAGTCCCAACACATGGGAAGTGATGATTTCATGAGTTTTCCTATAGTCCAAGGCAATCGAAGATATTACCTATTACTTTCTCTCATAGAACTCATCTTCTACAAACAGAAGCAATGGATCTTGCCTGTACATCCCCACCAACTGTTAACTGGTTCAATATCATCACAACATATTAGTCTTTATCCTTGAGTATTTTTTATTATTATTATTATTATTATTATTTATTATTATTAGGCAAAAAGTTAATACACAGAGAAATTGTGGTTCTGGTGTGACCTATAAGCTTCAAAATGCTTTGTCCAATGTCTCCATCTACTGGCCTGTGAAATAGGTTTCAGCATCAAAAATGGAGTTGTAGAGGAAAAACACTAAAGATATGAGCTTTCTGGGATGTTTCAGACTTGACTGGTAATATAGATTATTCAAATGCCATTCTTTTTTGCTTAGCTTAACTTGTTTTGTTTTGTGTTTTATTTCCATTATGTGAATAAGGTTATTACTGGTAAATCTAGTTCTTGATACTATGTAATAAATGATACTTGATGCTGGGGATAAAATTAAGTCAGTTTTCACATTCTGTTGAATTCATCTCCACTATCTCCAGCCCTTTTCTCTGCTTTCCTTACCTTAACACAGGTGAATGCCTCCAGGAGGTCTCCACATATGGAGGTTGCAGATATTGGAGCTACAGGATGGAATCCACCAGTCGCGGTGGCACTATGCTCACCAACCTTAAAACTCATTTTCAGCTTTCCATCAGCTATCCATAGAATGAATTTTGGTGAACCAGAGTCATGGGTAAACATTACCCCAATGGCTATGCCAGATACCCTGTAGCTGACCTACACATCTCCTGTGAACTTGTCTCGCCCCCAAATCAGCCTTTACCCATGCAAATATTATCCAATGGGAAAATCAGTCTCAGAAGGAACTACAAGCTACCTTCTCCTGGCTACAGTACATCCAATATGCAGTGGACCTCCTTCCGTTAATGACCCACCCCAATTCCTCCCAATGCTTTTTCTTTGCCTCTCTCCCGACCATTATTAACAGCTATTCCCATTAACTTTTCCCTTTATGACCTCCATGGATCCCTGCCCATGAGGAAAACACAGGACAGTCCTCTCTTTGACCTACCCCCATCTCTTTGCCTTGTAGGATCCTCCTCAAAACTCCATCTCACATGTGTCCATGACATCACCATTACCAAATTAGTATGTGTTAACCCTCCTGTCCTCCTCTGGTGCAAAGGCACTACAGGTGCCTATATCAACCCTCATTTTCAGGGTCCTGTGCCCCTATGATTGTTGTCCCCAGGTTTATCTCTATGAACCTGAAGAACTCACCTTGCAGATGGAAGGAAGCCAAAAGAAGAGAGAGATCTTCATCCCTCTGCTCATTGGACTAGTACTTGCTGTTTCACTTGGTGCTACTGGAACTACTGGAGCAGCCCTTGTCCCAACACAACATCGGCTGGCAACTTTCAAGACAAGCTTGACCAGGCAATAGCTCTACTACAGACAGCCTTGAATCTCTTCAATGACAGATAACCTCTCTAGCAGGAGTTTTCTCCAAAACCGGAGGGCCCTGGACTTGTTGACTGCTGAACGCTTTTTCTTTATAAAAGAAAAAGGGGGAGTTGTGGGGTGGTGGGCTGTGAGAAGCAGCTGGTTGCCTGGTTGAGCATAGGCCTAGAATCCCGGACCTTTATCGGTCGGCAGGTGTTTGCTCTGCTCCCGGGCCCTGGTTCTTTTCATTTAGCTTTAGCCCTCCACAGCCCCTCCCACAGAGAGGTCTATGGCCATCAGTCATGAGGAACAGTGCTCAAGCTCTCCCACAGTAGATGAGGTATCTCTAAGCTCTCAAACCAATAGGCTTTATTTGCTGCCAGACCCTAACTCAACACAAAACTGTATATAAGGGCCCTATTCAGGAGAAGTAAAGATATGCGAGAATCATCCTGTTGTCTGAGAGTTTCTGTCGCAGACTGCAACACTAGAGCTGTAACACTTGGGAAGAGATCTGCTCTCCTGAACCACTTTCGGGACCCTACCCTCCCACTAGCTGGGGCCTCACCAGCATAGTCGGACCAGCTCAGTGCAGAGAGATGAGTGCAGCACCTGGGTGTAACAAGGCAGCGACAGCAGAGATGCAGGTGGAGGCATCAGCGGAGGCAGCAGAATCAATTCCCCCTCCCGGCTCACTCTCTGTCCCCTTGGCCTGGATCTCCCACATCAGGCTGGGCCAGAGATCGTCGGGGGACACCCTCCGGAACAGGGACTCACACAAGGCCAGAGTGTCAACAGCAAAAACCAGCTTCAGTGAAGCCCAGCATAGACCAGCAAGGCAAGCCAATGCCAGAGCAGTTGGTTTGGTTACACTTATACCTTTTCCAAACATCACATGTCCTCTAAACTGTCCACTCCAGCAAAACATCACATGCCCTTTCACCAGGTAGCTTCCAGAAAGACACAATGTATCTGCTCGCAGGAAATCTCATGTGTCTGCTTCAGCAAACCATCCTCTCACAAGACATTTTCCAGAAAAACATCACATAACATAATTGAGTCTCCAACAAAACCAAAATTTCCTTCTTTCATTCTCTATGGGGACTCATTTTATAAAATATTTGCTAAAATAAAAATGAAAAATTAAATGGTCTACTAATTAACCTTACTGTTTAGAGACAATACACAAGAAAGGAAGTTGCTCAGTAGACCTGGACCCAGTAAGTGTCTTAGAGGTTTTAAGGTTTATACACCTCTCTATGATAAATCTCAATAAATTTAGATAGAAGAAATGTTTCTCAGCAAAATAGAGACAATGTAGAATAGGCCTATGGCTAGCAACACCCCCAAAAAGGAACTTGAGAGCTTTTCATCTAAATATTATGAGACAATCACACCAGGAATAGAATTGGACAAGCAAACACAGTATCACTATTCATTTCTACTCAACATGAAACTAGTAATCAAGTTCAGAGCAATGGGGCATGAGTATGAATCAAATGCCTTAAAAAAAGGTCAAGAAAAATAATTATATTGAAATTATTCTTCACAACTAGTTTAAATGAAAGTGCAAGTGGTATGTATGGTGGTACTGTTTAACTATCTGAAATCCACAGAAAAGTCATTGGTAACTCATTCTATGTAAGCATCACACAACGAAAACTAGCTTGAGAGTCTAAGACATCATTATGCTTTTCACAGTCAGTCTCTTATTTCTATATTCACTGTCAATAACCCACCTAAGCTTCTCATTTCCCCACACCTGGCCTTCTTATTTCCAATGTATTGTGCATAATTTTCAAAAATTAATCTGTTATACCTAATGTTAGTATAGATAGTACCTACTGAAGGTATTTAATTTACTCCAATTCAAAAAGGTTAACCCAAACTCATTATTCTGTTTCTATTCCCTTATAAACAAACTTCAGTTGGCCGTATCACTTCAGTCCTTCACAATTCTCCCATTTAGCCCAGTGATCTCAGTCAGTCTGTTACCCTGAAAACCTTTCTGTATCTGCACTTTGGCTATGTTATATTGCCAGTACTTTGTCATTCTTGACACCTTTCCCACTGCCAATCCAAGCCTTCCCACTAATTTAGTACAACTTTTGTGGTCTATAATGGAAGAAGCATGGTGTACAGCCAAAACACGCTGCTTAAAAAGGCAGTTTTCCATCAGGAGTGGAGCTACTTGGAAGGCTTGGCCAAGGGATACTTACAGATCAATATCACAGGAAACAGACAATTCTCAGATTACATGGAAGGGGAAGAAGCAAAGCCGCTGAGATTTGATCATTTGAGACATCAAGTCAGGTGATCTGAGCAGACAAAAAGTTAAAAAACTAAACTGAGAGTAAATCTGGGGAGCATGGCAGCATCCATGCCTGAGAGTCCAGTTCAGTACTTGATGATGTGTTCTCTGGTATTGCTCCCTTCTTATGGTATAGCATGTTTTCAGGATCAGGGAACATCAAGTTGATATCTTCTTAAACTGGTCAATATAATCTTCTCCAGGATCTCCTCAGAACACACAGCGCATGAGGTTTGTAGCTGCTTCTGAATCACCACTCTGTATATTGATTTGGTAATGAGCCATATGGTAGTCATGTGATTTATTGTAATGTGGTTTTTTTTAACTCAACCTTTACTCTATCTTATTTAATTTTTTTAATTTACTCTTATCTGATATGCCACTTTAGAGTCTCACCTTAAAATGTTTTCACTATGAGATTAGATATTTTATTACATTAACCTCTAAATCTGTCACAAAAATATACATGTGTTCTTTACAAGCATCTAAGCACTTGTGGCATGAACAGAAATTGATGTAATATTTCATTTTTCTTTTTAATTGGGCTTAAATATAAGATAGTATCAAATTCCTTTGTGGGACAATCCCTGAAAGTGTTCTTACCCAAAAGAATAGTTTTAGAAATAATGCTTATAAATTTCCATAAAATACTCACTTATACTCAAGGAAATGCTATATCTCAGTTAAAATTATTCAGGGATAGGCTGAAGAGATGGTGCAGTGGATAAGAGCCCTGGTTGTTCTTCCAGAGGACCTAGGTTCAATTCCCAGCATGTATTTGGTGGCTCACAAATGTCTGTAGCTCCAATCCAAAGGATCAGATGCTCTCTTCTGGCTCCCACAAGCACCTGGCATGTACATGGTGCACAAACGCACATGTATACAAAATACCAATTCACAAAAAATAAATTTAAGTTAAAAATGTATTCAAATTAGAAGTCAACTCTGGCCCACATAAGCAATGATTAAATCACAGTTATTTTTAACTCAAAATTCATGGAAAATCTACATAAGAAGAATCAGAAAATATGGACTCTAGCAGTCTAAGTAAAGACCCAGCAGAACTCCATCATCAAGGGTAACAGGTTCTGACCACTTTTTCTATCTTCATTCAGCTTGTTTCAATTTCTCAGTATTGGGAGACAAAATCTGGCATAAGCAGAATCATTTGCTCTTTTCTTTGGCAGACTAGAGTACAAAACATCTTGATTGTCCAAAAATCAGGAGAGGTGGTTTGTTCATTGAATCTTATCATTTACCAGAGGATGACCACTGAAGTTGGCCTCCACATAAAGAACTTAATAAGAACATGTGAGGTTTTTGAAGATAGCATTCATTCTGGGAACAAAGTCTGTACATCAGTTTATAAAAGTATGCAGATGACTCATGCTCCAAATGGACTATTTCAATTGGAACTTTATAATAAACATTATTCTTGAAGCAAGACTATTCCCACAGCATGAATATGAGTTTGGGGCAGGAAACATGTCTGAGCCAATAGTGGCATGTGACTAGGTTAGGCTGCCTCAAGACTGACCCCACTCCACTCAGATAAGCCCTTGCAGTTGATATGAATTCTGGATGAAGAGGCATTTCACAAGAGGAAAGAAAAAACCAAATGACCAAAACATGGCCATGTGTACCTGACTGTGGCATCTAATATCCAACCTTCCTAAACCAAAAGAATCAGTGTTACATAGACATGGCTGGAAACAGAAGCACCATGAAGACAAGTTGTCTTGGTTCTCATCAGGTTTCAGCAAAGATTGCAGAGATCTCAGAAATTCTTCTCTCTCTCTCTCTCTCTCTCTCTCTCTCTCTCTCTCTCTCCTCCTCCTCTCTCTCCTCTCCTCTCCTCCTCTCTCCCTCCTCTCCCTCTCCCTCTCCTCCCTCTCCCCTCCCTCTCCTCTCCCTCTCCCTCTCCCTCTCCCTCCCTCTCCTTTCCCTCTCCTTCCTTCTCTCTCTTGTATTTATATGGATATGTTTGCAGTCTATAAAGTATTTCCTTGCTGATTTTATTGTAAAAGAAAGTTGGAAATACTTTAAGATTAAGAATGCTAAAGCAGGACAAAGAGATGGCTAACTTAGAGGTTAAGAACACTGACTGTTCTACAGGTCCTGAGTTCAATTCCCAGCAACCACATGGTGGCTCACAACCATCTGTAATGGTATCCAATGCCCTCTTTTTTTTTTCCACTTGTTTTCTTTAATTGACAAATAAAATTACATATGTTGATGGTATATGTCATTGTGATATAAATGTACATTAAGAAATGGTTAAATTGGCTCTCTGCTCCTCCCTGTTCCAGAGATCACCGCATCTTCTTGTGCAGTGTCAGCCTCGTCCCGTAGACCAAAATGGTGAAGGTCGGTGTGAACGATTTGGCCCGTATTGGGCGCCTGGTTACCAGGGCTACCTTCTGCTCTCCGTCTCAAAGTGGAGATTGTTGCCATCAACGACCCCTTCATTGACCTCAACTACATGGTCTACATGTTCCAGTATGACTCCACCCACGGCAAATTCAACGGCACAGTCAAGGCTGAGAACGGGAAGCTTGTCATCACAGGAAGCCCATCACCATCTTCCATGAGCGAGATCCCGCTAACATCAAATGGGGTGATGCTGGTGCTGAGTATGTCGTGGAGTCTACTGGCTCTTCACCACCATGGAGAAGGCTGGGGCCCACTTGAAGGGTGGGGCCAAAAGGGTCATCATCTCCGCCCTTCTGCGGATGCCCCCATGTTTGTGATGGGTGTGAACCATGAGAAATATGACAACTCCTCAAGATTATCAGCAATGCGTCCTGTACCACCAACTGCTTAGCCCCGCTGGCCAGGTCATCCATGACAACTTTGGTATCGTGGAAGGGCTCATGACCACAGTCCATGCCATCACTGCCACTCAGAAGACTGTGGATGGCCCCTCTGGAAAACTGTGGCGTGATGGCCGTGGGGCAGTCCCAGAACATCATCCCTGCATCCACTGGTGCTGCCAAGGCTGTGGGCAAGGTCATCCCAGAGCTGAACGGGAAGCTCACTGGCATGGCCTTCCGTGTTCCTACCCCCAATGTATCTGTTGTGGATCTGACATGCCGCCTGGAGAAACCTGCCAAGTATGATGACATCAAGAAGTGGTGAAGCAGGCAACAGAGGGCCCACTGAAGGGCATGCTGGGCTACACTGAGGACCAGGTTGTCTCCTGTGACTTCAACAGCAACTCCCACTCTTCCAAATTTGATGCTGGGGCTGGCATTGCTCTCAATGACAACTTGTAAAGTTCATTTCCTGGTATGACAATGAATACGGCTACAGCAACAGGGTCATGGACCTCATGGCCTACATGGCCTCCAAGGAGTAAGATGCCCTGGACCACCCACCCCAGCAAGGACACTGAGAGCAAGAGAAGGCCCTCGGTTGCTGAGGAGTCCCTATCCCCAACACTGAGCATCTCCCTCACAATTCCTTCCCAGACACCCGTAACAACAGGAGGGGCCTGCGAGCCCTCCCTACTCTCTGAAATACCATCAATAAACGTTCGCTGCACCCAAAAAAAAAAAAAAAAAAAAAGAAATGGTTAAATTACTTAACATGATGCCCTCTTCTGGTGTGTCTGAAGACAGCTACAGTGTACCCATATAAATAAAATAAATAAAAAAGAACAATAAAGCAAATCTATACGTAGACACAAAAGAATTCACATTTGTGTGTCTCATCTTTACATAAGTTGTCTGCTTCTATTCTCCTAAAGAGTTCTGAGAATAAAACTTAGTGTGTAAGAATGTTCTGCCTACCCCACCTTAGCAGTGAAATACAAATCTTTTGTGTATTCTTGGAAAGAAAGAGAAAAACTTAAGTAGATACTCTTAGGATTTAACAATCCAAAGAATATAACTCTAACGTATTGTCCAGAACTGAGGAAGATGTCACTTTTACTTTTCTTATTATTTAACTGTTTGTTTCTTTGTTCATTCACTGATTCATGTAATACACAGTGTGTTCAGCATGTATGTGTTTGCATCACATGTGTATCATACCCAAGGAGAAAGTAAAAGGCAGAAGACTCCCAAAATTGTTGTTACAGTCGGTTGTAAGCTGCCCAGTGCCAATGCTGGGACCAAGACAAGGGTTCTCTGCAAGAGCAGCAGGTTCTCTTAACTACAGTGCCACCTCTCAATCCTTCTGCCCTTTTCTTTTCTTTTTTTTTTTTTTTCTGTAGTTTTTTTTTTATTCTTTTTTTTTTTATTTAGTTATTTAAATCACATGTAATTTACTTATTTACACAGAGGTTATAAACACAAAAAGGCAGGATGTGGGGAAGGGAATGGTACCGGAGCATAGGTGTTCAGGGGGAGTACAGATACCTTTCAGAACAGGGTATCAGCTGGGTGTAGGTTCAGGGACAGGTCACTATGGCTCTGCCTATGATTCACTTGTCCTTATCTAAGTTGGTACTGTCCACTGAGACTGCCTATTAATAAGACCTATGACTACTTGGTCTGGTAAATTTCCACAGAAGCTGCTGTTTACAATAGCTTATAGCCCTTCTGTTTTCAGTGTTTTTTACAGAGATCCAAGACTTTGTGTTAGCATGCATGTATGTCAGGCCTATTGCTGACTTTAGGCCTATGGCTGATTTTAGGCCTTTAGTGTATATCAGGGCTGCCCTGACATCTCCTCCCTTCTCTAAGTATAGAAGGGTCTTGGCGATTCTATTCTTGCGAAGGCGGGATAGAGGCCTGACCTCCAATAATTGAAAGGGACCTTGTAATGGCTCTGGTCCTTCTGTTTGTCCAGTGCTTCTGCCTTTTTCTAACACTAAACATACAATGAGTGGAAATGTATGAGACCTGCCACATGGACGAAACATATCACAGTTGTGTACACAGGAAGAAAAACCAGAACTGTGAGCCATCTAACATACTTTATCAACAACCACATTTAAAAGCCCCATATTGCACACATAAAAATATCTAGTATCTTATGAATATATTCTTTGTTACACTGAGTAGATAGAAACATTGGTGAAACATTCCACATGCCCCAAGAGTACTGCCAGATGTTAGTATTGTTGGTAGACACTGAACTATTAAAGTCTAATTTTAAGCATAACAGGATATGGTAGTTTTGGAGCAAAGAGAACATTAAAGTGTTTATAATACCATCTTCAAAAGTTATTAAACCAATATGGAAACTCCATTGAGCACCTTCTACCACAGGGGGGAAAATAAGAATTTATTCGTATATGTACTTATTTGTAAGTGTGTGTGTGTGTGTGTGTGTGTGTGTGTGTGTGGTGTTTGCCTGCAGGAGTTATATGCATCATGTATATATAAGTACCCATGCAGGCCAGAAGAGAGAGTTACCTCCTCTTGATTTGAAATCACAGGTGGTTGTGAGTTGTCCAATATGGGCACTGGGAACCAAATCTGGATCTTCCACAAAATCAATAACTTCTCTGAACTACTTCTTTAGTCCCCAGATAATAATAATAATAATAATGAATGTCATAGAAATATAATTCTGTGTGGATGCTTATACCATAAAATCATTTCTTCCTAGAAAACTGTTCCCATAGTAAATATTGAATCAATGATATTTTCATGGTTAAAGAAGGTATATAAAAATCTTATTGCAACCTCCTTAGCTATAGGCATTATTGACCAGAATCCTTATTTCCATGATTGCTTGCATTCATTTCTGGTATTAAAAATTATCTAAGGGATGACTGGAAGAGTGCAAGCATATGCTTGTAGGTAGTGTGCAAATAGCGAGGATGCATGCACAGATTTGGGAAACAGTCTTGAGATCAATTGAAATGAGTTTGCCCTGGATACTAGTCTAAGAGCTGAACAAGATTGCACTTAAGCCTGCTCACCTGTAGTGTGCATTCTAGTCTTACATACACTTAGTGGGTGCACAGGTTATACTTCCAAAATTTTTAAATGCTAAAAAAAAGAATGTTAATTTGACTATGGTAAGCTGAAAGGAAGATTGGATATTATAAGTGGGAAAACAAGAAAGGGTTAAATTGAACTAATTTCTGGAGAAATACAAAAGAAAAAAGGCAGAGAACCCAAGGTCAATCTTCTTATATAGGCAAGAATATTACCTGCTATGAGGAAGGAAGACAGCCAGTATGGATGATGAAAGACCACAGCAGAGGCAGGCTGGACCACATGAGCTAAAGACTAAGCAGAGGCAGGCTGGACCACATGAGCTAAAGACTAGACTACAGCAGAGGCAGGCTGGATCACATAAGTAAAGACCACAGCAGAGGCAGGCTGGATCACATAAGCTAAAGACCACAGCAAGGCAGACTGGATCACATAACTTTGTATGCTGCTTTAAAGACCATGGAGTCTTCTAGGACTATTATCAGTGGGATGATGTAATTCATCTGCATTTTAAGTGATTACTCTGACTACTCACTAGAGTGAAGATGTGGCAATTATATAACAGGCATTATAATTACCAAGGCTTTGCAATTGTCTGGGAAAAAAAAGGGGCTAAGATTTGGACTAGGATAGCAAGTTAATTAAGGAGGGAAGTGGAGAACAGTAGTTTTATATTTTGATGTTTCAGCAGTATGCTCTTTATTCATTGTTTGATTTTACAGCCATGAGATTTCAGATCATCACCTCACTTAACAGATGAGAACAAGGACATAAAACTATACTCTGGAACTCACAGTACTACAGTTAGCAGAGCCATAAGTCCTGTTACCATCTGCCTATGCCCTGCGATGTTGACACTATACACGTGTCAGTGGTTAACCACCAATGACAAAGCAATAGATACTTATAAAATTTAAGAATTTTTATAACCTTATTCTTATTTTGACTAATATAATTGACTAATCTTTAAATATGAAGAGTGACACTAGAGAATAGAACATTTAAATCTGCTCTGGGCAAAGGAAATAGAATCTTCTATACTCTCAAAACCTAAAGATATAGCATATATGTTTTTCCAGTCAAATAGGAAGTTATTTATTCACTATTTAGAGAAATATTCTATTTATTCTGAGGGAATTAAAAATGTATAACAATAGGCATTTGGGGAAAATTACCTCACAACAAAATGTGCATGTACTATTATCTCCGGTGTTATTTTTTTATGTGTAGCTAGACTTGCATGCCCACAAGGACCAGTCTTATGAAAATTCCTGAAAGAGTTCACTAGAAGAAACTACAAAAATGTGGAACCCAGCCTGTCTTCTGA
This sequence comes from Mastomys natalensis, assembly GCA_021653895.1. Classification (NCBI taxonomy): domain Eukaryota; kingdom Metazoa; phylum Chordata; class Mammalia; order Rodentia; family Muridae; genus Mastomys; species Mastomys natalensis. The sequence goes on from JAJTUV010000823.1 coordinate 1,226,130, forward strand.
GCAGGCATTGGTAAGAAAGCCCTCAGGTTTCTGTGGGATAAAGATGAAATCAGGAAGGCTCAGCCAACTGTCTGAGTAAGATTGCATTTGGAAGTGACCTCCCTGACTTTCTTCAGCTCAATTTAACTAGAGAGGGGATCAAAAAGAAATGGTCCCATTACAGGAGGGACTTTTTAGTTTACTTCTAAGCTAGCAACCACCTTTTCATATTTGACTTCTCATGGGAGACCATGATTGTTCTTCATAAATAGGGTGTACCTTTGCCAGTTCCCAGGGGGAGTCTTAAATGCCTTACTATCCTTCGCTGAAGGTCACTTAGGTCAAGTGTGATTGCACTGTGAAACACTTCTGCACTGCCCTGTGATTGATCTATTACTATTCATATTCTTTGCAAGGCCTGTCAGGAACAAAGGGGAAGCATCCTTTAAGAGTCTTCTTTATTTCATAAAATTCTTTGGGCAGTTGGTTTGGGTATTAGGACAACAGCTGGCCTGCATATCTAAAAAAAATGTCCTTGCTGTTTGAAGAGGGAAATACCTGAATGTGTGGCTGACATTCATCTCAAATGTTTTGTTTAAGGAATAAAAATGGAATAAGATTCCATAAAAAATAGAACTTGAGATGATTAAAATGTATTTAAGTTCAGTCTTACTATTTTTTTTCTTTTTGCATGATTACACAGATTCATAGACAGGAACTATATTCAAAATTATATGAAAAGAAGGTTAATGGTAAAAGCAGGATTATTTTAAAATCAGAATGTGTACTCCTATGCCACATCACCTCCTTCATAATTTCTTGATAAATAATAAATATCAGCCCAATCAATATGTACTAAGTAAAAATATCAAGTCATATAATTAGACACTTCAAGGACATGGTGTAAACTCCTACCAAGACTAAATTCTCATAACTTTCTTGAAGCAATGACACTGCTAGTTCTTAAATATCATATATAAATCATTTCTTTAATGAACTTTGTCTTTTAACCTTCACTTAAAAAACTAGCAAGTGTCCTCTGTCATTGAAGATGCCAAATAAGATACATCAATAGAAATTAATAGACAATAGAACCTGATGAATTCTCCTGGAGAATATTTTCATGATGGAAGCTTGGCAGCTGTCCTTGTGATTAATCATAATAACGCACAAACCCTTTGCTCTACATAAACTGTCTTATTCTTCCTTTTGGAATATTCCTTTCCTCCAAAGAGAATTAGCTTCATTGTCTTTTATAACATCTCCACCTCCATTTCTCTGTTCAGTTTTCATTTTCCCAAATGTAGCTTAGACCACCAAAGGATGAAGCAATCCTATCCTTCTTTAAACTCTGAATATTTTGTTATTCTAGTCCTGAGTCTTGAATATACAATGATGATATTGGCCATGCTTGTATATATAATCTTCCAAGAGATCAAGTGTCTCAAAAATGATTGGATCATATTCTGAATATAGGAGAGGTGGCTTATTTCTTCCTTGCTGTGAGTAGTGTACATCAGACAGTTAAGATCATCAGAAGTGAGTATAGTTGAAAGTGCAACCACTGGTTATTAGTGAGAATGGAAGCTGGAAGTGGTATTCCTCAGTTATAAGGAACACTCAGACATTCTAACTTTCACAGAACAGATAAGTAAATATAGAAACGGGCTAATCATATAAAGCAAGCAGAATGTTTTCAATGTGCTTGAATCTGATTATTTAACTGGGTAGGCACATTTCTTTTGAACATTAGAGATCAAAATTCCCATGTTTGTAAGAGGGCATCAAGAAGGATGGAGGTGAACACTATCAGGTACTTGTGACATTCTTATTAAATAAATTCTCCCATTAAGTTTACAACATTCATATCAGAAAAGCATACTTTTCCCATTATCCTAAAAAATATGCCTTGATATAAATAAACAGGAGTACAGATAAATACAGTTATGGTGTATTATTTCTTATAAGTGATTCACTTTTCTATTCTTTGTTCTATAAAAATAAGATATATTAAGTATATAAGTTATAGAGGGTAGAGAGATAGTAGAGTGGTTAGGAGTATTGGCTATTCTTCCAAAGGAACCAAGTTCTATCTCTAGAACTCGGAAGCTCACAGCATCTGTAACTCCAGTCCCAGGGGATCCAACACCTGCCTCTAATCTCCATGACACTACATGCATGTAGTGCACACACATACAGGTAAGCCAGACACCTATGCACACAACCTTTTAAAAAAATAAAATAGTGTCCCCTGTTTAAAAAATAAATTACAGTGTTGGTGGACAACACAGTCAAAAAGATACTTGCTTACATAAAGACATGAGTTCAAGTCCCAGATCCCACACAATAAAAGATAGGTGTCTAGTTGTGGTTTTATTGTTGTAAACAGACACTATCACTCTGGCAATTCTTATAAAGGAAGACATTTAGTTGGGACTGGCTTACAATTTCAGAGCTTAGTTCATTATCATCATGGCAGGAAGCTGGGTGACATGCAGGCAGACATGGTGCTGGAGAGGTAGCTAAGATTTCTACATCTGGATCCCCGGGGCAGCAAGAAAAGACTTAAGCCTCTAAGCCTGGCTTTAGTTTCTTAGATGTCAAAATCTACCCTGCAGTGGCACACTTTCTCCAACAAAGCCACACCTACTCGAACAAGACAACACTTCCTAATAGTGCCAGTCTCTATCACTCTGTGGGCTATTTTATTCAAATCACCACAATAGGCATGGCAGTATATGCATGTAAATACTGTGCTTGTGAAGTAGAGATACACAGATCCAAGTGATTCACTGGCCAGTAAACTTAGCATCTTTGTGAGCTGCAAACTAGTGACATACAGTATTTCAGGAAATAAGATAAAAGATACCTAAAGAAGGACAACCAAGTTGATTTCTGGCCTCTAGACATGTGCACATTCGTGCACATGCATACACACTTACACTGCACATGTACATATACAACCACATGTATACATACACATATAATATTATATAACCTAATGTCTTTGAACATTCATGAACAGTGTTTTAATATTATTTACTTTATAAAACACAACTTTACTAGTGCTCAAAGATTATACATTATACAGATTGTCTAACATTTAAAGATTGGCTTACATCACTAAAGGAAGATTATATACGCTAATGTGTTTTTAAAATATGTTCTATTTATCATTTCCTTTTTTTATTTTTCATGTTCAACACAGGGGACAATAACAAAACCAGGGTTTTTCAGTCTCTGGGTGTTATTGTTGGTTAATATGTAATGTACATTGTCACTGAAATTAGAGACAATTTGATCATACATAATTACATGTGCTGACAAAATAGTTCTTCATAGGTGCAAAACTGCTCACATTTGGAGTCTTATTGCCAGTCTTGCAGAAAGAGCAATGCTTTCAAATCTGAGGATATCTGCAGCTGTTCATCTAGTTGGCGAATTACTTCTAAGATTGCCATCCCTGAAACAAAAGGCATCTTGGGACTAATTGTTGCTCACAATAATGTCAGAGCATCACTTTGCTGAAAAATCTCATCACCATTTCACAAGTCTGACCCCACCACTGAAATTAAGAACATCAATCAAAATTCCAAATGGGAGGACGAGATCTCCCAGATTCTGTGCAGTATTTTCTAATAGAATTTGGTAATCTCCAAACACATTTTTTCCTCATGTTCACATAACTCCAAGGGATAGTAGCATCCTATCATGTGACATGGCAAAGAAAAATACACAAAGCTGCATGAGAGATGCTGACTGGATTCAAACCACACGGAGATATGTAATCAAGTTAGGAAGGGCTTTACAAAGATCACACTGGTGTTAGGAACCCGGGTTACTAAGAGGCAGATAAATGAGGGGTTTGTAAAGAATTAAATATGTTCACTGAATACATGTTATAACTAGCACTCGTTTGTCTTGGCCATCTCACCATCTTTCCCCCCCCCACACACACACATAATAAAAGGTGAAAATTGGAAGATGAGGATGGAAGCATGTAAGAGCCAGAGAAGATGGACACCAAGAAAACAAGAATCTCTAAGTCAACAGGATCGAAGCCCATAGGAGCTCCATAAGGCAGCAAGCACACGGCCTGCAAGGGTCTGCATATCAGGTCCTCTGTGTATGAATTATGGCTTCCAGCATAATGTTTTTATGGGATCCCTGAGTGTGCCACTGAGTGGCTATCTGACTCTTGTAGTCTTTTCCTTCTTTTGGGTCTGTCTTGTCCAACTTCGATGTGATTTTTTTTGTTGTTTTTATCTTATTACATTTTTAATATTATCTCTAGAAGCCAGTTCTTTTCTAATGAGAGACAGGTAGGGGTGGATCTGGATGAACAAGAAGGTGAAGAGGAGCTGAGAGAAGCAGAGGGAGTGGAAACTGTAATCAGGATGTATTATCTAGAAATGAATCTATTTCAATAAAAGAAATATGCAGAAATAAAAAGGTAAAGAGAAACAAAGACTGTGTCAGCACACGTCATTATATAGAAGATGTTCAGAATTTTTGCTATATGAAATATATTTATTTATTCTTTTTACAATCCAGCTGTGTGCACAAAAGAAACTTTGGTTGTTCATTTCAGTCCCACTGTATTTTCATTTCTTTGATTCTACTCATGAAGATGTATTTGTTGGCCAAGTTTTACAGCAGACTAAGTATGTGGCCTTGAACAAATCACTTAGTTTCTTCAGAACTTTTCTCCAAATGAAAAATTGGTGGGTAGGACTGGGAAATGTATCAGGCAAAAAGGATAAGCGGACTTGGATCAGCCTAAACCTGTTCAGCCAGTTCATCTGCACCCCAGGGAAATGCTGATCTTCAGAGAAGGGGGTGGCTGGTTTTCAGCTCTTGGTGCTCACAGATACCACATCAAAATGTGAGGCTTGCTGCTGAGTTCTGAACTCCTAAAGCTGGATCCAAAGTCCCATGCCTTAATTCTGAACTGAGACCAAAAGAGACTTCTTCACAGAAGGAAGGTTACAAGACAAAGAGAAGGCAGTAAACTGAGATTGTGAAGAGACATACAACTCTTTCTCCCTTGTTTTAAAGAGTAGTAAAATAAACTTTATAATCATTATAAGGGCATTTAGCAATGAAATAATGAACTAAATGTGAGCATGATTGGAGGAAATAGAAGCATTATAGAATATAAGACCAAGAAATTACTTTAAAGAATGTGTCATCAAGTCCTAAAGTAAATTATTTCCATAATTTGTAGAATATGTTTTTAAATACACTGATAACATTAAGCTTCTCAAAAAAAGCAATAATTTAGTTCTTATATAAAGTCAAACAAAATATGCAGAGAACAGTAATATTGAATCTACTACCACAATTATACTACATATACATTTTATAAGATAGGCTTTTATTGTGTAACCAAGTTAACCTAGGATCACTACATCATTTGGGCTAGCCTTAACTCTAGGTCCTCCTGTCTCAGGCTCCCAAGGCCTGGATTACAAGTATATGTTACAAGACCCACAGGTGCATGTTCTTGGGACTCTTTACTCCTGTTGGGTTTTGGTATCCAACTGAGATATGATGGTTTTTGTTTCATTTTAATATTCTAGATTTTGTCATGTTTGGTTGTTACCTCTTATAATCCTATTCTTTTCTAATGAAAGACAGAAAGGGAGTGGATGTAGAGGAGAGCAGAGGGAGGGAGAAACTGAGAGGAGTAGAAGGAAGGGAAATTCTAATCAGGATATATTATAAGAGAAAATAATCTATTTCAGTAAAGAAAAATATTGCATCATAAAAACAAAACAAAAAAAACAAGCATGTTACAAAACTCATCACATACATATACACACATGACCACACACATTGTATGTATGTATGTATGTATGTATGTGTATGTATGCCACAGACTGCGCCTTGATTTCAGTGAGACAGATTCAATACGAAATTGTTTTTGAAGAGATTATCTCAAAGATAATTGCAATTTTGTTCTAGAAGGCAACTGTCTTCTCTACAAATATTGATTTTAAGAATGTGTAAAGTAAGGTTTTTAAGTAAATGACCCTTCTTATTCCAGTGTCTCAGGATGCAAAATGATTTCTGATCAATGGCAGTATTATATAATTTGATGGAAAATAGAAAGATGTCCGTGAATCACCCAGGAGAAGCTCATGCTTTCCGGTTCAGTTGATTTTGACAGGTAAGTAGGGAGACTGGGAATAGTCAGCAACAGTGGCAGTAGCATTGTTTCTAAATTAGCTAGGCTGGAGTTTACTTATTAGAGAGATCCTGAGAGCTAGGATTTAACTCAGAATCCATTTATTATCCCATGTAAGATTCTTTTTTATGTATCAACAGGCCTTTGAACAACTTGTAATTGAAGGTGCCAGTTATACAATGAAATGATTCAGAGATAGAGAGACGGCTCAGTATATGTCAGATTCTGGCAGATCCTCTCAGGAAACAGGTATATGAGGCTCCTGTCAGCCTACCCTTCCTGGAATCCACAACAGTGTCTACATTTGTTGACTGCACATGGGATGGATCCCCATACAGAGGCAGATGCTTGCAGCTAACCATTGATCTGATCATGGGGTCCTCAATGGAGGAGTAGGGAAAACGAACTGAAGAGGCTTGCAGCTCCATAGGGAGAGAGACAATACCAACCAACAAGAGCTCCCAGGGTCTAAATTGCCAGCCTGGGAACATGCATGGAGGAACCTATGGCTCCAGCTGTATATGCAGTGGAGGACGGCCTTGTCAGGCATGGTGGGAGAGGAGGTCTTTGGTCCAGTGAAGGTGAGATGCCCCAGTGTGGGGGAATTCGAGGGCTGGGAGAGGGTAGTGGGTGGATAGGTGGGAGCACACCTTAATAGAAACAGAGGAAGGGGGGATAGGGAGTTCCTGGAGGGGGGGATGGGGAAAGGGGATAACTTCTGTAATTTAAATAAGTAGAATATCCAATAAAGAGGGGGGCTCAGCAGTTAGGACTAAACACCTATCACCCCAGTTCCAGGAAGTCTGACATCACCTGGCCTCTGTAGGCATCTGTGCTCATATAATGCACATCCCCCACAATAGACATGTACACAATTAAAAATGAAATCTTTTGCTTTCTTCTTTCACTGAAAAGAAGTTTCTGTGCTTTTCTAATTTAAGCAAGTTTAAACTGTCTGTCCATGTGTAATGTGTTAAGATTTTACCAGAAATACAAACTATAAGGTAAGGAGAATGTATAGGAGAGTGTGCTGGATGACCTTGATTGTCAACTTGACAAGGTCTGTAGTGTCATCAAGGAGACAGCTGGCTAGGCATGTCAGTCAGGAGTTGGCCTAATTAAGATGAGAAGATCCATTCTAAATGTGGCTGTTTTCATGGACTAGGGTCCTGTGCTAAAGAAAAAGGAGACATCTAACTGAGGAGGAGCATATCCTATCTCTGCATTCTGACCTTGGACATCATGTGATCAGCTGCCTTAAGCTTATGTTACTATGCATCTTTATCATGAAACACTGTATCCCTTCTGAGTGTAAACCGAACTTAATTCGTCAAGTCCCATCTTGTCAGGTGCTGGGTCACAGCAAAGACTAAAGTAGTTAATACAGAGAGGAATACTACATTGGCCATAAAAACAGAACCCAAGTTGCAATTGGATGTGGCAACATGTTAGCAAAAACACCAGCTATTCTGGACAATCCTGTAGAAGGCGTTTGTCACAGTTAAGCACCATGAGACGTAAATCAGTCTCTGATGGTCCTCAAGAAATATTCTTAGAGAAACAATTAATACCTAACACCTATTGTTTCCTATTTCTCTTTACCTACATTGCAGTCAAGCTGCCAGTGGGGAGGCAGCCATGCTGAGGCAGAGACATGAATGTGAAAAATCAGTTTCAGACTACAAGAGGCTTGCTTAGTCTTCTTAAAAAATGTAAGACAGATTTTTTTTAAATGACATGTATATTCCAGATCCTTGTCTCCTATGTGGTTTATTCCCAGGTCAGTGATGCTTCAGAACACAGAGAATCCTATTGCATAATTCACATCAGCACCATCTGTGTCACTTAATATTCAGAATACAACTTAAGGCTTTGAAAATGTAACTCAACACTATGCCAATATGTTCTTTACAGTTCTGGGAAGGAGGACGGGTATTAGGAGATTTCTCCTTCTATTTTCTACAGAACTTGTTTTTTCCCAAATTATACTACTGCAAAAATTGTAAATCTGTAGTGACACTACATTTTGTCTGGGAAAAAAAAAATGACTCTGTAAATCCAGCCCATGTTCTAGTGAAAAACAAATGAAAACAAGTATTTACTGTACTGTGGTAGCAAAAATACCAGGTGAATTTGAGGAAAACCTCTCCTACCTTTGCTTAGACACATTTAACCTCTTTTAATATTTATTTCCTTACTCATTAACTAACACGAGGAAGTAGATCACCATGTTCGTTCCTGCACCTGCAGTGTGTCATCTCACCCTGGTCTTAATGTGGCTGATAGCAGCAAACTCCCTAGCTAAGAAAAGAAGGTTGTGATTGTTTTTAAATAGTGCATGGTGTCCTCTCTACTTCTGTCACCTCCAAAACTAGATAATTTTGTCCGCAACCCATGTAAAACCATGATTTTACATATAACTAAATAGTATGATGTCATTTTATGCTCATATGAAATCATCATACTCAGAATCATGATGGAAGACTGGATTTCCTGTTTGTAGGTATAAAGACTGTAACTCATATTACATACAATTGAGATAACTGATTGCTAATTAGGCAGTATAATATTTTTTAATATGCTACTTAGAATATCCCCCTGGATATCAAAAAGTGAATCTAAGAAGGATCATCTTAAAAATAAATAGACAAAATAAAACAAGAATTCCCATGATGCATTCATAGAGATTGCTTTCAAAGTCTAAAAAATGGTTCAGTATATGCAAAATCTAACGAGAAAACTCAGAACCTTTTTTTTCAGTACAGACAGTAAAATTATCATATCTGACATTTATCTGCAAACTACAGAGATGTGTACCCGTTCTTATTACTTGGATGAACATCGGGAGTTAAAATGCATTAAACAGTTTAACCCAGCACAGTCTCAATTTGATATAGAAGAGTAATTTTCCTATCATCTTGTTTATAAAAATGTGTCTAAAGTATTGAACACTTTACAAATCTTTTGGCTATTACTCTGCAAAGCAACCTACATAGCCAACTCTCATTTCATACTGCCATATCCCCCTCTACTCACCACAATGAGTTAAAGGCAGACCAAAGCTCTCAGCAGCATCCTTTGCGTTTATTACAAAGCTTCACCAGCCCCTTCACTCTAGATGTGACGGTTCAGGAGTTCACAGCAGGCAAAGTCCTCCCCTCGGTTTTACTGCACACTCCAAGAGTGGTACCCTGCACTTGCTAGGAGATTTAGCGTTTATGCTTCTGGTCATTCTTCCTACCCACAAAATGAGACCTATTTCTGGGCTATTCATAACTCTCCTTCCAAAACGTTGCAAAAACGAAAAGCAAGACAGGGTTCATGATTTGCACGCAAGATCTCAGCCTGCCCGCCTGCTTGCTGCTGCCAATACTTCTTACTCTTGCTGGTGATGACATCGTGCAAGCTCCCCAGCACTGATGCTTCATTATGTAAGTCTGTCTAGGTCAAGTGTAGGAGACTCACTACCGGCCTGTGGAAACTCATGGAACTGTTTCTTCAGATTAACACTTCAGGGGCTATGGAGGCTGCAGGAAGCTGAGCTTTAACTACATACATCTTTTGGGGGTAAATATTTTTTTGCATGATTTGATCTTTTTTTTTTTTTTTTCAATCCTTTGGAGGGCTCCTATCAGCCAGGTTGATAGGTGCAGGTAGGCAATTCTAAGAGGTTCCAGTTCTGTCAGCATGCTTGAATAAGCGCTGAAAGTCTTGCACTGATCCTAGCATTAAGACACGATTAAGAACATCCTAAGTTGAAATTGGCTAATGAAGCATTTTTATGGTGTTGATTTGATGCTTAAACCAAGTAGGATCCGTTTGATCTGAGGCGTTGCAGAGAGCATTGTTAGATATTGCTGTGAGCCTGAAAAGATTTACTGCAGTTCTCCTCTGCTGCCGCGCTGCCCTTGTCTCTAACTGTGAATTCGCTTGTTTTGGAAATGAGTTCTGTGTCTGCTGCACTTGTCTTCTGTCGCGCCTGTTTGTGACAAGAATGGAGCTTGAATAACCTAGTAGTTAGGGGACTTCTGCAGATAATAAATCCTGCCTACTTAGTCTCAGGATGAATACTGCAGCAGCTTGAGTGTCATTTGATACCAGCGGCTAAATGAGGTTGGGTTAACTGCATTGGGTCAGGAGGGGCTGCGCTTAGGAGATCTGGAGGGCTGAGCCCTGGGTTGATGTGAACAGTTACTCATCTAAGAGTAAAAGTAAAAACAGAAGAGAACCGCTTCTATTTCAGACTATCTCGCCCTGTGTCCTGCTGCAGGAACTAGTTAAAACATCAGACTCGGACTGCACACTGCAGAACTTGCTGTGCAAGCAGCACGTGAGGTTGCCGCAGCGGTGCGAGATTGGCAGGAGATTTTCACATAGTTAAACCAGAGATGATGACACAACAGAGTGCACCTCATTTAAAAAGACAGAGGGATTTTAAAAGTTGGAGGTAATTGCAGCATGTTTGAGTGTTTGGCTTCCAGAGTGTCCTTGGAAAGCAAAGGTCTGTGATTGGGACTAGGTTAAAGGTATAATGGCTCTGTAAACCGGCTCCATTATCTCAAAGGACAGAGAGGAAAGTTTCCTGTCATTTGCTTGGGTGTCTTCAAAAGAGCTCTGGTGCAAGGCAGGCTAAGTACAGGATGCACTCTGGGTAGATCATTGAAAACTGCCTTAAATTTTGTGCACTGTTGAGTTAAAAGAATGAAAATGAGTGTTATGGAAATCAATTTCCCTGGGTGCCATTTTCATACTGCGAAGCGTGATGAACAGGGGCGTGTTGATCACTTGTGATCGGCTGAACTTGTGCTGCATTCAATTGATTGAAGAAGATATACACATTTTCCCCAATCATTTGAAGAGACAGTTATGGCTCCCTAAAGGCTTGATTTTATGTTAGTGATGTCAATAGCAATTATCCCATAGATACAGCTTGGCTTAGCAGCCCCAACCGATCAAGATTACTCAGTCTAGCAGAAATAAAATGTTAAAAATAAGGAATAAATACAGAATAATATTTATATTATTTGGTTGGATGTCTTCAATTTAGGGTATTGTATATATAATATTTTATATAATATTTATTATATTTAGGAAATTACTTCTCTTCAAATAACACATGGTTATTCCTTAATGTTATCTCCATTGGCTATTACAAAACAGATTTTTTTTCTTTACTTTGGGTTACAAATTTAAAAACCTACAGGTTTCTTCCTTTTTAGATGTTTTGAACTATGTCTAAATTGGTTTAGGGCTTACCAAATATGATTATATTCCTTTGTGTGAATTAACGTTATCACTCTATGTTAGTGTGAGATTTTATAAAAGGTGAGATTCAAATTTAAACACCTATACTCTTAGGCCAACATTTGCCATTTCCCCATCAAATGTTAGGCAGTGGTTGTCAGTGGTCTGAGAATGCTAGCTACATCAGCATCTGAATGGAACAGTCAGAAATGCAGGTCTTCTGGCCTCAGGGCAGACACACTTAGTCGAACTTCTTTATGTAGGTTCTAGAAATGCATGTTCTTACAGGCAGTTGTGAGAAATGTGAAGATCCAGTACACGGAGCAGTAATTTAGTCAGATATGAAAACAGTTGTCATACGATATCTGAATATGTGTTACATAATTAAATTCTCTGTGTTTCTCCTTGCCTGGCTTAACTAACATTACCCATGTATGTTGACCCTGGTGTGTTTTAAAGGTTCGTGCAGTTATGTACTGCATCTGAAGTATAACGTGTTCAGGGCAGTATTTGCTTTTCAGCAGTTCCATGTAGAACGCTAGCTCTTTGAAGCTAAATGGCATGATGGAAATGCACTAGAGGACTTACCTCTCCCGTTGGCTCAGCGCAACTTTGCATGCCTCACTGGCCCCCTGTGATGTTCTCTTTCTCTCTGTAAAGTAAGTGATTGTTCTGAGACAAGATTGAGGTTAGGCCTAATTGGAGTCTTGGGTCAGGAATTCTTAGCAATGGGTCTATCTTGTGCATTGCAGAATTCTGACTCCTATCACTGACCTGTACTGATGTGCTGGTAGAGACTAACAAATGTCCCCTAAAGGTAAAACTGATCCCACATACCAATTTAAGTACAACAAATTTAGATCATCTTTCCTATGAACAATTACATTGTAGTGAGCAAGACAACAAATGTGTTGCTTCTCCTCCTAGTAATTTAAGTTGACATATAAATAAATATATGCCTACATATATAACACAGTAAAGTTAGACCTCATCATATTCACAAAAATGCATGTGTAATTCAATCAAGTACACACAGACTATGGGAATCCAAGTTCTTTCTTCAACTTTCCAGGGAACTAGTTCTCCATCATCCTGGTTGTTCTGAAGTCTTGTTTTATAGACCACCCTATTCTCCCATATGGCCAAGATTCCCTCTACTACTAGTTTATGCCAAATATTTAGCTAAGCTAATGACTTTTAGATTTAATAGATTTCATTGAAGATAGGGATTTATTTTCTCATTTTTCTGGACCTCTTATCCCTGCCCTCCTTGTCATCCCTGCAGCATCCAAGAGTTCCCCAGTTTCTTTGTATGCCATGTACAGTAGTCACTCTTTCCACAGCTTTTATACCTAGATGTAGATACACAAGCTCATTTAAGAATGCAGCCAATCAAGGACCTCAGTTTAGGACTATGCACCTAGCAGGAAATAGATGGGATATGTTATATCATAGAAGTGGAAAGAATGTTATATTCATGATCATCTTTGCATCCAAGTTATATTGAATCTCATGGCGTTTCAAATTATACATGGTCTATGTTTGAGCCTCAGAAAGACAAGTGATCTCTTCCCATGAATTACTACCTCAAAAAACTCAGCAACACGGTCCAGACATTTTCTAGAGTGAATGTGTGTGGCAAAAATATACAAACTTTACAAAAATACAAATATATATAAGCACACCTACTCATAAACACATGCATGCACATATACAAAAGCACGCACGCACACACACACACACAACACACACACACAACACACACACAGACACACACCACATACTTTTTCTACTTCTTAGAGTTCTTTTTTGCTATCCTGTTCTACAACTGTAAGTTGTTTTTCTGAGATATCAGTGAACTCAGGAGTCTAGTCCAAGATGTATGTACTTCTATTTCTATTAAGCAAAATCATTAGCTGATAGTTCTAATAGTTTATCCACATTTTTGAATAAATTCACACATTGTAAGTTCTGAGACCCACTGAAATATAAAAAGGTAGGTACTCTTGATGCTATCACTTTTGAGAAAGGAGATAAAATTGAGATCCCAAGGTATCAAATCTCCTTCTTTCTTCTGTCCTACAGAACAAGACACAACAGTATGTATACTGTGAATTAAAGTAGAATCCCCACATAATCCAGTAATCCTAGGAATATAGCTAAAGAAACAAAATTTGGTATTTCAAGGTGGTTTTTGTATGGCCCCTTCTGTATTTTTCACAGTAGCCACAGTGTGGTTCAGCTTAGCCATTCACCAATGGGAACTTACCAGGAGCGAGGTCCTGAGGCTGACTCGGGCTGCTTCTGTGTGGCCTGGGGCTGGAAATCTGACCTTCTCTAAGACAGTGACACTATCCTCTTTCCTGAGAATTTTTAATATCAACAAGTAAAAACGAAAGAAATAAGACATGGAAAAGTTGCCCAAAGCCTGTTGAAACTGTCCCATGTGGGAGCATATGAGTAAATCTTCCATATGACATTTCCTAAAAGTAGTATCCTGGTCTTGTAATGTCGGCAAACAAAGAAGCGATAGTAGCAAAGGAGCTCTGCTTTCCAGTGCCCAAGTTCTGGGATTGTTAGAAATAGCTGTGCACTGATCCGTACAACTAGGACAGAAGAGGTATTGCTTTGTCCTTCCAACTTACTAAACATAGTCCTCCTAGCAGCCAACCCTCTCTGGCTGATATAACTTCTCAACTGTGATTTAAGAACAATTTAGCCAATCAGAAGAATGCTACTATTATGTCATTGCCCTGTCAGGAAATAGAAATCTCCCTCTTACCATTAGAAAGGAACAATACACTACTTGGTATTATCTTCTCAGCCTGGTTTTCCTGATTTCCATGTGAACATGGTTCCAGTTTTCTGTCTTTGTCCGATGCTCTGGGCCCATGGGATCTGGACCTCAGCCCTCCTGCTCAGCTCTAGCCATGTGCTTGGATCTGACCCTTTTTCTGTGGATACATAGCTGTCACCTGATTGCATCAAAAGCCTCAGGTAAATTTACAAGCAAAATCAAGGCTTGGACTAGATGTTCCCTCCCAGAAAACAAAACAAAACAAAGCAAAACAAAACAATGTGAAGGAAAGGTTACTGCTGGAGTGTTAAACGGTACCACACCTTTGCAGGGAAGCTGACTGGAATCTTACCAGTGTTTAAAAGCAGATGCATTTCCTGAGAATGTACTTTAGAGAAAATTTTGTATAGTGGAAAGGTGCTTTTAGGTTAATAACAAGGAAATAAACGAGGTCATTAAACCAAACGGTTATGTAGCTATATATAGTGCATGGTATCATTATTGAAGAACCATATTTCATATACTTGAATACGTACAAAAAGTTTCAGAAAATGGATTGTTTACATCTACTGCCTGTGCAGAATCTGCTTAGGCAAAGAGAACTTGCAATGCTAATTTCTCTCTCTTTTATTAATTTATTTTTCCCTCATATAGTACACCCAGTTCACAGTTTACCTTGTCTCCACTCCACCTAGTCCTTCTCCTGAACCTCCCCTCTGTTCCCTAACTCATCCACTCCTCCTTCATTTCTCTTCAGAAAAGGGCAGGCCTTACAGGCATATCAACCAAACATGACATATCAAGTTGAAACAAAACTAGGCCCCTCCCCTCATATTAAGGCTGGACAAGGTGGCTCAGTGGAAAAAGAGGAGGTCCCAAAAGCAGGCCAATAGAGTCAGAGACGCTCTCTGCTTCCACTGTTACAAGTTTCACAGAAGACTAAGCTACAAAATCATAATATATATGCAGAGGACATAGGTCAGTCCATGCAGGCTCCCTGGCTATTGATTCAGTGTCTGTGAGCCCCTAGTAATCCAAGTTAGTTGATTCTGTGGGTTTTCCTGTTGTGTCTTTTACCCTTCTGGCTTCTACAATCCTCAACTCCTTCCAAGGATTCCTCTAGCTCTACCTCATGTTGGGCTATGGCTCTCTGCATCTGTTTGCATCAGTTACTGGATAAAACCACTCTCATGACAATGTTGCTGGGCTCCTGTCTACAAGTATAGCAGAATATCACTAGGATTCATTTTACCGACTTATTTTTTCAACTGTGTTTGGTTCTACCCTAGGTGTCTGGGATATCCAACCTCTTTCTGAGTCCAGACCCTCCAGGCAGTATCAACCCCAGTCTCTCTCTCCATGGGGCTCAACCTGAACCAATCAATGGTTGGCCACTCTCCCAGTTTCTGCATCACCACAGTACATATTGTAGGCAAGAAAAATTGTAAGTTGAAGGTGTTGAGGCTGAGTTGGTGTCCCAATCCCTCCACTGGATATCTAGTTACAGGAGATAGCTAGTTCACACTCTGTATCCTCACTTTCTAGGAGTCTTAGCTAGGTTAAGTCTTAATCTTAACACCATTGTAGATTGCTGGGAGTTTCCATTGCGCTAGATTTCTTCATCACTCCCAAAATATCTCCTTCCCTTCATTCCAGTTATCTTTCCAGTGCTCTCTTTCTTCTCCCTCTCCCTCTCCCTCTCCTCTTCTCTCTCCTCCCTCTCTCCCTCCTCCTCCTCCTTCTTCCTTTCTCTCTCTCTCTCTCTCTCTCTCTCTCTCTCTCTCTCTCTCTCTCTCTCTCTTTTCCCTCTTTCCTACATGATTCTTTTTGTTGCCCTCCCTACCCACCTTAGTGTACCCATAATAGCTATTCTATTTTATCTTCCTTTTATCTTCTAAGGAAGATTCATGTGTCCCCACCTTGAGCCTCCTTGTTGCTTAGCTTCTCTGGGTCTGCGGATCCTTTACTTTACAGCAAATACACTCTTTTAACTGAATGCATACCATGTTTGTCTTTCTGGGTCTCACTATGGATGACTTTTTTTTTTTATCCATTCATTTGCCTGAAAATTTCATGATAAAGCTGGTATAAACATAGTCGAGAGAGTCCTTGTGGTAAGATGGACTGTTCTTTGTATATATGCTCAGGAGTGGTATAGAGCTGGGTCTTAAGGGGCTTTAAGACAGGGCTTCTCTATGTAGCTCTGGATGTCCTGGGCATATATCTACAGACCAGTCTGACCTCACTCAAGATATCTGCCTGCCTCTGCCTCCAAGTGCTGGGATTAAAGGTATGCACCACCATACCTGGCTGTACCCCATTTTTAAATTAGATTCTTTGGTTTGTTGATGTCTAGTTTATTGAGGTTTTTTTGTTTCTTTGTTTGTTTGTTTGATTTTTTACATATTTTTGAAATTAGCTCTCTGTCAGATGTGGAGTAAATGAAAATATTTTCTCATTCTGTACCCTGATATTTTGTCCTTTTCATGGTGTCCTTTGCCTTACCGAAGCTTTTCAGTGTCATGAGGAGCCATTTATTAAATGTCCATCTTAATGCCTGCACTATTGATGTTCTGTTCAGGAAGTTATCTTCTGTGCCAATGCATTCAAGGTTACTTCTCACTTTCTTTTCTATCAGATTCAATGCATACATTTTGATGTTGATGTCTTTGATCCACTTGGACTTGAGTTTTGTACAGGGCGATATATACCGATCTACATCCAGTTAAATCAGCACCATTTGTTGAAAATACTTTATTTTCCCATTGTATAATTCTGTCTTCTTTATCAAAATTCAAATGTCCATGGGGTGTGGATTTACATCTGGGTCTTTGATTCAATTGCATTGATCAAGCTGTGTTTATGCCTATACCATGTGTTTTGATTATGATAGCTCTGAAGAAAAGCTTAGATTCAGTGATGTAGATGCTTTAGGAAGTTCTTTTATTGTATACAATTGTTTTTAGCTATCCTGGGTTTTTTAGTTTTCCATTTGAAGTTGAGAATTGTTTTTTCCCAGTCTGTAAAGAACTTTGTTAGAATTTTGATGGGATTTGCATTGAATCTGTAGATTGGTTTTTATTATGTTAATCTCATCAATCCATGAGCATAAGAGATCTTTTCATCTTCTGACACCATCTTCAATTTCTTTCTTCAAAGACTTAAAAAAGTTTTTATCATATAAGCTTTTCAGTTACTTGGTTACAGTTACCCCAATATATTTTATATTATCTTTAGCTACTGTGAAGGTTGTTGCTTCCCTGACCTCTTTCTCAACCCATTTGTTGTTTGTAGGACTACTGATTTGTGTGTGTGTGTGTGTGTGTGTGTGTGTGTGTGTGTGTGTGTGTATGTGTGTGTGTGAATCTTGTATTTAGCTGCTTTGCTGAAGGTATTTATCACCTGTTGGAGTTCGCTGGTAAAATTTTATGGGTTGTTTGTGTATGCTATCAAACCATCTGAAAATAATAATACATTGACTTATTCCTTTCCAATTTTTATTCCCCTTGATCTCTTTTTGTTGTCTTCTTTCTCTAGCTAGAACATCAAGTACTGTATTGAAGAGATATGTGGAGAGTGGACAGTCTTGTCTTGTCCCGGATTTTCATGAAATTTCTTTGAGTTTCTCTCCACTTAATTTGATGTTGGCTATCTACCTGCTGTATATTGCCTTTTTTATGTTTCAGTATGCCCCTTTTATTCCTGATCTCTCTAAGACTTTTCTCATGAAGAGGTGTTGTGTTTTGTCACAGGCGTTTTCAGTCTCTAATGAGATGATCATGTGGGGTTTTTTCTTTCAGTTTGTTTGTATGGTGAATTACATTGACAGATTTCCATATGTTGAGCCATCCCTGCATCTCTGGGATGAACCCTACTTGATCATGTTGAATAAATCTTTGATGTATTCTTGGATTCAGTATTTTATTGAGCATTTTTGCATCAATGTTCATGAGGAAAATTGGTCTGTAATTCTGTTTCTTTGTTGAGTCTTTTTGTGGTTTGGGTATCAGGGTGACTCTGGCCTCACAAAATGAATTTGGCAATGTTCCTTCATTTCTATTTTGTGGAACAATTTGAGGATGATTAGTATTAGCTCTTGTTTCAAGGTTTCCTTCGGGGGGGCGTTACTTTTTAAATGACTGCTTCCTTGTGATTCCTTCCTTACAAGTTATTGGTCTATTTTAATTGTTAATCTGATTTTGATATGTGCTATCTATTGAGAAAGTTGTCCATTTCTTTTAGGTTTTCTAATTTTGTGAAGTAAGTTTTTAAAGTATGACCTAATAATTCTTTGTATTTTCTCAGTGTCTGTTATTATGTTCCCCTTTTCTTTTCTGATTTTGTTAATTTGGATATTTTCTCTCTGCCTTTTAGTTGGTTTGGATATGACTTGTCTGTCTTGTTGATTTTCTCAAAGAACGAACCCTTTTTTATTAATTCTTTGTATTGTTCTCTTTGTTTCTATTTTACTGATTTCAGCCCTGAATTTGATTACTTTCTGCCATCTACTCCTCTTTGGTCTCTTTGATTCTTTTATTCTAGAGCTTTCAGGTGTGCTGTTAAGTTGCTGATATAACATCTCTCTAGTTTCTTTATGAAGGTTCTTAGTGCTATGAACTTTCCTCTTAGCACTGCTTTCATTGTGTGCCATAAGTTTGTGTATGTTATGCATTCATTTTCTTTGAGTTCTAGAAAGTCTTTAATGTCTTTATTTCTGTTTTGACCCAATAGTCATTCAATAGAGAGTTGTTCAGTTTCCACAACTTTTTAGGATTTCTGCTGTTTCTGTTGTTAAAATCCAGCTTTAATCCATGGTGGTCTAATAAAATGGGAGATTTATTCCAGTCTTCTTGTATCTATTGAGACTTGCTTTGTGGATCAGACAGAGTATGTGGTCAATGAAAAAGGTTCCATGGGGGTACTGAGAAGAATGTATATTGTTTTTATTTGGACAAAATGTTCTGTACATATCTGTTAAGTCTATTTGAGTCATAATGTCTGTTAGTTCCATTATTTCTCTGTTTAGTTTTTGTCTGGATGACCTGAAGTCTCCCATTGTAAATGTATGTGTTTTGATGTGTGGTTTCAGCTTTAAAAATGTTTATTTTACAGATGTGGGTGACCTTGCTTTGAGGGGCATAGATGTTTAGAATTGAGACATCATCTTGGTGGCGTTTTCCTTTGATGAGTATGAAGTGTCCTCCATCTCTTTTGATTAATTTTATTTTGAAGTCTATTTTGTTCTATATTAGGATGGCTATCCCAGCTTGCTTCTTGGATCCATTTGCTTGGAAAATCTTTTTCCAACCCTCAACTCTTAGGTAATGACTAGTTTTGATGATGAGGTTTGCTTCTTATATGCAACAGAATAGATCCTGTTTTGATATCCATCCTGTTAGCCTGTGATTTTTTATTGGGGAATTGATTCCATTGATATTGAGAAATACTAATGATTAATAATTGTTAATTCCTATTATTTATTCTTGTTTATGGTAATGTGTGTGTGTGTGTGTGTGTGTCTTGTGTGTGTGTGTGTTTCCATGAGGTTATTTATTTCTTCATGGGTGTAGTTAACCTCCTAGGGTTGGAGTTTTCCATTTGTACCTCTGTAGAGCTGGATTTGTAGGTAGATATTACTTAAGTTTGACTTTGTCATGGTGTATCTTGCTTTATCCATCTAGGAGAATTAAAAGTTTTGCTGGGTATATTAGTCTAGGCTGGCATCCATAGTCTCTTAGAATCTGTAAGGCATCTGTCCAGGCCCTCTGGCTTTTAGAGTCTCTGTTGAGAAGTTAGATATAATTCTAATATTTCTACTTTTGTATGTTATTTAGCTTTTTCCCTTGAAGCTTTTAATTTTTCCTCTGTTTTGCATGTTTAATGTTTTAATTATTAGCTGACTAGGGACTTTCTTTTCCAATTCAATCTATTTGGTATTTTAAAGATTCTCCTGCCTTTATAGTCATGTCCTTCTTAAGATTATGAAATTTTTCCTCTATAATTTTGTTAAAAATATTTCTGGGCCTTTGAACTGGGGAATGAGCTGTGTGGGTGATAAAACATAGAAAGGGTGGCTACAGAGTATGTCTTGGGGATTCAAACCAAGGGTATAAGAGGTTTCTGAGCGCAGATGGGACTCTCACTTGTACCTGTGCTGTGGATATTCACCTGAGTAAGGGCAAGTGCAAGAAGTGGGAGCAGGCAGTAAGGTGGCGGGGTCAGGGGCTTGGATCTTTGGGCTCCAAACCCAGTTAGCAGAAGGGTTCAGTTAGCAGGTGGGGCCCTTCCCTTTGCTGGCTGGCATGTCCTGCACCTGAGCAGTAAATAGGAATGCTACTTCTTACTTCAAGAGTCACCATGGTGATCTAATTTTCAAACTGTTACTTCAAAAGTAGATTACAAAATAGTGTCTCTGGATTAGAGTAGGAGTGCTCAGGAAGTGATGAGAAGGGATCAATTGTTGAGTTGCATGCTCTGGGAACAGAAAAATAAGTAGCCTTATAAACATTAAGTCACATGGGGCATGAAACCAGAAAGGAGGTTTATTTAGGAGGAGGAAGGAGACCGAAAAGAAAAGGATGGAGGATAGAGTGGTAAGGGAGAAACAAATAGGAGCAAAGATTTGTTTTAGATAGATAGATAGATAGATAGATAGATAGATAGATAGATAGATAGATAGATAGATAGAGGGAGAGGGAGAAGGAGAGGGAGAGGGAGAGAGAGAGATTATTCATAGATATATTAATGACATTATATATGTATATATACATTTATGTATATATAATGTCATAATAAAACATTACTTTGCATAACAAATTAAAATTTAATTAAACATAAAAGCACTTAGAAAAGGTGTGAAAGTACTAGCTAATGTGGGGTATCTTCCAAAGACTATATGGACATGGGTTTAAGAAAATAGAAAGTCCTTATTAGCTGGCTGGAGACTACACTGGGTGTTCATAATCTTGTACAATCCTGAACATCTCTCTAAGTGAGTTTTAAGCACAAAACTACCTCCTGAATTGACATACCTCTGTTAGTGAGAACAGTTAGCCAAAAGCAGAACTACAGAAGCCAAAAAGCAAAGGTGGTACATTTAGAGACTGTCCTAGAACTATGAACTTTGATGGATCAGATCTTTGTCTTTGTTGTGGCTGGAGGTACTGTCTATATACTAATATTTTAGGGCCCAAATGGGTAGTTCTCAAATGGGTAGTGGGTCATGATCCCTTGGTGGGGGTAAATGGCCCCAGCACATAGATTGCCTAAGACTATCCAGAATATCATATATTTATATTACAATCCATATCACTAGCAAAATTACACTTACTATGTAGCAACAGAAATAATTTCATGGTTGGGGGTCTCTACAACATGAAGTGGTATTAAAGGATCACAGCATTAGGAAGGTTGAGAACTACTGAGCTAAATGGTACTTGCATCATGACATCAATTATGCAAAGGTCTCAAGTACCTGTAACAATGGTACTCAGCAGTACCACTTTTAAACAACAGTGTCTACTGGAATCACATGGCCAGCTCATTGCCCAGCCCAAAGACCCAGAAAATATTTTTAACAAAATACTCATCAAACTGTACTTCCTTATCTGGCAGATCATGGGACAAAAGAAATGGTCCAAAATTTCAACAAGCCCCCTCAAACATGGAAATGCTGTTGTTCCACTGCCACACTCTGAGAAGAAGCAAGGCTTTAAAGCATACAAAGTTTTATGTCTTCATGTCATCTGTGTCTTCACAAATATCCAACAGAGACAGAAAGCACTTGCCTTTTTGAAAATGTGCTGAGCAAAAGAAAAACACAGCATGATATTTGAAACACGAACCTTTGTCAGAACACCCTCATTGTCAACTTTTCAGGCTCAGAAATTCTGCCCTTTTAGTTTTCTTATTTTCAACAAATGTAGACTTGTGAATACTAAGGTACTGACAGACTGAGAGGTACTTCTACCTGAATGTTCATCTGGAATTTAGTTGATGTGTTTGTGTCCACTTGGCAAGAGTATTTCCAAATAGTCATATCCTTTCACGTAATATAGGATGTAGGGTTATGTAGTCAGCCCCACCACTGGGCATGGCCGCTTGGGGAGACAGGACAGGGAGAGGGGGAAGTTTGACTGCGTGCTGGTTTGGGGGTCCCTGGGGTTGGAGGTGGGGGGGGAGGAATCTCCAGCTAGTCCCCTCAGAGATAGTTTTGGGCTTGATGGCACCAGGCTTGGTGGTAATCATAGCTGAGAGTGCAGAAAGGCCTTCTACAGGAGACTAGACTGTGGCTCTGTAGGCAAAGGCCTTCTCCATGGCTTCCTACTGTGGATCACAATGAAAAGAGGCAGTCCATGTTTTCAAACAGTTTATTATTGTCATGGTGGAAAATGGATGTGTTAAACCATACCCCACTTCTCATGGTGGGCATGAGATGATATACCTTTTGTAAGGAGGAATGTCTAGAAAGGAAAGCTTATTGGGATGCCCCTCTGGACCCCTAGGTATCTCATTAGCATGAAGAACTCTGATTTGAGCCTACTTGGCTGTGGTCATGACTCTTTTCCTATTTTCTTGGTCTGAGATATTAGGAATGCCTCATCTATGTGTAGACGGACTTGGGGAGTTGCCCTTACATGACTGATGGTCACAAATCTATGGGAGCCTGTGGCTATGTGACAGGGGCCTGGTGCCAGGAGCAGGTGAAGCTCCTACCATCCCCTCAGGGTCTCCAGGAATTCAAGCCTTTGGCTTGACCATACCAGGCTTCTTCCCACAGTCCACCATCCTGCAGTAGGAGATCTGAGACTCCAAGCCAAGTAAAAAGAGGTATCACTTGCTACACTCCTTCTTTACCACATACCCCACTCCACATTTGTCTGAACTATGGCTGCCAGTCTGCCTTGTACCTCAAAACCCTCTTTGCTTGGGCACATTTGGAAATGTGTTCCATCCAAGATTTCTATGTAAGTGCAATGTGGTGTATTTCAAATCAGTGAAGAACAGATGCATCATCTCCTACTTTCCCCTTGCATCCCAGAGACTTCACAATAGCATAAAAATAATGTAGTTCTACAAAGAAATTTATATAAAACAAGAATCCTACTTTGAAGATAGGTTGTTACTTTTCAAACTACATTTTGTCTCCTCCTTGGCCAAAATGATCAAGACTTGGTTTTGGTTTTCTGACCTATAAAATGATGGTGATAATATCAATGTCATGAATTTCCTGCAAGTGTTCAAATACTCACCCTATATTAAGTTTTAGCAATAATTTCCATGTCTCTAAAATCATTATCAAATGTGACCTGAAAAGAGAAATATTTAAATATCAATACATTTCTTTTTTTTTTTTTTTTCTTTTTTCGAGACAGGGTTTCTCTGTGTAGCCCTGGCTGTCCTGGAACTCACTCTGTAGACCAGACTGGCCTCGAACTCAGAAATCCGCCTGCCTCTGCCTCCCAAGTGCTGGGATTAAAGGCGTGCGCCACCACTGCCCGGCCATATCAATACATTTCTTTCTGAGAACCTATTTTACTACAGGATGGTACAAGTGTCAAGGTGCTAAATAGAATCACTTTTCATGGAAATTTTATCCTTATGAATTATGCTAAACCTATGAATGCTTTTCTTGTTAATTAAAATTGTTTTCTAAGTTATAATTAGAATATGACCCACTTTCTCACTTCCCAACTCTTCCCATGTACCCCTCTTTACTCTCATTCAAATTCATGGCATCTTTATTCTTTAATTGTAGATAGCTAGGTCAGTAGGTAGATAAATCAATCGATAGGTAGATAGATAGATAGATAGATAGATAGATAGATAGATAGATAGATAGATAGAATGCATGTACAAATGAAGATCACTGCATTCAATGTGATATTTGAAACACAAACCTACTCAGTCCATATAATGTTACCTGTATGTATCTTATGCCAGAGCTGACCACTTTGTAGCAGATAACAACTAGGGAGCCCTCCCCCAGGTAAACCATTTTTCTAGCTTTCATCATTTCCCTATTCTCCGTAGTTCTTCGTCTATCTTATCTTATCTTATCTTGCCTTGCCTTGCCTTGCCTTGCCTTGCCTTGCCTTGCCTTGCCTTGCCTTGCCTTGCCTTATCTTACCCAGTTCCATGTTAGTATGGCCACTGGTGTTGTCATTGTTCAGGTCTTGTTTAGGCAGCCATGTTGATGAGATTTTATGGGTGTAAGCTCTCTGTCATTTCTAGGAGACCCAGACTCAAAGAAAGCTGACTCTTCCTCTGGCTCTCACATTCTTTACTCTACTTCTTCAGCAATGATTGCTAAGCAGTGTGAAATAAGATGGCACTTAGCTCTAATGACACCTGCACACAGTGTGACGACTATGAGATGTTCCTAGAAAGGTCAATAGATTTTTTTCCTTCTAAACATGAAAAGAAAAAGATGTCACCAATAAGCCTTCAGAGGAATAGGAATTACATATTTGCTTATACTAATGGCAAAGTTCAGTCTTATTTTGTAAAAGTGAGTTGTCTCCATAAATATCAGAAATTTCCTTTAATATCAAAAATAACCTGTATACTTAAAGTGAGCTACATCTCTTGCATATACAGGCAAATGCAGTGATTTATTTTAAAGTATAGTCAAATGGAAAATCGCTATTTGAAATCCAGTAAGTAATAGATGATATTTCTTGTCACAGTTTCAGTTGGCTTACGTGTGAAAAGGAGGAGGATTTCTGAGTGAAAGAGATGAGGGAGGAACCCAGGCAATATATTTAAATGACTTGTTAACGTAAGAATAGAATCCAGCGCAGTAAACAAGTTCCTTATGACTTGCCACATATTTTCTTTGTTTCTTGCTGTAGTTTCATCCTCTCTTCATCCCCCTATGAGAGTGGATCTGGACAAATTAATTAATATACTGTAATATACCTAAATCTTGCCTCTGAAGCCAATGCCTAGTCCTTGATCTGTTTGCCAGAGGGGTATACCACATAAGCATGGGCAACATAGCATTTCATTTTCCAGTCCTTATTACATGCTGTCAGTCCTGGCTATTTGAGAGGCAATACAGAAGGACCATTTAGGCCCAGGGCTTTGAGGGTATACCAGACAAGATAATGACTTTGCCTCAGAAAAAAAAAAAAAAAGTTTCTTTTTTTTCCTGTGAGACTAAGATTTATTAACTAATGAAACATAAAATATCCTTTC
This sequence comes from Mastomys natalensis, assembly GCA_021653895.1. Lineage (NCBI taxonomy): Eukaryota > Metazoa > Chordata > Mammalia > Rodentia > Muridae > Mastomys > Mastomys natalensis. Next base: position 1,251,539 of record JAJTUV010000823.1, read on the forward strand.
AGATTTGACTTCATATTTTAATGAAATTTTAGAACCTTGGAAAATTTTTCTTCCAAGTGTTTCCTAGGACTCTCCATGGACCTAAATGAAAGTCATGAATGTTGACCTCTCATGTCCTTGATTTTGAGAACTTTGCGATCAATCTTTAAGAACTGAATATAGAGCTAGACAAGATCACTGTCTTTATTCTTTGCTAAACCCAATATTGGTTTAGTTCTTCACCTTTTTAAAATTCACTTTCCATCCAATTGCAACCCTTCTCCCTCCTCTCTTCCCAGGCCTACCCTCATACTGATCCCCTCAGAGTCACCTCAACTTCTCCTCAGAGAAGGGGAACCCCCTGTTGGGTACTAACCCATCATGGCACATTGAATCACAGCAGGTTTAAATATATTCTCTCCCACTAGGCCAGACAAGGCAGCCCAGCTAGTGGAACAGCATAAAGGCAGGCAACAGACAGCCACCACTCCAATTTTTAGAGGACCCATATGAAGATGAAGCTGTGCATCTGCTACAAATGAGTATGGGGCCTAGGTCCAGCCAATGCATGCTCTTTGGTTGGTGGTTTAGTCTCTGTCAGCCCCCATGGGCCCAGGTTAGTTGCCTCTGTAGAGCTTCTTGTGGTGTCCTTTACCTCTATGACTCCCTCAGTCCCTCCCTTCCCCACCTCCTAGTCTCCCAAAGCTCTGCCTAATATTTGCCTGTGTGTCTCTGTATCTGTTTTCATTAGCTGTTGGATGAAGCCTCTTATATGACAGTTATGTTAATGTATTGTCTGCAAGCATAGCAAAATATCACTAATAGTGACAGGAGTTGGCTCTCCCATGGAATAGGTCTCAAGCTGGGTCAGTCGTTGGTTAGCTTGTGCCTGAATCTCTGCCCCATAATTATCCCTGCACATCTTATAGGTAGGACAAATTTGTGGTCAAAGGTTTTGTGGGTAGGTTGGTGTTCCCCTCCCTCCACTAGAAGCCCTACCTGATCCATCACCATTTTAAACAGTAACTTCTATTATATCCTCTATTACATTCAAATCTGTCAAAATATGAGTGAAAATTAATTATAGTGTATGTAGAAATCCTCCACTCACTCCCATTTCTGTTCATATGTGCTGATGTCCTTGCTCAATATTCATTTTCTTCATAGTTAAACAGGGAAGAAAGTTTGAATGAACCCTTACCATACCAAACTGTCTATGTAACCTTGAACAAGACATACATTTCTATTATCCAAAATAATAATCATCTTCAGGGTGGCCTGAGAAAACTTTCCAGCTCCATAAATCCTTAATGATTATCAAAACATATATTCAAACAGTGGTTGTTGTCACAATGCTTGACAATTGACATGCTAAAATTGAAATTAACAAAGGGTTGTTTCATATTAGGATATTTTATGAATTTCACTGTGGAATTTTAATGACTTCTGGTCTTGAAAAAACTTGAGTAGTTCATGATGCTAATCACAGGAGGTCCTCTTGTTTATCTTAAAACTAATAGGTAGAAAGACCTAGGTTAGCTTTTCCATCTGAATCTCACATTTATTCTTTAATACCCATGTTATACCAATAGAGCTTACATTTCATTGTACTCTTCCTTTTCTGGCCACTAAGCAGCCAACTTTTGCTAGAAAGTGATGGAGTAATAGTAAAGCAATGGCTGCATCCTCCTGACAGAGACAGAGCTGCAAAAGCATTGGCAACATATTTTATGCACTCATTTTCTTCTCCTGTTGGAATCACTCATAGAAGAGGCACAGCCCACAGCTTACCTGTCAAGTTCCTGCATCCACGGACTAGGAAAGTAGAGATAGCCAAGAAATAGCTGATAATATTCTTCTCTTTTCTGAGATGACATCACATGGGCTCTCCTAGACATCAGGAAATGGCCCTTTCAGTCTTTGTTGATGAAAACATACCAGAGAAAAAAGAAAAATAAAAACTTTTCTTCATTAACTAAGATACCACAAAAGGTATATGAGATATAAGATGCTGGTTTCACTCTAGTTCATGATGTAGAAGATAGACAGATAGAAATGGGAGATCTTTAGTACAAGTCCCCAGAAACTAGCAAACACAAGGGTGTGAGCAGTGTAAAGTTTCAGCATTCTTTTTAGTTTTCATTTTTACTTTTAAAAACATTTTAAATTTTAAATATATGGTTTTAAAGGTATTCTACACTAATTTCTTAAAATCTTGTATTTTCCTTCATGTCAGGTCTTAGATGAAGAAAAATTAAAGCAGTTAGTGTTGTTACCACTCTGATGAATCACGTGTCTGCTACTAAATGACAAGCTATTCATTAAAAGCACTCTTGTACAATTAATGGAATGTTAACCTTTTTCAGAAGCATTATGCAAAGAAACATTTATTCTCTCACAATTAATATTTTCAATGTAATACATGACCATATTCCATAAAAGAAAACAAGTTTATTTCATAATTAACAAAAGGAGCCTATTCACTAAGAACACAGGGAAAGCATTAAAGGAAAAGATACTTGACCTAAACACTTAAGACATTGGTACACTTTGCCATATGCAGATGGCTGAAGGTTTGTCAAGATGTAGAAGTCATAAAAAAAAGACACACACAGAAGGACAAGGGATACCTGCTTTGAAAAATGCCCTGTCTTTCTCATTGACTAATGTAAGATGGAAGCTTCTCAATGAAAGAGTTTTGATTTGCTTGGCTTGACAGTGTTAATTAAAATGCCTTTATTAGCAGGTACTTTTGAAATGAGTAAGTTCAGAGTCAGACACGGGTGATATGACTAACATTTGATATCTTCAGTGCTTGAAGTTCCCTTGCAGTAAATCGAATGGTTTTGAGTACACAGAGGGATATCCAAAGAGGTTGGTACAGAGACTTTTAGCGGCTATCATGTATACTCAAATCAAAGAAGTCCCTGACTTCTGAGATACTGGACTTGAAACTTAGACATCATTAGGAACCCAGAGAGTGATCTGGCTCTTGATCTTTCTGTCCTTATTTATTAGCTGTGAAACTTCCTGTAGGAACCCTGCCTGCTCTACCTGGTTCTAACGATACAGTGAGAGGAAGTTAGTTCCATAGATGACAGTCATGTCATGGTTTTTTAGACTGGCTCAGCTAGGAGCACACCAGCCCCTCCCCCTCTCTGATCCTCTATACACAAGGGGCCAAGTGCACTCTGGCAATCAGGAAGGAGAACTGTTGATATGATTATTAAGAAAAAATGCATAACATTGACTTCTGGGATACGCGATTAGAAAGTACTAAAGTACGTCTTTGGGGTGTTCTTATTTTTATGTGCATATATTTAAATTCTAAGTACTGTTCATATGGAATGTGTGGTCTTAGAGTCATTATATATGTGTGTGTGTGTGTGTGGTGTGTGTGTGTGTGTGTGTGTATATATACATATATATATACATATTATATATATATATATATATATAATATATATATATATTACTTCTAAGTTCAAATGTTTCCTACTGCCTTTTTATTTCTAACTTTCTAGTAATTAGTTACCAAGTGTTGGTCACTCCAGTTTCTTCCATTGTTATTCAGACTGAACCAGAAAAGGAGCAACACTATTTTCAGACACTGAACAGCTATAAATTACTGGAAAAAGACAGCTTCTCCCTATGTAGTTCAGACTGAAGCTCAGGCTGGGGCAGTGGTAATGGAGGTGGAGGTGGCTGAGCCTTGGGCTGTGGATGGGGCTGAGTCTGTGGCTGAAGGTGTGTCTGTGGCTGAGTCTGTGGCTGAGGGTGTGTCTGTGGCTGAGTCTGTGGCTGAGGGTGTGTCTGTGGCTGAGTCTGTGGCTGAGGGTGTGTCTGTGGCTGAGTCTGTGGCTGAGGTTACAGCTATAGCTGTGTCTAGGTCTGCGTCTATGTATGTGTTTCTGTGTCTGAGTCTGAGTTTGTGTCTGTCTGTGTCTGTGTCCTGTGTCTATGTCTGTGTCTGTGTCTGAGGCTGTGGCTGAGGCTGAGTCTATGGCTATGTCTGAGGCTGAGTCTATGGCTGTGGCTGAGTCTGTGGCTGAGGCCACAGCTATGTCTGTGTTTGTGTCTCTGTGTCTATGTCTGTGTCTGAGTGTGTGTCTGTGTCTGTCTATGTCTGTGTCCTGTGTCTATGTCTGTGTCTGTCTCTGAGTCTGTGTCTTAGGTTGAGTCTATGGCTATGTCTGAGGTTGAGTCTATGGCTGTGGCTGAGTCTGTGACTGAGGCACAGCTATGGCTGTCCCTGTGTCTGAGTCTATGTCTCTGTGTCTGAGTCTTTGTCTGTGTCTGAATATGAGTCTGTGTCTGTCTATGTCTGTGTCTGTATCTGTGTCTGTGTCTGTGCCTGAGGCTGTGGCTGTGCTGTGGCTGTGGCTGTGACTCGCTCTGTGTGTCTATGACTGTGGTTGTGGCTGTGACGGAGACTGTGACTGTCTCTGTGTTTGTGGCCATGGCTATGGTGGTGGCAGAGGCTGAGGCTGTGACTGTGGCTGAGGCTGAGGTTGGCATGAAATTTCTTAATCCATAATAACTTTGAACTCATTCTTGTGATTCTTCTGCCTCAGCATTCCCAGTTCTTAAGTTTTTGAAGTGTACAAGCAGTCCATGAGGCTGAAAATCTGGTCAGTGTGTGTGTGTGTGTGTGTGTTTGTGTGTGTGTCTGTGTGTTTGTGTGTGCTAAGTGTTCTACTAAATGAACTATATTTCCAGCCCCATGCATGGAATTTTAGTCAATTGCTTCCTTTCAGAAACTAAAACAGGGGCCCAGGAGATGGAACCATGAACCCATAAACAAGGACTTGTAAAAGTTTTTATAAAGACACAAGGAAGATTACATCCCCAGGATTCTAGAGTGGAAAAGGATAAAATATTTGGTATGTTCCAAAGAGTAATGAATTCTGGAAGTTGAGGGCCTTATTTGTATTGTTTGTTTGTTTGTTTTGCTTCACAAACTATGTGGTCTAGAAAATTCCCAATAAGGTTCAGAATGTCTCACTATTCTCAATATACAATGGGAATATCTATAGGAATATTAACAGTATATGCCTCATTGTTCTGTAATACAAATAGACAAATTAAAGTCTGGGGGGGGGAATATTGTTTTTTAAAATGGCAAAGCATGTTTCGTGACTTTCATCAGCATTAAGAGTTCTAAGTGACAAGAGAAATGCATCCAGGATATATAAGTTTATGCATGACCAAATGTGAAAGACTAATTATACTTTAAATTACAATATATAGCTTAGACAGTTCAGTTCCTGTAGCTCCCCATAGTTCCACATGGGTCCTTCCTTATTTTGGGAAGGACCTAGTGGACATCGATAATACTTATGTTTGTTCTCTAAAACATAGTATGACAGACAATTCAATGGCAAGTAGCATCTGGGAGGTAAATAGATATATTACAATAAAAGATGGTGAAACCATAGAAACGGGTATAAAGATAATCCTATTTAACATCAATACTAAAGATAGGGGAATATGAGCTTTAGAATGCGCTCATCAGCACTGAGTTTAAAGTTGAGCTCACATATGCCTCCTTTAGAGCCGTTCCCTATAATATGAAACGCACTGTGAATATGGTGTTAGAGAAGAAAGCATTCAAGTAAGTTCCTGATGTAAAGTCATGACAATGTAATAAAAGACCACTCATTTTTCTCCATACAGAAGAAAAGATCAAATTTCATTCATGGGTTCCATAATCTGTAAAGGTAACAATAATTTATTTATAGGGAAAATAAAGTAGCATTTACAAACAAAAATAGCACATTTTTTAAATTAAAAGCAACTCTCTCCAGTTCTGATTGTTTTAGTCTTTAATTCAATAGTTTCGTGATAGGCAGAACAAAGGGAAATGAAAAAAAGGACGTTAGAGAAAGTAATAAAACCAAAATAAAGAGGAAGAGCAAAATAAAGGAACCCAAAGCTTCCTTTGAGAAAGGTTGAGAAAGAACACAGAAATCCAGGCTGTGAGAACCTATTTACTATGTGGCCACTAGATGGCACTGTAACGTTAGGTGCTGTCTCCACTTTCTTTCTTTCTTTCTTTTTTTTTAAACAAGCTATTTGCTGATTTGTATTAGGTACCATAGAGTGAGGCGAGGATGAAGCCGAGAGGATACTGCAGAGGTCTCTGGTGCATGTGTATGTGTGTGCGTGTGTTTGTGTACGTATGTTCTGCCCCTGTGAGGCTGCAGCCCTTGTGAAGCACTTGGTCACCTTTTGCAAGAAGGAATCTGAATCCTTGCAACGGAAGGTGCGGACTCGTCGTGGGGAGATGTTGTTCCTCACTGCAGACGGATAATTTTCCTTTTTATCAGGTAAGCCATCTGATTATCTCATTGTGATCTGCGGTGGTGGTGAATTCTTACCTGGTGATCCTAGGGGGAGAAGTGCCCACGGAAATAAGAGTTGGGGCAGAGCAGGAAGTCTATTTTTGCATGTGAATTCGGACCAACTGTCCCCCTCCTCCTCCCCTCCCCTCCCCTCCTCCTCCCCTCCTCCTCCCCTCCCCCTCCTCCTCCTCTCAACCTTCCATGAACTGAAATCAGGTTTGTTCTGCAGTTCAGCATTTTGATAGAAGGATGAGATTCTTTGGCCTAAAATAACTTGGCATCGGGCCAGCTCTTGCCTTTGCTTGCCTGTATCCTGGTCAAGGTCTTGTCTTGAAGCCCCCTCTGTCATTGGTGCTTTGGAACTGTATTTCGATGGCTGTAATAGAGGTCATATTGTTCCTAAAGAGGATGCAAAAATTAGACCTCACATAGGAAGCAAGCAGGCGGCGGGGCCGCTTCTGGAGCCGAGCATTGCAGGAAAGACAGCTTCTTTGGGCAGAGGCTTGGTGGTTGGAAAGGAGTGCCTCGTTCCCAGGACAAGGAGGAGACAACCGCTGTTTTCTCCCTGACTTGTCCTTAAGTACACTTTGCAAATGAACTTTAGGGAAGTGATAAAGAGTCCCCTGTTTCACACAGTGCCGGATCGGAAGGGCTGACTTACTTTTAATTAGACAGAGGTCACCAACAGCAGTGATACTGCAGAGGCTGCTCGGTTGACACAAAACCACTGCGAAACCTCTTGCTTTCTGAACAAGGCAAAAACTGTTTCGGGGTGGCCGAGAGGCTTTACCTCTCCTCGTTTCCTTCTCTCCTACCTGTTTGAGGTCTGTATATAAAGCACTCTTACCGCATCTATAAAGCGTCTGCCGCCCCTCCTTTCAACAAACCAGTCCAAATAAGCTTGTGAGCAGATGCTTTTTCATGTGTCTGACGAAATGACTGAGTCAAGCCTGGGTATCTTTCTGTTCAGATGTGCATGTGACTAAATATTTTCTAAGCTGCAGTAGCAAACTTGCAAATTGCCAAACGCTGTTGCTATCACACCTAGGAAATGTGGCTTCTCCTCGGGTATGGATCTGCAGGTTTGCACCGTCTATCTGGTGCGCTTGGGTAGTAGCAGAGCGTGTTTCTCCAACCAGAGCTTTAATTCATCCCAAGAGGAGGATGCCAAACAGGAATAGGAAAATTCCATGCTGAGGTTGATGCTTCCTGGTTCTGTTCCTCCTGCCCAAGGAGAGCAGAGAGTAGCTCACCTCTCCCTTTTGCTGCAATACCTGACAAGCTGGGGTGATGTAAATGAGAGCTTCCACACACTTTCGCCTCCTCGGAGTCTGACACTTCCCTTTCCTTTCAGAAGCAGAATAACTGTGATAAAAAAATTAAAAAAAAATACTCCTCACAAACTCCCCTTCCTGGCTACCAATGGGTAATGCCATCAAACACTGCATCCCTTTTCGCTGAAGGAGTGTTGCAATTTAGGCCTTCCTCCACAAAGCTCCTTGAAGTGATTTTTAGATGGTGTCTATTTTAGGAACATAATGTGTAGACAGGAATGGAAGGCCACAGAGATTTACGGGAAAACAATTTCGCAGAGAAGATGAGGTAGCATTATAAACCGCCAAGACCCAGCACAAGTGGCTGGTTATGTCACATGGACCTGGCAGCCGGGTTTGCTCTCTTAAACTCCCTGCCACTCACTTCTGTGGCTTTTTTTCCACTCTCCATTTTATTGTTTGTTTTTGATTTTCAGATGTCTGTTTCAAAGGCTAGAACCAGAAAGCTCATACTGGTAAAAAATAACACATTGGATTTTGCTGTCAATACTATGTCTTCATTTACATGTCTCCCTCTTGCTGGGAAATTTGCTATCAGGAGACTCATTTATTATAGCAATTCCTCTTTAAGGCATGGAGGAGAGGGTTTCTCCATCTGTAGAGGCTGGGAAGGCATGATTGGAGGCCTAATTAATTATACAGTATCCAAGAAGGCACTGGGGAGAAGAGCTTACAATCTGCCTTCCCATCCAAAGAGATCAGGAGCAATTGGACAGACTGAAAGACACAACACAAGGATCAGAAACTCAGAACTCCACTCCACATGTGAAGCCTTCTCTTGTGGAGAGATGCTCAAGGTTGAGTCACACACACAGACACAGGATGGTCAGAGCACATTTTCTAGTGTTCCTGACAATGAAAGTTAACTTGGGATTAGTTGTCTTTCTCTGTGGACAACAGAGATCCTGGTAGTCCTCAAGGGACCACAGCAGTAAAGCCAGGGTAGGTGAAGAAGACGAAATCCTCCAGGTACTCCTTGCATATCCTTTCAGCAAGGTCTGATCTTCTTTGGAAGAGGGGGGAGGGGAGAAAGAGTGCAAGGAAAAGAGAGAAAGGCAGCAATCAATGGGCTGAGATTTGTCACACTCTGGATCTGTGGAGAGAAGCTCAGTGAGGTAATCACTTCCCTTTGAAATTCTGAAATGCCAATTAAGCAGAATTTACAGCTCAATTTGTGTTTCTCTGGTTTAGGGTAGACTGTAGAAAGAGACTTACTCTTGGTGCATGTGTCTGTGAAAAATTCAGATGATCTACAAAGTGTCTCCAATTATGCTGCCAACTCTTCTTTTTCATCCACATACCTAGAGGTCAATTTGTTATAGAGATACAGTACTTACTTTGTGCCAGGTACTCCTCTGAGCAGTACTATAGAATGTCCTTTGGAATCCTAAGAAGTATGTAATATTGCTAATTTGACAAGGGAAGAAATTAAGGCTATGAGACTAGATTAGCTTGCTGATTGTGATACAGATAAGTGTCAGACCACAAACTTGAACTCAGACAGTCTTGCCAAAGCGTCTTCATTCTAGAACACTTATGTCTGTGTGGTGGTAGGACCACTGGTTAGCCCTGAGAGTGCAGACTTAGAAAGAGAAATCTGTCCTTGCCAGCATAACTCCTTGTCATCATCATATACCAAGATGTCCAAAGGTAGTCTTCCAACTTAAAAAAAAACAAAAAACAAAAAACAAACAAATGAAAAACCTAAGAAAGGCCTCTAGTTGTTGTCCTAAGTGTTGAAAGATGGAAATTACAAAGAAATTCCTGCTTACATGGTCCCTTCTGTCTAGTAATAGAGTTAGAGAATAGGAAAAATGCACAAAGGACTATCAAACTCTCTTAAAGGAAAAAAAAAAAAACACAGCATAAAGAGATGATAGGAGAGAGAGGTTTGACGAGAAAATGGAGGCGGAAATGTGGCCTTTGAAGTAGACATCCAAATGAGGAGCAGACAGATTACCTTCTGTGTGATTAAGGAAGAACCATTGAAACACAGGGAACAGAGACCGTACAGAGGCCCCCAGACCAGCCTGCATACAGAGGTGAGGTAAGGACTCTCTGTATGGGTGGCTCTTTATGCAAGGAAAGAAGATGGAACTAACAGCTGCCCCCATCCCCACATCTGTGGCGTCCTGGTGACTGTACTCAGGCTTCTATTAAAAAACATGAGGGAGTTTTGTTGAGTAAATTTGAGCCTTGTATTTTATATTGGCAAGTTCATATTTACAAGAAGCTTTTTTTAAAAAACTACTTGTTAAGTCTCTGAGGAAAAATGCTGTCATTCCTGGAATGCAGTGGTGTTGGATAGGAAGTGTTACAGCAAACACACACGCACACACACACACACACACATTCATGCACACACACCTACATTCACATACACACATGCATACACATACATGCACATATACACATACATGTCCACACACTCGTGTACTCGCACAGGTGCACACACAGACACATATGTACAAGTTGACGAAAGATTCTGGGTGAGGTTATTGGTGAGAATGCTCCAGACTATCAGATAAAAATGAATGATGTGGTTGGAGAAAGAGTTCAGCATAATTGCTGCACTTGCTCTTACAGAGGACCCCTATTAAGTTCCCAGCACCCTCAAAGAAGCTTACAATCATCACTTAACTCAAGCTCAAGGTGAGCAATGCCCTCTGACATTCTGCCACCAAGCATGCATGTGATATATAGACATACATTCAGACAAAAACAATCACATATATTAATGATTTTATAAAATATTCCTTTAAAGAAAAGGAACAACTTTGGTCATCTAGTCAGTCTTTCTTACACATAATGATTTTCTGTTTGCAATAAACAAACTGGGAAAAATGTGTGTGTGTGTGTGTGTGTGTGTGTGTGTGTGTGTGTGTATGCAAGAAGAATCATGTAGACGAGCATTTATCTGCCCCTGCAGTTGGCACACAACAGCTGGCCAATGACGTTCAATTTTTTTGTCATGTTTTGCAAGTAAATGAATATGCGATTTTAAAATAATTTGGAAAAGCAGAGCTCAGCTTGAAATTGCTGTTGTCAGATCTTTCTTTACACAGAACCCACATTCTAAGGGAGTATAACATAAATGAGAATCATTTTAGACTTCATATCTGTTTTCTCTTTGCACTCAGATCAGATATTAATTTCTTAGAGACTTCAGAGTCCTCTAGGAGATGTGGATATCCAACTTAACAATAGACCTTGGTTTCAAGCTTGCTCTTGTGAGCAGTAGAAACCTCTTTTCAGCTCTTCTGATACCTCTGATGATAGCATTCCTCTAGCTTTAATGCAGAATCTACTGGCTTTCTGTTTGTTTGTTTTTTGCTTGTTTGTTTTTGTTTTATGTCACCTGTCCTTTTCTGATATCATATATGCCTAACTCTATGCAAAACTGGGCACTTACTTTGTTTTGTTTGCAGTGTGTTTTTGTAGCTGGCTCTTTTGCTTTGAGTCATCTTCTTGTAGGCAATAATGTTTAGGGCTCATGCTTCTTGCTTTGGCTTGTGAGCATCTACTTAGCCCAGAACCTTTTCCTAAAAGGACTGCATTCTCTACCCCAGTTGAACTTTCTTAGCAACACTGCTGGTGATTCATTTGTGCTATTGCTATCATTTATTTTACAATAGATATTCAAGGCATTTTTTTTAAAGGAAATGCCACCAAAAAAAAAGTACATTCTTGGAAAAAAAAATCTCACATAGATCTAAAGTTATTCTCTCATTACACACTTTTGAGTTTAAGTGTACCTTAAAAAATTTCTTCTCATTGGGAAAGTACTTGTTTATGACACTCTCAGAAAGCAAAGGTGATAATTAAGTACAGCATTTTAATGAGTCTAATCTTCCTGAGAAGAGATGGCTAGTTATTTCCAAGAAGGGTCCCTACTGCATTGCACATCCTCTGCTGGACACACATAAGTGATACTCCTGCCTTTCATTAGATGCTGTTTATATGCTGCTTTGTCCCTCAAAGGCCATTAGGGGTTCTGTTGGACTTGTCATTATACCTTTCAAATAGAGTTGGTTTTATTTTAGATGCTTTGGACATATATAACATGACACTGAATACTAAGTGGTTTAATCTATAGAAGTATTTTTCGTATGGCTCTGGAGACTTAAATGAGACCAGGCATTGAGGTTTTGACAGGTAAGTTTCCTTGTGGTGTTTCTCTGCTTGGCTTGCTGATGTCATGTCCTGTGTTCTAACATGTTGTTTTGTTTTGTTCTTTGTTTTTTATTTTGTGATCCTGAATTCACAATGCTTGCTTTGATGCCTAAATTTTCACTTATATGGAGAAAAATCAGATTTGGTCTATTCTAAAGACCATGTGGAATTTAACTGTTTTAAAGGCTTTTACACACAGATACGGAGTAGGGAAGTTGGGTCTTAGGCAAATAAACCTAGAGCTGAACAAGATTCACCCTGTGATGGTTGCCTTTGGCTTGCTTATGATGACTAATATACACAAGGAAGACTGAATTGATACCATTTTTGTTGTTGATGACATGATTAAAATTGTATTAATGATGGATTTTCATCATTCATACCCTTTTCTCCCACAATAGTGTGGGTATATGTTGATATGCTAATGAGGAAATTTGCTAATTACCATTATATTTAAAGAAGCAGCATAAATAACAAGATATGCAGAAGCGAAGGCATATTTAGAGCCACCATCTGTGGTAAGGATTACGGCTTTTACTCATTTTAATTACAAGAGGAACCAAGATGAATGCAAAACTTAAGAGTTTATGGGCAAATTTATAAATAAAGTGATCAATTTCAAAGTGTTTCTATAAGCAATAGAAACTAGGTCAGGCTCAAATAAACAAAGTGCAATGTCTTGGGAAAATCTTGCAGCTGAGAACCCAACATTTGCACCAGAAAATGGCAGGAATGAAGCAAGCAGTAAAAGTAGATGGCCCAGTGCTAGACTTTCTATGCTGCACTCTCCTAAAACAAATGAGCTAACTGCTCTGGGCTCTCTTGCTATTTGTGGGACAGCTTTTGAACTACAGTTCTAAGAAATCAGCATCGGGCTGATAAGTTTGGATTATCCACCCAGTCATTTTAATTAAGAATAATCTGGACCTTTGACTGTCACTTGCACCAAATGATTGCCATGTAGGAAAAAGCATTACAACCCAATGAAACTTAAAACAGTCTACATAGACTATGTTAAATCATGATCTATGTAAACAAAAAAGATATTACAGTGCCATTGAATGTAACATATCAAATAACATTTAATTCTATGCAAAGCTGCTCAGGATATGATAGCACAAATCCCAGAAAGATACAAATATTTGTTCCCCCTCCCAATAAAAAAGGTGAAAACTAGTGTTAGAATTGGTAGTCTGCTATATAAGATTGTGATTTCTATTTTTTTCTTCTAATTTGTTTAAAGTCAGAATGATTTATTTCCTTTTAATAAAGTAGAGCATGTTCATAATACAGATATAAAATACAAATAAGGAAATAACCTAACTTAAGAACGTTACCCAACAAGCATCAGTATTAACAATTTAGTTGTTTTGTAGTTTCTTTCATTTTATTGATTTGTTTTTTAATCCTTTAGTTTGTAATGGCAGAAAGTAATTTTGAATAAAGAATACACTGCTTTAAAAGTTAAAGTAGAGGCTAGAGATATTGTTCAATAGTAGAGCATTTGCCCAATATCTGTGATACCGTAAGCTTGATCCCTAACATTAAAAAAAATAAAAATAGAAGTTAGAACACATTATTTCTCAAACAAAACTTGGTAAATAAATTTATAAGGATAAGCATTATAGTGACCATGACGTAAATGAGAAAATAACCAGTTATTTTAATATTTTATCACATAGAATATTAATTAAATTAATTCATATTCAATAATATCATTTTCTTATTCTGACAAAAATGTAATAATGGGAATTTTGGAAAGGAATCTGATAAGATTAGATTTGAAGTAAAAACCTTGAAATTGTGTAGTTTTGTAACCTAATGTCTTCTGTCAGACTTCAGAAAGTTTTCAGAAAATTTATTTGTACTTATGGAGTGTCTATTATTGGCTATGGGTTTTAGGAGGAAAAAAATGAGTGTACACTAAAAAAAACTAAAGAGAGTAAACAATAAATAAACAAAAAAAATCACTAAACACTGACCTGAAACATAAAATTTTAAACTGTGTAGAACTCAACAGATTACATTGGCGAAATCAATCTAGATCAATGTTCAGATGAGAGTATAGCAAATGTGGGATACCAAGGCTGAGCCAGAACCATTGACAGAGTGAGGGCCACATGAGAAAGAACCTGATCCTTGAAAATACGAAATCACCCAACAGGAGCAGGGAAAGAAACCCTATAAACAAGGATAAGCTGTTAATGTCATGTGTTAATATCCATACCTAGATTATTTTAAGGAAAATTTTAGGATTTAAATACTACCAAAAGTCAAATAAAATAAGGAACCAAAAGGTCAACATTTCCAATAGCACACTCGAAGACGAGAAACAAATATAAAGATGTCTCTCACATAAACATTTCTGTCTAAGAATTCAGCGGATTGAAAATCCTGGAAAGTGCGACTTTGAGAGACTTGACAAATATCACCAGCCAGCAGTTTTGATCCTCCCCTGGAATGTGATATGCCATTTTATAAAGGCCAGTGGTATTTTGATCTATGTAAGTCAGTATCTTGGTACAAAACCAAAGAGCCAACAGGCTGGTTTCTGGTCTAGAATACCATAATCTTAGAGCCAGCTGACCTAAGCAGGTCAGGTTTCAAATAATTTGAAGTGCCTGGAAGAGTGAACACCAGTACTTTAGGGCATTAGAGACAAATAGCTTAGCCTGTGTGAAGGAAGGCACGAGTGTCATGTGAAGAATTTCTAGATGGAAGTTTAGACATAGATAAGAGCAAGCTGTGTAGAAATCATTAAGTGAAGGAAATGAAAATAAGGTGAACTTCTGCTGGACACTATAAAGTAACAAAGTATCGAACTCCAGGCAACACTGTAGAGTAACAAAGTGTCAAACTTCAGCAGCTTCTCCTCCAGAGATAAACCTTGCTCACCTCTTAGCTCCTTTTCTTTGTCTCTGTGATTTGTTGACCACCTATTCTTGTGTACTCTTCTCTTTTAATCTTGTCCCCATTTTGTGACATTTGTTAAAAAAAAAAAAATTAGTCATATTATCAATTTAGTCTTCGATGCTCTCAAAATGAGCCCACCCCATCAAGACTGGAAAATTCTTAAAATAAATTTGCAGTTATTTTTCATCTTACCCATAACCTTTGTGCATTTCCTTGAAAGCGTTTAGGGGTTCATCATATCCCAGCTGTCTTCATAGTAATATAAAGCACTATTTCTTCCTTTCACTATTGATGTCTATTTATATTTACAAAATCAATTTAATTTTCTCATGTTAATCCTTAGTAAGGCAGTGGTATGAACCTGGATGAATAATTGTTAAATTTTTCACAGTCTATTTGCCCTAGGAAAAAATAAACAAATAAAATGAAAATCAACTCCCTTAAAGGAGTCTGTTTGATGATACTGAAAAATTATTTCATGTGCATCTCCAGGACTCACCTGTATTTTTTTAGTGCACCATGTGCTGTAATGAGTGTAAAGTCCAATGTCTTCCCCAGATCACACCTGCATGGCTATGTGAGTTACCAGCTGAACTGGTCACATTTCCATTGAACACTGTTAAGACTAGGAAAAAGCAGCAGGTAGACAGGTGCAGACTATTCCAGCTTTCATTTTAAGTAATTTTTAATATTAGAGAAGCAATCCAGCCATCTCAATGGGGGAGGAAGTAATTGTAAATATGTATTACCTGTGACAAAAATGACCATTCAAGAGACAATTAGAACGCTGCAACACTTTTATCTGCCACCCAAAACTGAGCAGCATTTCAAATTTGAAGGATTTCCAGATGTGACTAGTGGTGATGTTGACAGACTAATGAGGAGAGGTTGTAAAACTTTAAACTTTGCACAGCAGTCTGCTAACAATCTATAAATGGACAATGCCTATGACATATTTATTTTGTGGATAGTAAATCACCTAACTGTGCAAGATAAACCAATGAATTGCATATGTCAGAGTACAGTGGGTTTGTGGATATGACTCCAACCCATTTGTCTAATGAGGGAATACCAGTAATGAGAAATATTCATAATTACATGAAATAGCTATTGCAGGTATTCCAAGTTCCTCTCTGCAAGACGAAATGTTTTTCATATTCTCCATCTAAACATAAGTGAAAATCTGTTAAATGTAAAAGAATCTAGATATTAGTTTAGATATTTGCAAATTTATAAAACTATAAAACCCATACCACGTAAGTCCTTTCCTTTAGAAACATGGTCATTTTCCATTAAAAAATTATTTAATTAACATTTGTTTATGATTGGCGTTCACACAATTTTGATATTTAATGCTTTAAGATTTCTCTAATTTTTAATAGCAATACATTTAATTCCCAGAAACTAAAGCTTTATTGCTTCCTTGATCTTATTAAGAATATATATGTTAGGGACTGAGCCATTGCTTAGCATGTGTTGTGAAGCCCTGGGTTATATCCCTGGCACCAAAAATAACAATAATAATATTAACTACATAAACAAATTTAAAGATAAAAATTGTATTATAAGGCTGAGTTTGATGAGTGATCTGTTTCTTAGTACAATTAATTGTGTGTGTTTTGCTTTTAACAGGCACTAATCAAGATTAAGACGCAGGCAATTGAGTCCCTTTAATTTACGCTACCTAGATAAAATATTTATCACATTGCATTAGTTTTAAAGTTTCCTGATACAATAAAGAGATCTGTGCATATTATCAATTTGCTAAGCTTTAGTAAAAGAGAATAAAAAGTGTTATGAAGTAAGTCAGCAAATTATAAATATTCATTTAAACTTTTATCATTCTTTACTGGAATGAATGTAAGCATTTTTTATTGATCTAACCCATCTCCTTTCTCCCTGTTCCTCAGTTAGAATCTGACCTCTTTCTTCCCATCAGTTCTAACAATCACATTTTACGTCCTACATCGAGCCTAGTGTGATGGTGCATACCTGTTACACTTGATCTCTGTAAAGATTATCATTGTTTGTATTTTATAGGGAATAGAAGGGCTGATATTTGAATAATGTGTCAGTAATCTTGGGTGTGTGCTGGAGTTTTCAGTCAGAATGGAGAGAGTCAGTTCCCTTTGCTAGTGGTGGCCTTGAGCCAGGGCCGAGAGCTGAAGATATCTCCAGGCTTTGAGTGGCTCATTAAAGCCTCAGTGAGGAGGGGTTGTCATCCAAGCTCCACCACCACGGGGGGGAGGGGGGGCAGACAGCGGGTCTGAGTACAAATCCTGGGCTTGTCGACAGGATTTTTGGATGGTTAGGGATGGATAGCCACCAAAAGTGAAAAAAACAACTGCCAACCAAACCACACCGAACAAAATGGGATGTGTCTGAAGGCTGTACAAGGAAGTCCACCTTGGCCGCTGAAAGCTGGGGTGGGGGATGAGGGATGGGGAGGCGTGCATTCTCACCAACCCCCCTCAAGACAGAGCAGAGATGCCAGACATTCAGCAGTCATCACAGTCATCATTTGATGGGAATGTTTAGGATGGGTAGTTAGAGAAAGCTCACCAATAAGCTGCTTTTAGATGAAATGAATGGGCATCCAGGGAATGGGATGGGAGGGGGTGGGGCGTCCTATAGACCAGTCTTTGAGTCCTGATCCAATTCTGCACTCTTACATCAAATTCTCAGCACAATGATTTATTAACTCGGAGGAGCAGCTGGGGGTAATGTGTGGCTGCAGGGGGAGGGGCAGGGGGGAGGGCAGGAGGTCATGCTGCTAAGGCGGCCATAGCAGCAAGCAAGCAAGAAAAAAAAACACAGGAGAGCAAGAGGCAAAAGAAGCAAGAGGGTGTTGCTTCATGAGTGGGTTTTTAAGGGGAAAAGGGTGGAGTATGCACTGGGGTGAATTGGTAAATCCTGATTGGACATGTTAACCAAATAATGAATTCTTATAGTTGGTCCTTAGTGTTTCATCTCAGGAACGAGTCAGTGGCCAAATAAGGAAATAGACCATTGGGGCTAACTTTAGGAATGTAGGGTAAGGGAGAGGAAAAGATGTGAAAGGGCAAATCTGGCTGCAGTGTTTGCCATGCTCCTACCTATGTTTACCATGCCAGGGTCCGCTAGAGCACCTTCAGGAAGATCACTATATGAATTTTGAGGCCATCCTGGGCTACATAGTGATATGCTATCTCAAAGTAAATGACAACAATGGCAACAACAACAACAAAAATCCTTCATTATTTAAAACTGGAGTCGGGATTTTAAAATCCAATACATGATGACTGGCTTCCATGAGCTCTCAAGGTTTAGGTCTTACCCTGTGGCCTATCTATCCTGTAGAATTAAATGTGTCTGTGACTTATTGAAGCTGCTTTCAAGCCTTCAAACCTTCTTCATTCTCCTCTGTGAAACCATGACCTCCCCTTCCCCTGAGTATGGCTCATTTTCCTCCTGAGATGTGCCTGTATCCAGTGTGGACTTCCATCACAGCACCAACTATGTGTACCTCATGGTGTCTGCTTGTCTTTCCTTCTTTGCAGTGGAATGTAGGATCTTGTGTGTGACAAGGTACCATCACCACTGTCTGTTTCAACTTTGTATGCTCAGTAATTACCCAAATAGAAGCAAATTAAATGAAATGAAACCAAAATAAGAATGTTTTATAGTATACTTACATATTTATTAATTCTATACTTTGTAAGGATGTTTTTAAAGTACTATTATCTAAAATATACCTAAGAAGCATATAATAGTTTTATATTATTTTACACAGATTCTAATAATATCAACTAGATACACTCCCATCCGTATATCTTTTTTCTAATTAATTCTGACGTTTTTCTCAAATGACTGTCTGTAGCTCTTATGATTTTATTTGCTGTCTGAAGATTTTAATTTCTTCTTTTATACTTTTCAGGCATACACTGATGTTTGCTTGGAGCCAATTTTTAATAACCTAATTGTTTTGTAGTTATAAATTTATTGTTTAAAATGCTATTATAAAAACAGAATATTTGTAAATACATAAAGAAGAAAATAATATTCATGATCTCATAATTTTGTATTTATTAATCATGGGTATTGCTTAATATTTAATATTTTATTCTACACTGTACTTTTTGTATAATAGGATTTTATGATGTTTTTAATTATATGCCATGTGCCATATATTATGTATGTAAAAGAATCAAAAAGAATAATATAATGTTAAAATATTTACTAATAGTTTGAAATTATAAAAATTACTCCTATAGTCATGGAAAATTTGTCAGATCATGACTTTTGAGAGAAAGTTAAAAATGTCAAATACCTTAAAAATATCAAACATGGGCTGGAGAGATGGCTCAGAGGTTAAGAGCTCTGACTGCTCTTCTAGAGGTCCTGAATTCAATTCCCAGCACCCACACGGTGGCTCACAACCATCTATAAAGATCTGGTGCCCTCTTCTGGCATGCAGGCCTACATGCAGACAGAACACTGTATTCATAATAAATCTTTTTTAAAAATATATGAATCACAACTCCAAATTTGTGCTTTTTTCTGGGGAGACAGAACACCAACAAGTCTTTTTAGCATCTACAAGAAGATAAAACCAAAGAGAAGGGATGGGATCAGGTGTGGCCTGGGGGTTAAGACCGTTTTCCACCTCTCTCTTGTGCTTAGTTCTCCTTGGCTGGAGAGCACACACAGGGTTCTCTTTTTTTCACTCTACCAGCATTTGTTCAAAATATACATCATAGTTCATTAAGCTACCCCACCTTTTTCTACTATCAGGAAGAGAGACAAAATGCTTTCTACATCATCAGTAATAACCTGTAGTAGACATTACAGTGTCTAATTAAATTCTCATAATTTTAGCATTTCTCTAGCAGCAGCTGACCCTGAACTCTTCAACAGAAAGTTTTTAAGGATTTAAAATATCCTCTAGAGTCTGTCTTTCATGCATATTGGATAATATTAGATTCAAAAGGGGGATAGTAAAACTTTTCCAAAATTGTTATTTATTCTTCAAATATATATGGTTGAAAGGTTGCTCTTCCCTAAGGTAAAAGAGTCATTAATGTTTTTCTTGAGATACAAGAACCACATCCTATATTAAAGCAGAGTAACATGTAATATTTTCTCTTTTATTAAAAATAGATTCTTTCCTCATACAATATGTCCTCATCCCAGCTCCTCCCCACTTCCCATCACATCTGGATCCATTTCCTTTCTGCCTGCCATTAGAAAAGAACAGGCTTCTAAGGATAGCAAAACATAACAAAACAAAGTATAATACAATGAAACAAAAATCACCACATCAAAATTAAAAAGGGTAAACTAACAGAAGTTAAAGAGCCATGAGAGTAGGTTTAAGAATCAGAGACTCACTCATTCACACTCAGGAGTCCCATAGAAATAATAAACTGAAAGCTATGATATATATAATATATATATATCACATATTTATATATAGTGTAATACCCACATATATTATAAATACATTATACAATGCTGATGACCTGGTATAAACCAATGCAGGCCCTGTGCTTGCTGCTTCAGTCTCAGTGCGTTCAGATGAGCTTTGCTGAGTTGATTCATGAGCTGCATTCTCCTGGTGTTCTCCATTCCCGACTCTTACACTTTCTCTACCTCCTCTTCCAAAGGGTTCTCTGAGCTCCAAGGAGACATCCCATTTAGAGCTGGCAGCACTGTAATATTAAAAATTACTGTAATTATTAGATTAAGTGAAAGTTTAGTCCTTTATATCCACCATCAATGTATCTTTATTAAATATAATCATAATATGTAACTCTAAGTCACAGCGATAATCTTAAATTTCATGGCTTTAAAGAATAAAGCTATTTCAAGCGCATGTATATTACCTTGATTAGTGATGTGTTCAAGGTCATTTAATTGACCTTGCCTTTCTTTTCTACATTAGTAATAGAATAGATAGTACCTGTATAAAGTAGAACTGTAATTATATATGGTTGTCCCCTCCAGGTTATATATCCAGAGGGCCTAGAAAGTTAGTTTATTTCATCAAAAATCCAGGGGAGGGCTTGTGTGTGAGTTCATTGCTCTTGCCAGGGATTGAATAAATGTTGGGCTCCTGACCTCATTAATGAAATATGAGGGCAGTCTGCAGCCAGGCTTCTGGAAGAACACTTCTCACCTGGGCAAAAGCCACAAGGGGAAATAAAGGTCTTCCTTATTGCTGCTGCAGCCTCTCTAGATGTCACACCCTTGAGCTGCAACCATCTTGGTCAGCCATCATTGATGTTGATGAAACCACAGAGTGTATGTAAATCCTTGGAAATTTTATTGAACCACCTCATTGGCTCATTGGAATCCTCATCTTCCATACCTTCTTAGCTTGTGCTATTTGAAGTTGAGGACTCCTAGCCAATAAAACAGTTGACTGGCTTATATGTAATATGTGATGTTATATAGGACTCTCCTGAAATTAGATTTAGGATTCTTATATCTATAATTAACATTTAAATTAGTCATTTTAACAAATGAATAAAGACATTGAACCAACAGCGCTCTTTAAGCCACTATAATAGTACTCATACTATTGGACCTCCCAATGAAACACGAAGTTTGGCATAGCAATAAATAATTTTCTCATCATTCATTCCCCTATGTGCTGTTAACTAATGTAACCAAGTAAAAAAATAATCAAGACATTACAATTCTAAAACAAGAAACAATACCAGAAGGATATCTGAGCAACTACTGCCATGCAATTTTAATATCTTGAGTGAAGTCAGTGGAACCTATACTGTAAGGATCTGAGAGGCCATCTCTGAAAGTTGTCCTCTGTCTTCTGCAAATATACATCATGGCATGAGTGCACCATAATTCAAACATATACATCACACACACACACACACACACACACACACACACACACACAGCAGTAATAATAAAATTAAGTTCATAAAAAGGGAAATTAATGAAATATTGATGATATTACATGAGAATCATTTTATTATCTTTTGTAGTTCAGTGCTTTTTAATACAATTAGAATTGTAAAACCATCATTACAATCATTTTATAACATTTACATCAAGCGTCAAAATATTTAAATACCATCTACTCCCACTCAACCCAAGGCAATCCAGATTTTACCTTCTGCCCCTGAACATTTGCTGTCTCTAGACATTTCATAACAAAATCATTCATTATGTCCTATTTTGTAATCCAATCTTCTACCTAAAATATTTTTGAGATTCATCCAATTTGTGTCACATACATTATTTTTCACTCATTCTCTAATCATCTTGTATCATCTTGTTTAACCATCACCATCTACTGATGATACATTTGTGAATTCCACATTTTCCATACTATAAATACTGTTGCTAAGGCCATTTCTATGTGTATTGGGCATAAGATAAAAACTGTTTCTCTTGGAACTTAACTTGAGGTCATTCAAAACATCACACATAAGCTGAGAAATTATCTAATGTTCTATCAGAAGTGCTCTCCTACCCATAGTCTTTGGAGTTGCTTTCATTCCTTGGGAAATACTTTCTCAGGGTGGTAATGTTAATTGTTTTCATTCACAGAGCAACCCTGTGCTTTCTTCTCTACAGAGGCACTCTGGGAAGACTAAGAGGCCAATTCATTTCAAAGGTTAAAGAGAAAGGAAGGAAGGAGGGAGGGAGAAAGAGAGGGAGGGAGGGAGGGTAGGGAGGGAGGGAGGGAGGGAGGGGAGGGAGGGAGGGAGGGAAGACAAAGACAGAAACAAAGAAAAAAACAAAGAGAAAAAGAAAGAAACCTCTGCTGAACTGTAGTCCAAGAATCAAAAATCCATTGATAATATGTACCTTAATCTGCTTTTAAGTGGGAATACCATGAAGGGGGTAAGATTAGATATAAAAAAATATATAGGAGCTGAGTTGAACCTTAAAGCTGACTGGATGAGCCCAGACCATAGTCTTGTGACTCTTTTCTGTCTTATCAAATTTGAACCCTGATTTACAGATGAAGACATGTGTTAGGAAGGCAGAACACCTGTCTTTGAGTTTTAAAGCAGTTCCTTCTTTCTCAGAGGCTCCCTGCTATCCCATCTTCCCGTCCATGCTCTATTCCACCATTTTGACTAGTTTTCCAGTATGTTTTCTCCAGTATATAAGACATCTACCTCTTCCTGATAAAGCCTCCCTCTGGGCTCAGTAACATCTCATCTTTCTACACACAGACAAGCTTTTTCAGAAGAGATTTCTCAAAGTCTCTATTTCTTCATGTGAAGTAACCTTTTATGCCAGCCCAATTGTATTACATTTCAGCATGACATATCCAATACAGTGATTACGGGTGAACACCCTGATGCCTCAGGGCCCTGCATTCTTCACAAAATAGATTGTGCTATAACATTATATGGTGTTTGCTATCTCTTTGTAAAATTCTCTCTTCCTTGTCTTTCTTGTCTATAAAATGGAAGTCACTACTATCAATTTCTACAAAAACTGGCTATTACATTTTTAAGAGTGAAAATATTCCCAATGTATTCAGCCTGAATCAAGAATATTTTTTAACTTCAGGCCAGCATGAGTTATTCAAGAGCTGTGCTGAAATGAGACCCAGTGGGGGGTGGGGGCGCGGGGACAAGAAAAGAAAAAGAAAGAATGAGAACATTCATTTTGATCAATATCTAGTGTCATCATTTTCTTTAGAGAGTTTTGACAAATCATGTCTCTGGAATTCTTTCTTCTGCTCTCCATAAATACCACCAATGAAATTAACTAACCAAAGTGAGTTGTTTCGATTGACTCACTTATTCTTCATTCAGCAGATATTTATAAACATGGTCCCAGGCACTCTGCCATGAGCAGAGATAAAGTTCCAGCTAATATGATTCAGAGGAACGTCTCTAAGAGCCTAGACTATGGCAAATCAGCATTCGTAGTCCCACCCTGGCTGTACATGGGATCAAGTTGATAATGTTATTTTGTCTTCTGACTTTTGCTTCCTCATCTATAAAATACTGATTCCAGTCTACATTTGCAAATCCTAGCATAAGGCCTAAAGCCATGTTTGCCAAGTACATAAAGTAATGCTTGGCACTGATCAAACACTTTTCAAACACTGTCATCATTTTGTTTAGCAATTTTCTCCTAAATATCAAAACATTATATTAATTTTACATACCTCCTATACCCACAGCCCTTTTCTTTGCTTCCTAGTATACTTTCTTACATTTGAGCTCAAGCCTACTGAGGAAGCTTCTTGGCAATGTTTTCCCCTCCCAAAGTCCTGAAGGAATTAATCATATCCTCTTCTGTATGTCTGTGTTTCAAAAGTGTGTGTGTGTGTGTGTGTGTGTGTGTGTGTGTGTGTGTGTGTGTGATTTACTCAGTCAGTTTACATTTAAATAGAAACAACAACTAGCCCACACCAGAGAGCCCGAGAACCTGTATTTGCTTGGTTCTTAAGGCTGACTCAGCAGTCAGAGTACTTCCACAGTGGCTGTCTCACACTGGGAAGAGGGCAACCTGGTAGTTGCTCCATCCACAAGGTGGGGTGCATCAGCAGTCTCAATATAGTGGCCAAAACATGGACAGTATCTGGCAGGTACCTTAGTCCATGATGGACGCTAGGTACCTGGGTACCACTGGTCCTGATTATCAGTAAAGGAATCGACTGAAAACAAAACCAGATGGTCAATAAACTAAGCAGCAAGAGGAAAGGCTAGGTCAGCAAGCTGTGAATAAGCTTCCTTCCACTAATAGATGTCTACCAGAATCTGCCACCCACACTTGGGGTGTGTTTTCCCATGTCAATTAATGTAATCTGGACAATTTTTCAGTTGGGGCTTCCTACTCAGGAGTTGTGAATTTGTGGCAAGTTGACATTAAAATCAACCATTGAAAACAATGTCCACTATGTCTCTCCTAATAGATCATGTCTTTCTTCAAAGCAGAAGTTGTGTCTTTCACACACACACACACTACACACAACCACAAACTCACACATACTCTTATATATTCCAACCCAGCATGGTAAGCAGTTCTTCAAACTGCTTCATTTTTAATATGGTCTACAAAATAGATGACCCTAAAAAAAAAAAAATCACTGAAATGTCATTTGTTAAATATTACTTTCTCAGTATCTAATTTATATGTGCATAATATATATTTAAAATGGTACATTATCTAAATAATTTTGCATGGACTTAACAAACAAAATATGTCTCTGTAATTCAATGACTTCTGGATACTAAAAAGTATCTTTCACTATGAATGATAAAATATTTGAGATTATATAAATTTGTATATTTATGCTTAAAAATTCATCTTTCAATCACCAAATATATTGCAAAGTATAATGCAACTCTTTAATCTTAAGTAAAGTCCTTCATTATAATATGCATTGACTCAGTAACATCATTTTACCATATGTTCTACATTTGAAAATGTAAATATTTTTGTTATTGGTTTAATCACAGCAATATTTTCTTAGTTGGATGGGTGTGTCAATTTAGTGATTATCCAGGCTGAGTGACATTTAGGGATACAGTCATTCCAATTTCTGATATTATTACATCCTGCTTTTTATTTTATAAGTAAAAAACTATTTCACTGTTAAGATGTCAACTTCCACCACCGGCCTGCGGTGGCACATCGCTGTAGTGCTCTGTCGCTAGGGTGCTCTGTCTGTCCCGAGTTCGATCCCGCTGTCCTTCAGTGGGAAAAAAAAAAAAAAAAAAAAAAAAAAAAAAAAAAAAAAAAAAACTTTAAAAACTCTCGAAAAACCAAAAAAAAAAAATGTCAACTTCTTAAAATTTATAATAGAAAAGTAGTTGAGTAGTAAATGGTTTTGAGAGTAAAATATATAAGTAAACTTATAGACTAATAATGATAAATGGGGAAAGTAGGTCTTTATTGCAATTTCAGTGAATACAAAGTTTTACAAATACTAAAACACTAACTGAAAAGATGTTATTCCCCACCTTGATGGTAATCCTATCAGAGCCCTCATTAACATATATGTATATATGAATGCAATATAATTTATATTATAAATTATATTTAAAAGTTGAGAGAAAAGCAATGTAAATAATGTGAGCTGCACACAAAAATTTCTCCATTAGCAACATGCATTTTCTAATCCACTGGTGCTCGACAAAATTACTTAAAATCAAGAACTGAATGTAAGGGCTTTGCATATCTTAAATAGTTTTTATACCCTGTATTTGCAGTTGAGGTCTCGATAACCTTACATATGAAAAGTTTTTAACTGATTCCTTTTAAAACTAGCTTTCAGGAGATATCTGAAGAGATTTACACACTCTAGTATTAGGGTTAACAAGGATAAATGGATGTGATACAAATAGATTTCTAAAACCTGGCATTTCCTTCTAGGCAAGAAGTAGACAGAAGAATTTTAAAATACAAGCAAAATGTAATTTTCATTTCATTTGCCAATTTTTAAAATATGAAAAGAATATAAGATGTTGAGATTTATATCTAAATGGTTAATAGAATGTTTTGTTTATCCTAGTAGCTAACTCTAGGAATATTTGGAATATTGTCTTTGAGAAAAGAGATTAAACAGACTTAAGACTTTCATCTTCATTCAATATCTTAAAATTTCTTCTAAAGAAAAAACAAAATCAACAAAAGCCTCATGTATTCAAATTGACAGTCATCCAGAACAGTATGGAATAAAAGCCAGTATAACCTTGTGAATGGAAGTAGTGTCAGATCAATTTAATTTCCTTGTAAGATAAAGTAAATAACCATGTTGACCAAGACAGAAATCATAAATAGTGCTTATCTATACTCTAGGAAGGCTGTTGTCTATCAATCTATTTATCTATTAATCAGCTATCATATATCTATCTATGCTTTTTAAAAGGCATGGTCTCTTACCCATTCACAACTTTTTTATCAGAAACATGGGAAAAGACTCCATGAAAAAAGTAGAGTCCTCAGTTTTGATTGATAGCACCAATGCTCACTGTCTGTCCACAGGCTTCGGTGAGGAAAGAACCTCTTTGAAAGACTTTAATTTTATTGAATATCACTATATGTATATTTCTTTAGGGAGTTATAGTTGCCTATACAGCATGTGTTTACAATGAATTCCAAGCTGGAGTGGACAATATAGATTCTTAGAGCCTTCACGATAAACCTGAGTTTGATTTTCTGTAACTATCCATCTCTGTGTTAGGACTGTCTCAGGCATATCTGTGAGGTCCCAGTTGGTCAGTAATAACTCTATGGGATCCAGCGGAGATATACTAACATCTTCAGGAATTAAACCAGACTATGACTGTTTAATAAGAACCATTAATCAGAATATTGAAATGAAAAGCAAATGCTTAAGTGGTATATAGAAAAACACATGAATACTCTCAAGGAAAAGTAAGAATATGAAACAGACCAGCCTTCAAACTTATAAACTGGTCCATCGAGGCAGGAAAAATTGGAATTTCATGTGTGGAAATGATATACTTTGATTCAAGAACTACTACACATAATAATAATGTAGTTTAAACACTAGTCACAAATGTGAAGGAATTATCAATCATGTTTGCTTAATAAATAATCAACAAAACATTATTTCCGATTAATAACAAGAATAGGAGACCTATAAACTTTCTTCATATGAAAAGATATTTTGTTTCATTTCCCCCTCTTAAAATGTCAAATTACAAAAACAAACACAAAGCCTGGTATGGTGCTTCAAACCTGGACTCTAATTACTTAGGGTTTGAAGTAAGAGGACCAAAGGAACTATTCAGACACATAGTGAGGTCAAAACAAGTCTATCACATAGCAAGAATCCTTCTCGAACAAGTAAAAGTAAACAACAACAAAAAAGCCAGACACGGATTTAAAAATTTAATAACGTTGTTATACCACTGAAAGCAACAATAATTTTTACTAAAAGTTGTACTTTGTATACAAAATCAGCAATGTCTCATTGCTCATCTTCCTTCTATTATCCTAGTGTCTCTCTGCTAAGTATACTAGTAAGGAAAAGATCATATAGAGTTTATGATAAATCAGTAAAGATAAAATACTGAAAAAGAGATTCCATTCTGGAGATGAGAGAACCAAAGGGAGATATGGTAGCTTCATTCACGCTGGTGCGCGTGTCCCACGTGATGTGAATGTGCTCCAATTTTCATCGCGGTGAGCAGACTGTTGGAGATGAGCAGAAACTGTAGCTAGGTAGAATCTCATTAGCTTACTTCGTTTTTGCTTACTAAACAACTTTCCAACTTATAAAATCAAATACAGTGTCAAACTGTCTAATAAAACTCCAGCAAGCTACAGGAAGTAGGTGAAATGTTGTCAAATACGCATTCTTCTTTGCTGGCCCCGATTCCCCTTTCTGCTTCCTATCAGCTGATAGGGAAAGTAGAGAGGCATGAGAGGCTACATATTGATCCCACAACCTATGCAGTACAGTTCATAACTCAAGGAGAGCACACTATAAATCTCTGGTTACCCCATGCCTTCGAATATATATGTGCCTATAGATTTGGTTTAAATAGTTCTTTGGTAATTGGTTGATTCAATGATTGTTATTTAATGATTTCTTTTTGTTTTAGTTCTATCGTTTTCCTAGTAACTAAAAAATCACTGGACGGTACAATTTCTAATAATATGTCTGATAAATATAAAATTTTGATATTTTTTATCATACACAATTTATTTTCTACATGAGGACCTACTATCAAGCATTTAAAACACCACATAATTTTATACTAACAAATTTTGGTTTTTGAAATGTGACATTCAGAATGTTATTTGTTATTCTGTCAAAAGATTATATAATAATGTAAAAAATTGACCTTCTATGGGAAATAAAGACTCATTTTAAAATGATTAACATAATATGAAGCAGGTCAAGGCTTGCTCTGTCAGACTGAGGTCTTTGGAGTCTAAATTGGTTAAACAACACTATGAACTATTCAAATTATTGAATGACTGCAATGTGTGTGGTTCATTAGAAAAGATTATATAGTTCGAAAAATCAGTCACTCTCCAAGACCCATTCTATTATATTCTTATACTTAAGGTATAGCAACAATGGCTGCTTTATTTTTGGCCACACTTTTCTATCATAATTTGTAGCATGGAGCTTTAGTGTCTCAGCCATGTTGTTGATCCAAATGCTTGAAATTGTATTAAAGGCTTTGTTTTTTGTTTTAAGAAAGATTTTTACCTGGGGTTTCTTAAAAATATTCTTAATATGAATAATTGGGATAATGTAATTTTTGAAAGATACCTACAAGCTCACCAAGGATTTTAAACATTTCCCTATTGAATGTCTAGTTTTTGTTTTTTACTTTAACATTATAATGTGGCTCTAGGAATCAGGCCCACAGCTTTAGGCCTTCTAAACAAGCAATCTATATTTAGCAATATTCCCTGTTTTAAAAGGTGAGTGTTTTTCCACTTTATTTTATTTTATTAATATTTTAACTCAGCATACAAATTGTTTCCTCATGTCATCCGTATGCATGTGCCATTATTTAATTTCAGTACTTAAAACAGTAACTTAAAACAGTAAACAATTTGAAATGTAAATAAATAAAATAACCAATAAGAAATAGTAAAACAGCAATTTCAGTACTAACAAATACTGAAATTATTAGACCTATAGGGCAAATAACTCCATAAATTATAACATTTCATTTTGTTGAACTTTCTCATTATTCTCTGTAATCTTAAAAGTTCATGTAAAAACATAGAAACTCTTCTGCCATGTTCCATGAGCCATTTAGAAGGGAGTAGAGATGACTCATTTAGAGGTGAGCACTCAAAATCACTTATTCTAAAACAGTGATTATTTATGAGTATCCATATTAACCTTTGCCCATTACAAGATGAAGCTTCACTAGCCAAGGTTGAGAGCAGCACCATCTAAGGGCAAAAACAAACATCTTTGGAAAGTAGTTTAACAGCATGGCATTCAGCAAAACAACAGTTGAAAGTTTGACATTACTGCCTATGAATTCTCTAGCCATAGGCTTAGGACCAGGCTTACAGTGATAGGCATGAATCCATCTTGTGAAGCAGGCTTCAGATACAACCAGAAAGTAGCTGGTTACCCTCATAATAATCAGGCCTGTCATTATTGCAGCAGTAGGCACACTCTCCTGGTAAGTTGGTCACAAGTAACTTAGGCCATTGAGCATTGTTCTCTGCTAGCAGTTTACACAAGCACTTCCTGGGACTATAAATGCTAACCAGGAGGGAGGAAGCTTCTCTGTCAGTTCCATCTTGATTTCTCTATTTTCTGTAACCAAAGACTGTCATGTCTTCAGCAATAGGGTCCTATCATCCATTTCTGATGAGCAAGCAAAGGCAATGGCAATAGCTCATACTGTTTTATGGGCCAGCCACTGGGGCCTTTATGAGCAGCAACTCCTAGGAAAGAAATAATATAAAAGGAGTGCTGGAAGACATTGTTTCCCCGGATATAACTCAGCTCTAGCTAAGGCACAATGGCTATGTTAACTTACACAAGATTGAGCCCATGATATTTAATGACACATGGTAGGGGGTCCACCCTCACCCTCACCCGAGGTTGCCATTAGCAGGCACTTAAGTGCCACTGTGGGAAGGCAGGTAGTTTCATTCAATACTGAAGCCACTTGTTAGTTGTCCAGGCTACAATAAATAGCCCCACAAAAACACCCATGTTCATCATGCAAACAGCTCTAATTACACTCAGTTTGTGACTTTCCAAAAAGGGGACATGAAACTAGGAAAGAATTTATTGAGAATAAGAGGTTCGTTGGGTATAGGCTTACAGGGTGCTAAAAATGATCAACATACATAATGGAACATGAATGAGATTGTCAGAGAATAAATTAAAAAATACAAAGGAAAAAAACCTGACGAGTCTAGCCAATTGTGAGGCTCATGCCTGTAATCTCAGCACCAGGAGAATGAGGCGGGGTGATAAAACACCAGGTTAGGCTGGATAGTGAATTATAGCCCGTCATAGATTACCGAGCAAGACTGTGTCTCACAAATAAAAATAAAGATAGAATTATAAATAATTAAAGAAAAGAGTGATATGAAAAGGATTTTCACATTATATTTGTAAATAACTAATTGGTGTGTTAATAACTAATTGATGGGCACACAATCAGGGAGTCAAGGGCCTAAATACAACTAAAGCAGAGGCAGAAGTTCCCTGAGAATTTGGCCACCTAATCATAATCAGATGAACCATCTCTTTATTTTGGTGATTTCACAATTGCTTTTTTACTGCTTGCCTCTCTTTTGCTGCTATGGTCCTTTGCTTGCTCCAAGCTTGGCTTCCCCAAGTTCAACTCTAGCTGACTTTGAGTTCCTGTTTCCTTGACATTCTGACTCATTCTTGGTTGTGGATAGCCTCAGCCTTGTATTTTGATCCTAGTTCCCAGTGGATAGCCCCAGCCTTGTATTTTGATCCTAGTTTCACTTTCCTGGGAGGGGCTGCAGAGGATGATTGAATCTGTACACAGGTGACATCTTGTGAAACTTCTGTCCAATTAAAACCTGTAAAATAAAGGCTAGAGCCAGAGATTGGGCAGTAGAAGGGGAGGTGGAGAAAAAGGCTTAGGGGAGGAGAGAGTGAGAAGAATTCGATATAAAAAGTAGAGAGAGAAGGAGGCAGAGGCAGAGGTAGAAGCAGGAAGCCGACAACTGAGGAGCCGGAGCTGTCACAGCCATGCGGCCTGGATAAACCACAAGTTATAAGGGATCTCAGAGCTGGGGAATAGGGTAGTATAGTGGTAAATCTGCCCAATCTAGGCGTGCAATTTATACCATAATTATTGAGTTGTGTTTCCTTGACTGGTCTTATTTGGGTCGGAGATTTACCGCAACAATTCTTAGCCCTATTTAGTGTTGCCCAGAAAGAGATCCTGATTTTCTTAGATAACTAAGCTTGTAGTTTGGTCCCTTATGACTTAATTCTTCTATGCATCTATGGTCACAGAAAGGGCTGAGAGTCACATGGCCTATGTACAGTTGTCTGAATGCAAGTGACTGTTGGGAGCCAATGTGTTAAAGGGGAAGAGGGCTGTACAGGCCTCTAATGTTTGTAGGCTTCAGAACTGATCGGACTGAAAAGAAGTCAAGAAATTGCATTCAGAACTAGAACCAGATTCTGAATCCTAAATATTCTACGTTTAATGATACCACCAAGAAAAGTCTGTGACTTAGAAACTAAGTGTCCAAGACAGAAATTCTTTCTTCTATTGCTTAAATCAGTTTCATCTTGGGTCCACCTTTAACAATATTGCACTTGCCATGAGTGAGTTCACTCCCTTTGACCCAAAATTTGGTTTTAGTAGAATAAAGCAGTGGTTCTCAGACTTCCTAATGCTGCAACCCTTTAGTACAGTTCCTCATGTTGTGGTGACTCCCAACTATAAAATTCTTGTTATTGCTACTTAATAATTGCAATTTTGCTACTATTATGAACCATAATGTAAGTATCTATGTTTTCCATAGACTTAGGTGACCTCTGCAAAACTGTCGTTCTACCCCAAAAAGGATTTCAACCCACAGGGTGAGAACCACTGGTATAAAGGATGTTTACTAGTGTTTTCTTTTCCAACACATACTTATTCACTATGTAGGAACCCTGAATCCTGATTACCAAGATAGGTAGCTTTGAGATGGAGCATGTAGTTGTAGCTTTCCTTTCTTAGCTCTAGATTTAATCTACAGAACAAATTCTTTTAGAAAGTCTTCATTCGATTAAAATGTAGTAGATCATTCTCAGATTCCTTCAGAGGTGGAGTATGTTAGCTAAACAAAGCTCTGTGAACTGCTTGGTGATCAAATTTCCGTTGATTTGGCAATGACACATATGTTAATAGTTGGGTCAGGAAGATAATGGCATTGTCCTTTCCTTTAGTCTGTGATGAGTAGGTGACCAAGGGGAAATAATAGATTATGAACCCATTTAGTTATTAATATTCAATTGAAAAATTACAGAGCACAGTATGGAAAGCATTTTGATCCAAGATGTCAGGCAAAAGCATTCTATTATGACTCTAGGGAGCTGGAAGGGAAAAAAAATTAAACACAGGACACAAGAGGAGTTCGGTGGACATTGTCATAGGTTTTCATTGTTCATTCAGTCTTTGCTCTATTGCTGATTTCTTCTCTGCCTTCCTTTTGGCAGAACTGTATAATGGAGCGGCAGCTGAAGGGTTTAGGTTGTCTGCAGCCAGCCACATACACCACATACACAGGATTCTGAAAAGCTGCTGAGTAATGGTTGCAGAGGAGGGAGGCGTGGTGCTTTCTCTGCAGCCCAGTTAACAGCCTCAGCCAGGACTCTTTCAACACCGGTATTTCTGGATCACTCCACCCTTTATAAACTTCAAAATGAACTTCAAACTGAAGGAATCATGAAATAAATGCACAGGATTCTCCTTACTCATTTCAACAATAGCTAAGTCCTTCTCTGGAGACCTTAAAGTTTGAAATTGTAATAAGCATCTTTATTTTCTAAAACTTGTTTCTCGAACTAAATACCTTTCTTCACATCCAGCACTCAATGGACTTTCTGCCAGGATAGTTTTGTGAGTTTTCAAAATGGCAATCTCTTTTCTGTGTCAGATGAAAGCAAGATTACTACCACAGAAAGAAATGGTTTTAGTGCCACTGTCCCAGTGTTCCCATACTGCACTGGCATGCTGCTGCTATAAAGCTGTCTGTTGTATAACTTTTCCCTTTAGTAAGACAGCTACACTGCTCCTTTTGTCCATAAAATATTGAAGATTAATTCAATATTATATTGATGATATCTGTCAATATAGTATTGTATAGCATGATGTATATAGGATATCGTGATGTTTGTTACATGTAGATCATGTAACAAACGGCTAAACAAAATGCTGGTAATTGAAATAAAATGCAATTATGGTTTGAAACCATTTTGTAAGTTGTATGACTTTTAAATATAAATTTTAGGAGAATTAAATTGTATGCTTTGGTTAGTTAATTAGGAATAACAAGTAGCAACATGGACAAGCCAACATAATGTGTAATAGTCAGCTATTGGGAGTTGGTTGATGTCTTAAGAGTTTGCTTTAAATAGGCTTAAGAGTATAGTTAACTAAAA
Organism: Mastomys natalensis; assembly: GCA_021653895.1. Taxonomy (NCBI): domain Eukaryota; kingdom Metazoa; phylum Chordata; class Mammalia; order Rodentia; family Muridae; genus Mastomys; species Mastomys natalensis. Next base: position 1,285,372 of record JAJTUV010000823.1, read on the forward strand.
ATTACTCATTAAAAAGTTGGAGCAGATACCAAGTGCATATCACTCTTCTGGGTTACATACAAGGGTTTGTAATGATGATAACATATAGCACATTAGTTACATTTTATAATAAAATACCTCTCTTCTGCTTAATGAATGCTACAAACTGTGGTAAACTGAGGAAGGCCTCAAGGTCTGGTTACTGTTTCAGTAAGAACTAAACACTAAATTCATACCACTTCACACTTGGTAGGAATATTTTATATCACTTAAAAAATTGAATGGAAAAGTAATCCTTTACTTCTTACAAGCACATATATTATGACTCACAATGACATAAGAGGGCCAGCCTCTCTGCTACGATACCTGTCCAGGGCTGCCTCCTGATCCTTGGTGGTATGACTTACATTTCCTTTCTTTTGTAGAGTTTCTGTGTATACAAAACCAATTGTCAAAGTCAAAAGTCAAACATCAGTTTCTTGATAATGAAATCAACAAGGTGGAAACCCATTTCGGTGGTTGGAATGACAATGGTCCCCATAGGCTCATAGGCTTGGTTCTCAGTTGATAGACTTTTGGGAAGGATTAGGGCTTAGATTAGAGGTTTCCAAATTCTCAATCTGCCCCCTTCCCCCTTCCACTTCCTCTCCCTACTCCCCCTTCCTCCCTCTCCTTCTCTTTCCCTCCCTTCTCCGCCCCCCCTCTCTCTCACAAACACACACACACACACACACACACTTCCTCTCCCTCCCTCCCTTGCTCTCTTCCCCTCTTTCTTTTCTCCTTCTGCCTCTGGCTTGTAAATCAGGATGTAGCTTCAGCTACCTCTCCAGTGCCTTGCCTATCTGCCTGCTGCTAGGCTCCCTGCCATGATGATAATGGACTCTGAAACTGTAAGCAAGCCCCCAATTAAATGCTTCCTTTTATAAGAGTTGCCTTGGTCATGGTGTCTCTTCACAGCAATAGAACAGTGACTAAGACAACCACTAAAGTGGAAATATATCACTGTTAAAGTCTCTGAATCTCAGATTGCTTAATGACAAGAAACTGACTAGCACGGACAGAAGGCTTTACTAATCAGGCTCAGAGTAGGGTTTGGAGACCCTATGTGAGGGTCCTGCTAAAATTAGAAGCCAAGTTTCAGAATATAGCTTTTGAAAATAGTCTTTAATGATACTTTAAACTGCATTAGAAACTGAAATGACCTTCGTTTTTCATTTATAATTTTGCGAATCTGAATCTTCTCTTCATTTATTTTCAATTTTATTTTTTTACAAAGAATCATCTCAGTGTTTTATTAACTCTATGTATTGCTATTATTATTCTTTCTTGTTGTGGCATATGATTTGTTCTTTTGTAAGTGATTGATGTACAATATTTGGACATTTGTTCAATATCTTTTTGATTTTTTATTAGTTCTTTGAGAATTTTAAAATAATATGGTTTGATCATATTTGACTCCTCTCTCAGCTCTTTACAATTCAATACAACTTGTCTATCCACCTAACTTTGTGCCCTTTGTCTTTTTAGTCTTGCAAAGTCTATTGGTGTGTGGTCTACTACTGGAGAGTGGTCAAATAACCAGGGGTTACACTATACTCTTAAGAAAAAAAAATTGTCTCTCCTTCTCCAAGCAGCTAACAATTGTCAATAACTCCACAATTTGGCTGGGAATGTGCCCAACTCCCTTCTCCCTGCTTGGATTTGGTCTAGATATATACATGCATATATTTGTATGTATATGTGTGTGTGTTTATGTGTGTGCATGTGTATATGTATGTATATATACCTGTATACTCTGTTGAAACAGCTATGAGTTTGCACTTACAGCTGCTCTGCTGTGTTCAGATGATAATGTTTCGTTGCCGTCATCCACCACCTCAGGCTCTTCCATGTTGATCTCTAAGCTTCAAGGGCAGGGGTGGGGGTTATAGTAATGATGTTCCATTTTGGGCTGAGCATTCTGTACTTTCTTCATCTCTATACCTTAGCCAATTGTGACTCACTATGAAGAGCTCTTTCTGATATTTTAATGTAAACACTCACCGCTACAAACTTTTTTTCTAGAACTACTTTTTTTCTATCCCAAAGATTCTCTTAAGGTGTGTTTTCACTTATGATTCCAGCAATTTTTAAATTTCCTCTCTGACTCCTTCACTGTCTGACTTGTCATTCAAAAGTATCCCTTGCAGAGGCTGTCACTAAAGTCTTAGAAGCAAGAGAACCTGTGTTCAGATGTATAGCACCTAAATAATGTGGCTAATGGGGAAGCACATGCCTGCAATCAAAGCTTTGCAGAGTCAGAAAAAGGAGATGCTAGGAACTTGTTGACCAGTCCAAGCTGGCCAAATCAGCATACCACAGGTTTAGTAAGAGACTTGTCTTAAAAACTGAGATAGAGACTCACTTAAGAAAAGCCCCTTGCATACATACATTGACATCTAGCCTCCACACAAATGAACTTATACATCCATATGCAAGTGTACACACACACACATAAACATACACATAAACATTCACACACATATATACACCACACACATACAGAAGAGTATAATGTTCAGTCTTCATGTGTTTGTGTATTTTCTGTAGTTTTTCGTGCTGTTGATTTCTAGTTTTCCTCCCCTGTGATCTGACTTGATATAAGAAAATATTTTGATTCTTTTATGTTGGTTAAGAATTGTTTTGCCACATAGCATGTTGCCCATATAAAGAAGTTTCCATAGCCTGCTGAGAATAATGTGTATTCTTTATATACGTATATTGGATTGAACATTCTGTATATAATCTTTTAAGTCCATTTGCCCTATGTGATAGTTTAAATTTCTTTATTGACCTTCAGCTTAGATAAAAATGAATGTGTGATATTGTTGTTATTGACTATTATCATTTAAGAGTGTAAATGAAGTTTTGTCTCCATTGTCTTATGAGGTTAAAAACTCCAAAATTTGATGTATATCTACAGTTGTTTTATCTCTTCTTCTTCTCCTTCTTCTCCTTCTCCTTCTCCTTCTCCTTCTCCTTCTCCTTCTCCTTCTCCTTCTCCTCCTCCTTCTCCTTCTTCTCCTCCTTCTCCTCCTCCTCCTCCTTCTCCTCCCTCCTCCTCCTCCTCCTCCTCCTCCTCCTCCTCCCCCCCCTCCTCCTCTCTCTCCTCCTCCTCCTCCTCCTCCTCCCTCCTCCTCCTCTTCCTCTTCCTCCTCCTTCTCTTTTTCCTTTTTGAGATGGTCTTCCATGTTTTAGAACTGTTAATCAGACTGGCCTAGAATCACAGAGATTGGTCTTTTCTATCTTGTGCTGATAATAAATGTGTATGCCACCATGCCTGCCTAAGTTACTCTATCTTAATTAATTAATTGTCCCTTTTATTGCTCACTTGGCCTTCTTTGTGTTTTCTGACTTATTTGTTTTAACCTCTACTTTATCACATATAGGACAGCTACTCCAAAGTCTTTTCAGGTTTCACTCACTTGTTAGATTATCTCACTCTCCAACAGTGACTTGCATTACCCATAGGTTATGTTATTTGGAGATAGTAACAGGGTCAAGGGTTTTGTTGTTTTTGTTTGTTTGTTTTTATCTAGGCATCTAGGTGGCCAATCTGTGTTTATTGGCAAGTTCTATCTATATACATATAATGTTATTCTTTTTGAGAGATGTTTACTAATTCCTATAATTTTGTTACTTGTTTCTTTTTTAGTTGGTGTAAAATTGTTTTGTTATTTTCTGTCCTCTTAGTAGTAGGGTTTTGTTGGTTCAATAATATTCTTTCGTTTTCATTAAACCATTTGTCATGTTGTTTTCCAATGTCTTGTTTTTGATTTCTTCATTTCTACCATTTCTTAATTTTTTTCAAAAATCTCAAATTCCCTGCTGAATCTTTCTTTCATGTTGCTAACATTTTTTTTATGTACCTTGCTGTTTTGCTCATCATTTTTGTTGACATTTTCTTCTGTGTTGTTGACTTTCCTCTGTAAATGCTAGAGTGAGTTCATCTCCTTGTTTGTATTCTTTTGGAATTCATTGATCAAATAAACTTGTGAAATCTTCATCTAGATGTTTACGAATTTCCATGTTTTTGAGAAGCTGAGGAATTATAACCTTTTTGCCATACTATTTTCTTTGTCACAGTCCTGTGTTTCTATGCTGTACCTTTTACACCTTTGGGTTTTGACACATCTCTTGAAGTTTTATTTGAGGATCTCATGTTGAATACCTCAGTTGTTTTTTTTTTCTCCTTTTCCTTTTTTGTTTCTGTTTTGTTAGGAGATATCTCATAAGGAGGCCAAGAATGGCTGCAAACTTACTGTGTAGCTAAGCATGGATGTTGGATCCTCTTGCCTCAGCCTCCTCAGTTCTACAGTTACATGTTCCACCACACGGGGCTGAGCCGCTTACTCTGCAGATTTTGGTTACAAGTTCCAGTAACCAGAGGGGAGATAGCACACTGCTAAAACAGCATCAACATCAAACCATTCAAGATACAGTCACACTCTTTAGTTGGGGTAAATGTGGATGCAGTAAGTGAAAGAGATAAGGAAGGAGGTACAGAAAAAGGGGTAAAGATGTGAAGGCAACTTAAAGAGGTAAAAAAAAAAAGATGAGCAGAGATGAGTATTAAGGAGGAGAACAGGAAAGGGTAAGAAGTTAGAAAAAATAAATTTTTAAAAAAATCCTGTTAAAATAATAAAAGATAAGGTAAGATTACTTCTAAAAGTATAGGAGATGAGAAAAGAAAGCACTCAGGTTAAAAATATAAAAAAAAATCAAGATCATCCAATAACGAAAATGTACACAAACAAAATGAGATAAATATATGATGGGAATAAAAGACATATCTTAAGAATAAAATAAGAGAGCTTCTAATAGCTTAATAATGACAAGAGGGAAAGTGGAGAATCCCCAGAGTTAAAAAAAGAAAGGGAGTGGTGGAAAAGCTGGAATGGATTCCTTCTAGGTCCTAGAAAATTGGAGATTACCAGTTATATGACCATGGTGTGGATCAGAGTCTTTAAACTGTGGACTGATATCTTGCCTGTAGTTTAACTTTCCTGACGCTGTGTTGGACACTATCTGCTGGGTGACAGAGCTGTTTTCACATTGGTGGTTTCCCTTGGTATACCAGAGTCCACAGGTTTTTAGTTTGTGTGCTGGGAAAGAGCTGTCACCCCACTGAGACAATCCAGATTGCATCCTCTGAGGTAGCCAATGTTCTAGCTGTGAGGTGTCTTTCAAGTGCATTAGACATCTGCTAAGTGACCATAGGAGAACGCTCTAGATAGGTGGAGAGCCTGTCTTCATGCATTCAAGAACATCTAAGTGTATCAATGAGCCTACTAGTAGGATATACTTCATTTCTGGAACCTGAGTTCTCAGGCTCTGCTGCCATCAGGCAAAGAAGTGGCTCAAGCTGCCGATCTATCCACTGACCTCAGACTCAATCTTCATATACCAGATTTGCGCTCCCAGTTGACAATATCTGTTCCCAGATACTAATGGCAGGCTTCTCTTTCCATATGCACTTAATTCCTGCCTAAACTGAGCTTCCTTCCAACTGTGTCTTTAGTTTGTCATCAGCTGGCATCCTGCTCTCTGTGGGACATCCTGTCCTTCCTGGGTCTTCTTTTATCCTAGGACTGTGGATTTCCCCTTCTCTCTTTTTCCCAGTTTATCTCAGGATTCTGTTGTTATTTTCATCACTTCAAATAAATAAATAAATAAATAAATAATATTTTATTTATTGAAAATGATAAAGATGTATACTGTATTTGCACAATTTCTCCCTTCCTTCTCATCTCTCCAACTCCTCCTATCTGTGCTCTCCTAACGACTTCCTCTCAAACTCATGACCTTTTGTACTTGGCTCAGTTTTTAACAATAGATTTTTCAGATCTCTCAGGGCCTGCACTCTGTTCCTATAGAGTGACTCAATAGTAATTTCCTCTGCCACAGACCTGTGCAATGGAGGATCACTGTCTCACCAAGACCTGAGATGGATTTGAACCCTGTGAGTGCCATGAGACTGTCTTTGGGATCAGTGCCCAAGTCTCTTTCCTGGCTTAGCTTTTGAAAGAGTTTCTGCTTCTTTCCCCCTCACTATGGAATCATGAAGGTGGAACTATTTGGTTTGTGTCTTATGAGTCTGTCACCTTCTCTGAACTATCATTATTCTTTTTGCTTTTCCAAAACCTATTCACTCCATTCTTCTTTGGAATGGATCCTCTTATTCTGACTCTTTTCTGTCTTTCTATATATATTTTCCTTTTCTATTAGACTGTACCTGGGGAATGTCTGATCCATGTTGAAGGATAGGGCTCTTACTTATAGGCATTCATCTCCATTATGCCTGGAGCAGAGAGAAATCTGCCTTCCCCAAATGGACAACAAGACTTCCATGTGGAGAAAAACAGGACACAGCCCCACAAACTCACTGTGAATATTTTGCCCCTTTTCTTCTTTCTTCTTCTTCTTCTTCTTCTTCTTCTTCTTCTTCTTCTTCTTCTTCTTCTTCTTCTTCTTCTTCTCCTTCCTCCTCCTTCTCCTCTTCCATCTCCTCCTCCTCCTCTTCCTCTTCCTCTTCTTCTTGTTCTTCTCTTCCTCCTCCTCTTCTTCTCCAGAAACACATAATAGTTTTACTTTTATTACATCAATAATAATAATAACTGTCCATTCTCCAAAGACAATTTATTCTAAGAGAAATCATCCTATTAGGAAAAAAATCAAAGTATGGAATAAATTACATCCATTTACTAGGGTTATAATAATTTCTCCATCATTTATGAAAATCGATAGCCACAGTTATAACATTTCTCATAATCTACAACAACTCTACTCCTGAGGGCTTCATATTTCAAGTTAAATTATGGAGAGAAAAAATTTTCTCAGGCTCTATCACATCATACTTACTGTCTGCTCTTTGAATTTAAGAAGTTCCTACTATGTATATTTAAAGCATCAATATGATTTTATAGGATACATACAGAATGGTAAAATTGTTTACTGTCATGAAACAGATAAATGTGTTCATCAGTTTATATAGGTACTTTTTTGACAAGAACAGCTAAGTACTTTTATTTTTTAAATCTAGACTATGACACCATTCATTAACTATAGTCCTCATGTTACACATTAGCTCTCATATTTGCTGCCCTACATATCCACCACTTTATATCTTCTGACTTTCATCTCATTTAATTTGCCCAAACTCATGTTTTGATATTGTATGCCCTGACACATGATAATCCTATAAGAGCAGAACCATTAAAATGAGTTCCCTCCTTTGAACTAACAGTTCACAGTCAATCCTGTGCTCTTCCTCTTTCTACCAAAACCAAACCAACCAAACCAAACTCTCCTACATCCTAAGTCAGATGAACCCACATTAGTCATGAGAAACATTGATGTAAAAAACACAGCTCCCACTTTGCAATGGTTTGTGTAAGACCTCTACCTTGGTCAGTGGTACTTACTTTGAGATGCCAAGTGAGACACCGAGGCAAATACACAAAATAAACAAAAGCAAGATGTTTATTTTCTGGTGCATCGGAGTCAAACTTTAATTAGTCCCTCAAGGCGAGTGACTAGAAGGCAACCCCGGAATGGCTATTACAGGCAGTTTTTATACTTTTTAGGGGCACAGGTTACATAAGCAAGGTTACAGTTTAAACTTATTGGCTAAGCATATTGACCTTTAAATCTATTGGCTAGCAAGCATGACACTCATTTGAACTTTACCTGGAACTTTCCAGAAGGTCAGGTGACTATCAGTCAGTACATTCTGAGAATGTGTTACTCAAGAATGATCCTGTGGGTAGAGAATGGAACTTGGCCTAGCCTTGACCCGAGGTGGGAGGGGGAAGTTGTAAAGAGACTAGAAAAGCCCTGAGAGTCCCTCAGTTTGCATCAGATACACTTCCCAATCTCAAGCATTTGAATACTTGGCCTCCACTTAGGGACTTCTGGGAAGTCTTAGGAAGTATGGCCAGTTAAGTATGTTACTTGGATTAGGCTTTGAGGGTGTTTTTGTTGTTGTTGTTTTTGTTTTTTTGGTTTTTTTTTCTTTAAAAAAGAAAAAAAAACCAACAACATGTTATTCCCTGTTCACTCTCTCTGATTCCTGCCTGTTGTTCAAAATGTGATCTCTCAATTGCTTCTTCGTCTGCCTTGTTTTTCATTCCCCCATCATGGACTCTAATTCTCTGGAACCATACATTAGAATAAACTCCCTTTTCTGTAATTTTTCTTGGTCATGGTGTTTTATCACAGCAACAGAAAAGCAACTAATACACCATTCAAAGGGAATTAGAGATCATTTATTTTCAAGCCAAATTTGAGTGGCTATGGCTTATAAACAGGGTACTATGTTACCCCAATCCCATGCTCCAATGTGAAAGCTGTTTTGTAAAGTTCTTTAATAGCAGAAAAATGAGAGTCACAATCAAGGCAGTTTTAAAATATTTTGGTGGGTACATCAGAGAAGCAGACTGCAACCAGGCAGGTAGGCCTCAGATGTTATCAGATAGCAGCTTCTGAGCCCTTCTATTAGTCAGGAATAAGTTTTTGTTAATACAATACAAAAGTTTTACTGTTGTGGTGGTGGTGGTTTTGTTTGTTTTTTATTATTTATTTTTTTAAATCTGCTTATCAACATGTTAGGACTGATACAGAGTTGGGCAAGGAGTGTCTCTTTAGAGTATAAAAATGGCCCCAAAAGAGCAGATTCAGAGATCTAGAGTCAGACATGATGCTGAGAGATAAGTTAATTTGGAGGTCTCCATTGGGTCCCTCCCATTGAAGCTAGGGGACCCTCTTAGAAGCAGAAGAAGGGGAGGAAAGACTGTAGGAATCAGAGGGGATGAAGAATTCCAGAACATAGCTCATAGAGTCAACTAAGCAGGGCTCACATGGGCTCAGAAAGACTAGTAAGTGGCATGGGGCTTGCATGGATCTGTACCAGGTCCTCTGCTTATGTGTGTGAACTTGGTGTCTTTGTGGAACCCCGTGGGAGTGAGTGTGTTTCTGACTCTTTTGCCTGTTCTTGGGAATCTTTTCCTCCCATTGGGTTGCCCTGTCCAGTTTTTGCCCTGTCTTACTGTATCTTTCTTTGCCATATTAGGCCGTTCTTTCCGGCAGAGGAGATGGAGGGGGAGAGGATCTGCAGAAGAGAGGTGGTAAGGAAGAGTGGAGGGAGAATAAACTGTGGTCAGAATGCTTAGAGAATCTATTCTCAAAAAAAAAAAAAAAAAAAAATAGCCCAAGGAAACTTTTAAGTAAGCTTCCTGGATCAGCAACATCCCTTACTCTCAACAGTCATTACAGTTTTAATCAGCCTCACAACCTTTGTGTACACAGCTTCTTTCCAGGAATCTTCTTTCACTAAAATGAATTAGGTAGTGAGAAGGAATCAGTGATCAGTCTTTTTAAATTTCATTAAATTAATTCACAGTTGCATGAGCAATTCATGTATGCCTCAGACATACATGTGTGTATTTTAAACGAAAATTTCCAATTTAACTGAAGGGCTAAAGTGAGTTAACTGGATTTCAGACAAGTTGCAGAGAGATTTTAGAGCAGAAGACTTTCCTCAGATGTAAGAGTACCAGACTTGTCAAATAAATAAGCAAGCTGTCCAGGTAAACTTGAATTTCTAATAAACAATAAATAACTATAAGTATGGCTCGATGTCCTGTTGATTATTCTGAAGTACAAAAATATGTTAACTGTGTACAAATACAAACTTAACTGTGTTTTTACTTCTGGCAACCCATTTGTATTTCTTTTAAAATTCTTACCTCTCTCTCTCTCTCTCTCTCTCTCTCTCTCTCTCTCTCTTTCTCTCTCTCTCTCCTTCCTTCCCTCCCTTCCTCCCTCTCCTCTCTCTCTCTCTCTCTCTCTCTCTCTCTCTCTCTCTCTCCCCCTCTCTCCCCACCGTGTGTGTGTGTGTGTGTGTGTGTGTGTGAGTGTGTGTGTGAGTGTGTGTGTGTGTGTGTGTGTGTGTGTGTATGTGTGTGTGTTGTGCAGAGGTCAGAGGACAACTGGTAGAAGAGGGTTCTCTTCTTCCCTCATTAGGCCCCAGGGCTAGAAATCATATTTGACAGCAAGTATCCTTTCCTCTTGCCTTTATACATCAAATCATCTTGCCAACCTTCTATGAGGACTTCTTAAGTCAGGTGGTAATTCATACTCTCATGGTCTCACTGACATAAAACTCAACTTTGGTTTTGGCAATTCACATTTTCCAATCTCCAGTCTGGAAGTTGAGTCCCAGATGAAGTGTTGGGTGTTTCTTCCACCCAGGAATCTATGAAGAAAGGTGCAGCAGTTTCCTCCAAGGGGCTCTTCTACAGTAGACTAATTCTACAACTTTTTAAAACCCCAAATAATATCGCCCCACCTACCTTAGTTGCTTCAGTAACTTATTGTGTTGAAATAAGAGTAATTAGTCCTGCACTGTGTCTCCATATTTGCTCCCTTGAGTATTTTGTTACTCCTTCTAAAAAGGACTGAAGCCCCCCCCCCCCCCGACTACTTGGTCGTCATTCTTCCACAGTGCAGGACAGAAACTGAAGGAGGGGCTGTCTACAGACCATTCCACCTGGATATCCATCCTATGTACAGTTACCAAAGGTAGACGTTGATGTGGATGTCAGGATGTACATGCTGACAGGAGCCTGATATAGCTGTCTCCTTAGAAGTCTGCAAGAGTCTGACATACTCAGAGGCAGATGCTCACAGCTAACTATCAAACTGATCATGGGGTTCCCAATGGAGAAGATAGAGTGAAGGCTGAAGGAGTTGAAAGGATTCCTGACACCATGAGGAAAGCAACAGTACCAACCAACCAGAGCCCCAGGGTCTAAACCACCAGCCTGGGAGCGCTTAGGGAGGGACCCATGGCTCCAGCTATATATGCAAGGGAGCTATATATAAGTGGGAGAAGAGATCCTTGGTCCCATGAAGGCTGGACGTCGTGGGGGGGCATTCGAGGGTAAGGAGGTGAGATACGGGGGAGGGTGAGTGGGGGTACACCAATGTGGAGGCAGGAGGAGGGGGGAAGGGATAGTGAGTTCCTGGGAGGGAGGGGGGGAAATGGGGTAAGGAGAGAACATCTGAAATGTAAATAAAATTTCCAATAAAAAAAAAAAAAGAGTAATTAGTGACATAATTTTGAGATTTAAGAAGAAGGAAAAATAATTTGGGTGTAAGTTTTTGTTGAATGCTATAATAATATTTAAATTATTTACGATGTTTCAGGATCACATACAATTATAATTTGTCAGTTGCCACCTTCTGTTGAGCATACAAAAATGATTTTTCTTCATGGAAATGTTAGAAGACACACTGAGTAGAAGAAAAGACATGGATTGAAAAACCAAATTTCTTGTAGTTTTAAAAATTTAACAGCACTATTTACAGTTCTTCACCATTTAATCTTTGAGATAAAGGGCCAGAAGTTCAAAACTAGTTAGAACTAAAGAATGTAGGCTATACATTGGACTTTATGTTCTGTTATCTGACATGTTGAAAGTTTTGAGTTTAATGTACCAAAAGTTCTTTAATTGAAATAAGATTTAAAGTGTGTATCTATTTTTTTTAAAAAAATCACTTCATGTGAGATTTATGAATTAGAGGTTACATGATATTTGTTCTTTTACTTTAAATCAATTAGTAATAATTCAGAATAGTGTTACTATTCCTTGCCCTTTCACGGATTCACAAGCAGACAGACAGACACACACACAAACACATAGAATTATGAGGTCAAAAGATATTTTCTGTATTTTGAGTTACTGCCAAAATGTTTAACCTTCATTTCCACCTATTCTGGGACTAAATATGTGACTCCATTAAAGTCAGAAACACCAAAATCCCTAAATAAATGAAAATCTTAAGATTGAGAATCTTGTGAAGAAAATTGCTTTAGTCTCAAGAACCCAATACTATGATGATTTTCCACTCTCTCTGCAACCCTATGGTCTTCACTCTCCTCCAGTGTCTTGTCTGTGGCATATATTAAATGACTACTTTCAGGATGAACAAAACTGATCGTGCATATTGTGTGTCATACATCAAGACAAGAATAGATTTGGCTCAGTGTCCCAGCTGCTGTGACAGATGTCCTGGCATCTGGTACTGTGTCCTCTGTACAAAGCTGACAGTCATCCACTGGTGGGCACACAGAAAGCTAAGAATCCCAGAAGGATCTCTATAAACTAAGCCAGTATATCACAAAAGAAAGACCAGGTGACTAACTTTAACTTTCAAATTGAAAGCTAACAAGTATAGTTTTAAATAATAAATTGAATGTAATTTTACATCATACATGATAAATGCTTTGTAGAGGAAATTAATATAGTGAATTTTAAATCAAGAAATTACTTCATCTTTTGTGACTTATTTCCTATAAATTCTTTCAGCACACTCTGTGCTTAAATGACTTTTCTTGAACATGAGTCTATGGTATTACAGATAGAATTGTGCCATTGACCAAACTTGTCAAGGGTTCAGATTTTATATGTAGAATGTTTATCAATCAACTTGATACAGGCCACACACTGTTGTCTCAGGCTCTCTTAACTCAGAGAAGTTACTGTGTTTCTAGATCATCCAGATGAGAGGAAGTGTGGAACACCAGAGAGCCATTTACCAGGTCCCTGATCTGTGTTTAATACACTTCTCTAATCTCTTTTCAGTCTCTTTATGTCTGCCATGGCTCTCTGCTGTTTCTCTGTTACTGTCCCTATATTCTGTGTGCTAAACTATAGCTTGATCACTTTTGCTTTGAGATGAGCTGGTTTTGTAAGAAAATATGAGGGTAAGAAGGGCATCTTCAAATTAGGTTTATGCTAAAGAGACATCCACACTCCCACAAAGAATTCTACACTTTGGGACATTTCATGGGTCAGGTATTTTAAACATCTTTCTTGCTTTAGCAACTCAAAGACTTCCCTTGCACCATTTTCTATCCTGTGTTGTTCAGGAAATGTGCACAAGAATGAACAGTGAAAGTCACAGAAAACTTAAAATAACTCTGAGCTCTTAAGACCATTAATGCCTCTGCATAGAGAAAAGACTCTGCCACAGAGAGGAGCATGCTTGGTGTCTCTTGGGTACACTGTCTCATCGTACCATGTGTCCCATCTAGTGCTTTCATATAGATTGCAAATGCTGCACTATTTTAAAGAAGTCATGGTTAAGGTAAGTATTTGCAATGTGGGGTTATAATAATTTACTCCAATATCACATGTTAACATGTTGAGCTCTTTTCTATCTGAGGGAATTATGCATAGTGTTTGCCTTTTTTTGTTTATATCATAGCAATGAAGAGACAAATGCTGACTCTAACAGAATTTCCTCAGTCTGCTAAGTACAGCTACATAATTGCCACCTTCACCAGCACCATTGGAAAAAAAGTGACCTACATTGCTTAACTTCATATAGCTACATTGCTATAACTTTGTAGGTTCCCAGTAATGTGATTTTCAAATAAAACTGAATTGAAACTTCACATTTCTACAAAGAGAGGAATGAGGACAAGAAAATGGAGACGGAACTGAAGTGGTTTGTGTCAAAGCCTTCTTTTAGGAAGTGTGCACTTAACTTCTAGTCAGTGAGCTAGTGCGGCCATGTTAGATTTTCTGTTCTCACTAGGCCAGCTCCTTCTTGATATCTTAAAGTCAGCAGCACAGACACACTGATGGGCAATGATAGTTATAGCAATAATCTGTGGCTGGATATTTCACTCACCACGGTATGGTTTCTTTGTCCTTTTTAGTAGAAGAATTTTTTTACTAAGACATCTTAACTTAAATAATTGGCTTATGATTAATAATACACATTCTGTGGTATATGTTTATGTATGTATCCTTGTGATAGAGTACGTGCATGTGCTCATGCATGTGTGTGCTCATTGGTGTGGACATGTATATACACAGGAGCGTGGTGTGTGTGCATGTGTGTGTGCAGTGTCTGTGTGTGTGTGTGTTTATATGTGTATGTGTGTGTGTTCTTGTGCATAGGGAGACCAGAGATAAATATCACATTTCTTTCTCTGTTGCTCTCCACCTTAGCTTTTGGGACAGGATCTCTCATTGAACCTGAAATTCTTGATTCAGCTGGACTTAATTCATGGTCAGTGAGCCCCCATGATGCCCCTGTCTTTGCCTCTCCAGCACTGCAGCAGCTTTTTCCGTGAGGACTGAGGATCTGAACATAGATCTTCATGCTCACATGCCAACTGCTTTACTACGGAACTATCTCCGCAGTCCACTTTTTGGATTCCCGATATAGGTTAATTACCATCCTTTGAATAAGTTTTTCTGAGGTGCTATACGATTGTCAGAAGACCTTGATTTCTCCGATTGCCTAATAATGATGTGTTCCTCATCTAGAACTACAGGGGGAGCTTCCTAAGGTGTGGAAGATCTAATCTCAGGCAGCATTTGTGTCTGAGAGACAAATATTGCTAATTAGTTCACTCCATTTAGCAGTCTGATCAGTGGCATGCACTTGCACATTAGTAAGAACACTGTCACATGTCACTGACAAATCATTACGTTTAGATCGTTGAAGCCTATTAGGTGCCTCTTGACTTCCAATGAATGTGTCTTCTTATTCCAGGATCCAGGCTGAGGAGGAAGCACCCATTTGATACATGCCATTCTCAGAGCAAAGGACTAGAGCATGAGGCAGTGTGGACACACAGTGCTTCGGTGAAAACTTGACTGCAGTCTATGGGTCTCATTCCATCAGCCAAAGAAAGTCTATTACTCAAAACTAGACAAGGGCAAGAAGGACACTGCAGGATTTGCACTGGTGGGGAAGGCCTGCAGGTTATATACCCAGGTGAATAATTCTTCTCCAATAAGTGGATATTTGGGCATCAATCCCAACTGAATACCAGGAAGTGCCACCTCCCTTCATCAAATCCATCTTGGCCTCTCTGCTTGTTTAGTGTATTGTCAAGTTTGGAAGTCTAGAGTATTCCATGTCTAGGAGCTAGTCTAAGTATGCCCTGTTAGATTGTGTCATCCTGTTTATCTCCTTCCCAGTCTGAAGATTCTCACTGCTCATCCATATGATTCTCCCCCCTATACCAGAATATCTGACATCATATTTGAGATACACTTAAGACTCTTTCAAGAGAGAGGAGAGCATTTAATGTTAAACTGAAACCTCACGAAAATAAAGACTACACAACAGAATAGTAGAGAAAATACACACACGCATACACACACATACACACATACACACACACACACACACACACATATATAAACAGAGCTCATACAAATGTATATTTCTCAAACTTGATAGTATATAAAGAATTTTCTAATGGTTTAGGGTCTTGATCCAAGAATATATCAGTACTTTATTCTGTCAAAGTATCTTTTGAGGATGGGTATGGTGGTGCACACCTTTACTCTCAGCACTCAAGGAGCAGAGGAAGGTCACTGAGTTCACGACCAGTCGGATCTGGATAGTGAATTCCAGGACAATCAGGACTAGGTAGAGACATCCTGACTCAAAAAAAAAAATCTTTGTTCTGTTTCATTTTTGGCTTTTTCGTTTTGGTTTTGGTTTTTGATTCAAGAATGCAAAGAATGCATTAAGTACATGGCAAGCCTTATAGAATTAGTCAGTGGTTGAGTGAGCAGGGAGATGACTCAGTGAGTAAAGACACTTGTTGACTAGAGTTTAATCCCAGGAATTTACATAAAAATATAAAGAGAGAACCAACCTTACAATGTTGTTCTTTGACCTCCAATTGCATGCTGGCACAAGTTCCCATACACACACTTCATATACACATATAAAAACAACAATAATAAATATTTTTACTGACCTTTGTGAGATCATAACAGTAATAATAATACTTCACCTGGCTTTAATTTTTGCAGTGGAATTTTTTTACAACATAGACCAAAACATTTCATTAAGAAGGATGCTATCGTTGAAGGACATCTGAGTTCTTTCCAGCTTCTGGCTATTATGAATAAGGCCGCTATAAACATAGTGGAGCATGTGGCCCTGTTGCATGTTGAAATATCTTCTGGGTATATACCCAGGAGGGGTATAGCTGGGTCCTCAGGTAACACCATGTTCAATTTTCTGAGGTATCGCCAGACTGCTTTCCATAGTGGTTGTACCAGCTTGCAATCCCACCAACAATGGAGGAGTGTTCCTCTTTCTCCACATCCTCACCAACATCTGCTGTCACCTGTGTTTTGGATCTTAGCCAATCTGACTGGTGTGAGGTGGAATCTCAGTGTTGTTTTCATTTGTATTTCCCTGATGACTAGGGATGCTGAGCACTTCTTTAGATGTTTCTCAATCATTCGAGTTTCCTCAGTTGAGAGTTCTTTGTTCAACTCTCTACCCCATTTTTTAATAGAGTCATTTGATGGTCTGGAATCTAGTTTCTTCAGTTCTTTGTATACCTTGGATATTAGCCCTCTATCAGATGTAAGGTTGATGAAGATCTTTTCCCAGTCTGTTGGTTCCCGCTTTGTCCTGTTGACCGTATCCTTTGCTTTACAGAAGCTTTGCAGTTTTATGAGATCCCATTTGTCAATTCTTGATCTTAGAGCATACGCCATTGGTGTTCTGTTCAGGAACTTTTCCCCTGTGCCCATATGATCAAGGCTTTTCCCTATTTTCTCTTCTATTAGTTTCAGTGTAGCTGGTTTTATGTGGAGGTCCTTGATCCACTTGGAATTGAGCTTTGTACAAGGAGATAAGTATGGATCAATTTGCATTCTTCTACAAGTTGACCTCCAGTTGGACCAGCACCATTTGTTGAAAATGCTGTCTTTTTTCCACTGGATAGTTTGAGCTCCTTTGTCGAAGATCAAGTGACCATAGGTATGGGGGTTCATTTCTGGGTCTTTTACACAATGAAGTACTACTCAGCCATTAAAAATAATGAGCTCATGAAATTCTTAGACAAATGGATGGAGCTAGAAAATATCATCCTGAGTGAGATGACCCAATCACAAAAGAACACACATGGTATGCACTCACTGATAAGCGGATATTAGCCCCAAAACACACAATACCTAAGACGCAACGCATAAACCTCATGAAACTCAAGAAGAAGGAGGAAGACCAAAGTGAGAGTGCTTTTGTCCTTTTTAGAACGAGTATCAAAAGATTCAACCAGAGCTCCCAGGATCTAAACCTCCAGCCTGAGAACAGACAGGGGCAAGCTGTCCTCTGAGAGGCTCTAACCAGCAGCTGACTCAGACAGATACAGACATCCAGAGCCAAACAGTGGATGGAGCTTGAGGACTCTTATAGAAGAATAGGTGGAAGGATTGTGGGCCCTAAGGAGATAGGAACTGCACAGGAAGATCAACAGAGTAAACGAACCTGAACCCTTGGAGCTCTCAGAGACTGAATCACCAACCGTGGAGCATACCTAGTCTACACAGATCTACCTCCATGGGCTGAACCTAGGCCTCCCTGCACATATGTTGTAAATGTGCAGCTTGGTTTTCATGTAGGTCTCAAACATCTGGAGTGGGGGCTATCCCAAAACATGCAGCCTGTATATGGAGTATGGTCTTCTAAAAAAAAAAAAAAAAAGAAGGATGCTATCTAGATGGCTGATGTCCTCAGAATAGTGGTAGGGCTTACAGGAGCTGACCATCATATTAGCAAGTCCAGCTAATTTTCATTAAAAATACCATTGCCACTTTAGAAGACATTACAGATAGATATATGATTGCTTCACACATAAAATTATGCAGCATAATATAGCTAAGATGTATAATAATCATATTATAATATATATATTACTTTAATAATCATTAACTGATAGCTAGAATTATCAGGTTTAGGAAAATATTTAAAAGTTGTAGATGTATGAATTGTTGTTGAAGATAAAAGTTCTTATTTGCATGAAACAATTTTTTCTCATTTCTCTTTTATCCCTGTTTCTTCATATATGTAAATTACATTTTTTTTTTCAGTTAAGGTTTTTTCCTCACTTCTTTTTTTTAAAGATTTACTTATTCTATGTATGTGAGTACATACATGGTATTCTCTTCAGAGACACCAGATCCCATTACAGATGGTTATAAGCTACCATGTGGTTGCTGGGTATTGAATTCGGGACCTCTGGAAGAACAAACAGCCAATGCCTTTAATCTTTGAGCATCTTTCCAGCCCCTAGGTTGTAGTTTCTATTCCAGCTTCTTTTGGAGATTTTATCATTTGTTGTTACCTTCATTAGAATGTCTTGTCTATGTCTAGTTTTTAAAAGTATTGCTCAAAAGAAAAATTCTTTCATTTTTTTTCTTGTCAACTTTTATTTCTTTTATTATTTTTAAGTATGTCTATTAACATAATGCATCATTTTTCTTTGTAACTATGGGAGTTTATATTTTGAATAAGTTCTTAGTTTATATTTGTCTTTAAAATATGACTCTCTGTTTGAAGCTTTTCTCATCACAGTTTGTTGACTATCTCTACTGAAGGATACAAGGGCTCCTCTATCTAACCAACTCATCCAAAGTCACACTAATGTAAAGAGAACGCTGTAAGCCTTGAGCCATGTGCTCTTCAAATGAGGCGTCTCTATTGAGGCATATGTTTCCACAAATGGGGACCATTTTCAGTTTTCAGTTTAAAGGTTTTAAGTTTAAAAGTCAAAGTTTTCGTTCTAACCCTAATGATTATTTCTGTAGGGAGAAAATAGAGGTTCAAACGAAAATTTATAGATTTTGCCCAAAATATTACTTGAAAACATTAATATTGAATGATATTTGACAACTTCAGATATTTCATAAGCAACCTTATGGAACAGGTCATCATGTTTAAAATTACAGTCATTTATTTATTTATTTATTTATTTAGTGTGTGTGTGTGTGTGTGTGTGTGTGTGTGTGTGTGTGTGAGAGAGAGAGAGAGAGAGAGAGAGAGAGAGAGAGAGAGAGAGAGAGATGGAGAGGTGGCATGGTGGAGCTTAGAGGATAACTTACAGTAATCGGCCATCTCCTTCCACCATGTGGGGCAGACATCAAGCTCAAGGTCATCAGGTATGGCAGCAGGAACCTTTACCAAAGCCATCTCTTTAGCTCCAGATCACAATTTTGAAATGGTATTATTCTTATAATCAATATAACTTATCTTTTACTTTTCAGTAGTATTTGTATACAAGGTCTAATCAGAGAGTAAGAATACTTTCCTCCTAACCTGAATATGTTATCAATGTAGTTTTAGTTAAGTTACTCACATATGAGTGTAATTACTGTAACCAAACCACATCATTCATAGTCAGAACATTAGATTTGCAGTGGTCATATTCATCAGTAGTATTTGTCTATCTTCTTGACTGTTTGTTTACCTCGTTAGTACCCACAGTCAATGGCCCTAATTTTTTTTCCTTATACTGCTTTTCATTTTTTCTTTTTTGATTTTTTTAAAGTTATCTTTAGTCTTTTTTTACTCTCCAGTTGTTATCCTCCTCCAGTTTTTCCCTCCGACAGACACTTTGTCATCTCATTCCTCCTCCCCCATCTCCAAGAGGATGTCTCCACACCCCTATACCTCTCCAGATCCCGCCAAGCCTCCCCATTCCCTGGGGCCTCGTTTCTCAAGAGTTATGTGTGTCCTTTCATTGGTCCCAGATCAGGCAGTCCCCTATTGTATATGTGTCAAGGATCTTGGACCAGCTAGTACATGCTGCCTGGTTGGTGGCTCAGTGTCTGAGAGATCTTGGGTGTCCGGGTTAGTTGAGACTGCTGGTCTTCCTATGGGGTTGCAGTCCTCCTCAACTTCTCCCAGCCTTTCCCTAACTCAACCACAGGGGTTCCCTGACTTCAGATCATTGTTTGGATTTAAGTGTCTGCTTTTGTTGGGCCTCTCAGAGGGCAGCCATGCTAGGCTCCTGTCTGTAAGCACACCATAGTGTCAGTAATATTGTCAGACCTTGTAGGTGGCTCCTTTCTGCTGAATAGGAAGGCTTGAGGTACCCACTCCTGTTCTGTCCACACAACTTTATGGAAAATGAACCCTGTTATTTCACTCTTTCAGAAAAAGTGAAATTGTCCACAAATAATAAGCTTGTATTTAAATTATGTTGCCATCCAAAATCTAACTATTTGCATACAAAAGATAATGCTAAAGCTACAAAATAGCAAAGATAAGACCAAATGTATGAACAAAGACACCAGATTAGAAGAAAGCAGATGGCATTATAGGCTCTCAAATCTGTTCTCAGTTTAAAAAAAAAAATTAGACAAGCAAAATCTATACTCGGCAGGATTGTCAAGCACTGCACAATGGTACCTTGGTCACAGACAGATAGCAACACAAATCTGGCCCCATAATTGGAGCAGAGAAGTTCCAATCCTTATTCATGTATCTGTCCTAAACTCATGGCACAGCACATGACATTTGTGGTAATGGTGGTTTCCACAGACCCCTACTGCTGCCAGTCCTATAGAGCATGGCAGTCTTTCAATTACGTTTGTATCCTAACACTTGATGATAACAGCAGCTCTCTCATTAGTTTGTGGGTTTTCTATACTATACCTTTTTAATTATTGTTAATTTAGAGTATACTTCTACTTATAAAAATGTTTGCAGTAACAAAAGAGCAGGCCACGCTGTGCCAAGAGCAACTAGTGTATATTGGACTCTTTGATTCATTAATGTTGAGTGATTTGCCTATACTAGATAATTCTGTTTAAGTATTCTATTATGTTTCCACATGAAAATCATCTAGTGATATTTTTTCAATAGATACCCACATCTTTAAGTGACATATGGCTGTAAATGGTTCAGTTAACCTCCAAACATCAGATCATAAGTAATAATACTTATTATACATCAAATAAGTAGAATCAGCACTAGAATTCATAGAATGAAATCATAGATGGTGGTGCAAGACTGCAATCCAAACAATTAGGAGAGTACAACATGAAAATTGCAATTCCAATGCCAGCCTGAGCTACGGAGTAAGTTCCACACCACTCTTGACGCACGCTGAAATCCGATCTCAACAATCATAAACAACCCAAAAGATACATTTTATAGAATAAAAAGACAGGGAGAATAAAAACAAATAAACACACTAAGATAGAATTCCATGCATCTTTAGACTCAAAACCAACTGAGAAGTATGTGTAGACAGGGATGGTCTGGATGAGTAAGATAAAGTACAGTGATTTAAAGAGAGGTAGCTGACCCCTGACACTATTAATGATATTCTGCTGTTCTTTCAGACAGGGGGTTAGCATAACAGCCATCTGAGTGACTTCCCACAGCAGCTGATGAGAATACATGCAGAGACTCACAGTCAAATATTAGGTGAAGCTCAGGGAATCTTGTTGAAGAGGGAGAGCCAGAGAGGTCAAAGACACCACAAAAAAATCCTACAGAATCAACTAACCTGGTCTCATAGGGCTCACATAGACTGAACCACCAACCAGAGAGCATACATGGGATGACCCAAGATAGATGGATAGATAGATAGATAGATAGATAGATAGATAGATAGATAATAGATAGATAGATGATAGATAGATAGATAGATGTGTGTGTGTGTGTGTGGTGTGTGTGTGTGTAAGAAATGTTTAGCTTGGTCCTCATGTGGGACCTCTAATAGCAGGATCAGGGGCTGTCTCAGACTCTACTGCCTGCCTTTGGATTCCTTTTCCCTAACTGGACAGCCTTGTCTAGCCTTAATAGAAGAAGATATGCAAAGTCATACAATTTAATATGCCAAGGTTAGGAGAGGGGGTTGATATCCATGGGAGATCTCCTTTTCTCCTTAGAGAAAAGGAGAAGGGGATGGGGGAAGGGAGAGAACTGGGAGGAGAGGAGGAAGAGGAAGCTATAGTTTTCTCTTAGAGACCTAGACATCAAAGCTGCAACTAATTGTATCAGAGCTTACTGACTTTAATGAGCTAACCGACTATCCAAACAAAATCTGTACCAGGCAGAGCTTGGACTCTGTTCTCTGTTTTGGCACAGCTATGTATGTAATTTTGAGCTCTTATTAAATATACCTTTAAAAGGATGCATCTTGGATTTGGCATCTTGGATCTGACTCTGCGATACAGAGTTGAATTTTGCCCAGGTCCTCATAATACATGTAGCACTACAGGTCTGTAGACTGCAATATATCAGAATTGCTTCAGCCAAGAAAATCACATTGTCAATTGAGCCAAGAACATTCTATTATCTCCTGGGAGAGCTTTCCAGTTTAGTTTATCTCCATCTCAGCCATATCAGTGACATCTGTCCTACTTGGATTATCATGGTCTAAGAGACTCTACTAGGGCTAATGTAGTTCCGAGGCCATAGATCCATTCACCCCCATCTCAGGGTATAACAGGCATAAGTAGGTTACCATCTGATTATGTGACTCTGACTGACTACAGCAAAGTCTAACTACTTGTCCTCACTTGTTGGGCCTCAATGGCTGATTTTCAATCTTCTCAGAGACAAGTTCTTTTCATGTGATACCTTCGAATTGATTGATCTATCATCCTTTTCCTCTGTTGGCACAGTGTTCATCATACAGGTATATCTCAGGGTGAACAGTTCATCAGTGATGTAGTGACATTTACCATAATGTACTTAGAGCAATATTGAACCAGTGTCTAAACTCACGGCCTAGTTCCTCTATTAGTAAAGCACAAGACTAAATACACAAGGATGCTTGGCTAAAGCTCAACATCAGAGAATGAATTTTGTTTAAATGTTTTATATTTTTTCCGATTTGGTTTTGGAGGAGACAAAAATTTGAGTCTTCTGGCTGACATTTCTAGATAAGCATTTACTGACAGTAATAAATTGTAATGTTCTCCATGATTTTGGTTCTTCCCTCCTTAGGAGTCTCACATGAAGAGTAAAGAGTAATTAAAATGTGCAGGATGACAAGATGGAGCAAACAGTGCTTGTACCACCAGGACCTGACAGCTTCAACTTCTTCACCAGAGAATCTCTTGCAGCTATTGAAAGGCGCATTGCAGAAGAAAAGGCTAAGAATCCCAAGCCAGACAAAAAGGATGATGATGAAAATGGCCCAAAGCCAAACAGTGACTTGGAAGCTGGGAAGAACCTTCCATTTATCTATGGAGACATTCCTCCAGAGATGGTGTCGGAGCCTCTGGAGGACCTGGACCCCTACTATATCAATAAGAAAGTAAGTGTCTTTGTTGGGTATATCTTGTCACTAACTACATACGTTGGACTGTTACAGAAGTCTCACATACTAAATTAGCACAGCCTTAGCCATCCCTCTGCTTAAGAAATGAGACCAGATTTGTGGGTGTGTTATGCATATTCATTAGAAGTAAATAAATTATATTATACCATATGGAGCTGCCCCAAATGCCCCATGACAGGAATCTAAATATAAGGATAAGTTGTTGTAGGTGGCTAATTTAACAAATTAAAAAATTCTTGCTGAAGATTACAAGGACTAAGCAATTTTAAGTACTTTTTTTGGTACCTTGAAATGTTGAAGTCACCCTGAGTTACAAAAGACCTCAAAATATATTGTGTGAATTTCTCATGGAGGAAAGTTTTACAACACAAGAGTTTTCAATTTCTTTGCCGTATTATAAATAGTAAATTACTTCCTGAAGACATTGTTACCACTTGGAATAGAGTTATGCAATATATAAGGGTATTTTGTGTTGTTGTTGTTTTGTTACTTGTTTTCAGGGAAAATAATTTCTTCTGGCTCATAGTTCACATATATAAGATTGTTGGGGCATATTGCAATCAAAGCATATCAGTGCCCTTCTAATATATATGGGCTTTATCTTAACAGTATTATGTCTACAAAGACTCTAAGACAGATGCAGTTTCATAACAGTTTGAACTTTTAGAAGACTCTATCCAACCAATTACTCTTGCTAGTTCTTAAAATAGGGGAATGTATAACCAAGCAAGTAAAGTTTTTCACTGACCATGAATCCTAAAATACTCCAAACTTTTAGGGACTTTACTGTTAGCCTAGTTCCTGTCAGAACAAAACCTGCCATCTGTGGGTGAGAGGGATGTCTTAGTTTCTGTTATTGGGATAAAACATCAGCACCCAAGAGAACTTAAGGTAGGGAGGATTTATTTCAGTTTGCAGTTCTATATCACAGTCCATTATGAAGAAATCTAGGGCAGAAAATCAAGACATGAACCTGAAATCAGGAAATGAAGCAGGAGCCATGGAAGAGCATACTCACTGGCTTGCTTGGCCTATTTTTTTTAATAGCACCTAAGACTACCCTCCCAGGGATGACACTACAACAACAGGCTAGGCCACCCCACATCAATCAACAATCAAGAAAATGTAACTCAGACTTGCCTCCAGGCCAATCTAGGAAGGGCATGTTCCCAATTGAGGTTCCCTTTTCCAAAATGACTATAGCTTATGTCGAGGTGACATAAAACTAGCCAGCTGAAAAGATTATTCATCTCATAATTGCTATTTGTGAGAAGTGAATATGAGGAAATTATGAAATAAAAATCTAGATGTGTTCCACATAGAAATTGGTTCATCCCATAGATTGTGTTCACTTATTTATAATTCTTAGGGACATGCAGTGTTAACGAGGCTCCTGTGGTAAAGGTTAGAAAGCCTTTTCCTCGTAGGTGTTTGCTCCCCCAAATATCGGGCATCCAATTCACAGCCAAAATCCACCATTTAATAGTTATTATTTATTTATATAGAAACACATATAAATAAAAATTATTTATTAATGATAAAAATAATTAAGAGGAAGCCCTATCAAAATACAAGGCTGAAATCCAGCATCCTGACCCCTATATTGTGTCCTTATTTATAAACCTATAAAGGGATGGTTTCAGAAAGACCAAATGGAAGCACATTAAAAAGCTTAGTAATTCACTATCTGGTAACCAGACTGCCATAGTGTTATATTGCTATGAGAAGACACCATGACCACATTAGCAATTGGTCATGGTGTCTTCTCATAGTGATATAAAAGAAAGCAATTATTTGGGGCTTGCTTACATTCAGAAGTTTAGTCCATTGTCATTATGGCAAGGAGCATGGCAGCACACAGGCAAAGATGGTGCTGAAGAAGTAGCTGAAAGTTCTAAATCTGGATCCATAGGCAGCAGGAAGAAAGAATCACTGGGCCTAACCTAGACTGGGCTTTGGAAACCTCAAAGCCCTCTCCCATGGCACACTTCCTCCAGCAAAGCCATGACTACTGCAAGCCACACCTTCTAATCCTTTCCAAGTAGTGCCACTCCCCTGATGACTCAAATGATTCAATCATTTTGGTTTATGAGGGCTTATTCAAACCACCACACGAATTAGCAAATCCATTTTTTTTCTTTTAGATTAAAGAGCTTTCAGACTACCAAACCTGGTTGTACACACCATTAATCCCAGCAATTGGGAGGCAGAGGGAGGAAAATCACTTTGCATTTAAGGCTAGCCTGATTTACATAGTAAGTTCCAGGCCATCCAAAGCTACTTAGTGAGACTCTGTCTTAAAAAAATAAAATCCATCAACCAATCAACAAATAAAAATAAAAGCAAAAGAATATGTTTTCAAAAACTAAGAGCTTTCAGATGAAAGATACTGTTTTAAAGAGAGGTTCTGCCCATGAATGGTCCCTGACTGGGGTTATGTTGAATTTTAAATAAAAAAAAATGGCATAAAGGAAAATGCAAAGCAAAATTACACAGCTTAAAGCTTTTCAAATACTTAAAGCTTTTACAAAAAGCTCAAGGTACAAGCCTAGCTCTGATGGAAAGACTTGGCAACCAGATGAGCTTCCCTGGGCCCGCCTCTAAACCTGCCTTTGATATCAGCTGTCCTTATCTTCAAACACACACTATGTAAAGAAGGGAAAACATTCTGACATTTTGGGACAAATCACACTGTGCAAACAGAACAACCTGATAAGAGAAATATTATTATCAGGAAGGAGTTTTTCCAAGGAAAGGCATGCCCTTCATTTTCACATTATTCTCCCACCAAGCAGATCTCCAGATGTGAGCCACTGGACAGCACTGCTGGTAGAACCATTCTTAGAACTAAGTTCTTTAAAACAGATATGCTATGTGCTTCATTTTTCAGTTTCTGAGACAGCAATTCCCTATGTATCCCAGGTTGCTCTTGAACTCACACTCCTCCTTTCTACAGGCGCTGGGATTATAGGAATGTGTCAGTATGTCCAGCATAGAGTACATTAGAATACCTGGCCAAGCCACATTCAGAACATTGCCTTGCTTCACAGTCCTCTGTTTTAAAAACTTACTTTAGGTTGTCTGTATATTACTGGTCTTAAATTTTCTCTCATAAATAGATTGTTTCATTATGGTATAATATTCAAAAATCTCAGTCTTTTAAAATAATATTTCTTCTAATATTTGATCACTAATTTTTAGTGACTACTATCTGTCAACATTAAAGTAGTCTGAGAGAGAGAGGAGAGAGAGAGAGAGAGAGAGAGAGAGAGAGAGAGAGAGAGAGAGAGAGGAGAGAGAATGGGAGACAGAGAGAGAAGGACTGTGGAAGGGAGGGGAAGAGTAAATGAATTGGAACAGCCAAGGGGTCTACTGGTCAAAAATCATTAAGGGTGAGATCCGTCATGATTGACAAAACTGTGAATATGGATTTGTTTTGAAAAGTGAGTTGGGATATGCAAACATCAATGACTCCATTTAGATTGAACTTCATATAGTTAACAAGTTATTTTTATATAAATCATCATGTTCCTTTCTTAGTAATATGTAGAATGATTTTAAAAAGCTAACTCTCTAAGACCCTTTAGCCTGCTGTAACATTACATCCAACATTTGGAATTACAATGAAGAGAAATGTATTGGCTTAAACTTACGGAGACCAGAGAGTCCAAGATTGAGGATCTAAACCATCACATAGTGGAAGGGTTTAAGGCAATGGAGAGCAAGAAGGGTCTGATCTTACACTAGAAAGGCACCAATTCATTCTTGAAGGCAAAGTCGTCATTGACCAAAAACCTGTTAAATATTCCCCATTGTAATACTGCATAATTAAACTTATGAGTTTTAGGAAGGGCAACCATTGACCAGTAACACTGACCATGAAAATGGTTACAGAATGTATTTTTTATGGTATTCCTCAGGCTAAAGTGCAAGTGCACCATATGTGCAGAAAGTTGTGTGAAGGCACTGTAGCACTCCAAGGCTCCCTGTGTTCTTTTTATAAAGACAACCAATGTCATTGGGCTAATGGGAATGTCACTGACAATGGTGTATGTTATGGTGACATATGCCCACATATTTTTATCTTCTTTGCCCCAGTTTCTGATCTGCAAATTATGTAACAATCCAATGTTTTACTAAAATTATTAAAGTGATTTGAATTGTGATCAAGGATACCATGTTAGCAATTGAAGAAATAGTAACAACCGTGAAGTGGAAAGGAGGTAACAGTGTTGCTGTAATGCACGGAGTTTCCATCTCATGGTTACTGTCCTCAGGGACCTTTAAAATGTGATTCCAAGCTGAATACTTTCTATTTGTTCCTTCACTTTGTGTAACAAGGACATTTCATTTTATGAGTACAATTTTTTCTCTTATGGGATTTTTTTTTCTGTTTCATAACGTGAGCTACTACTGTACCATTTGCCCATACATCCAACTTCACCCACTCTTTGTTCAGAAAACATCTCCCCTCTTATGTTCTTAAAATTACAGATGACTCATTAGTGCCATGGAAAGAAATATCCTTTTGACAATGTGGCATTTGACTAGAAATAGAAAGATATTCTAGATCTGCAGTGAAAATAGAAGCTTGTTATATTTTGGACTATAGAAATGTATTCACTTAAAAACTATGCTGTGTCCTTGAATGTCTCCTAACATTTAAAAAAAAAAAACTATTGTCTCCACCAACAAGTCCTAAAATGATGGCTACCACCTCTCTACTGGGGCTATATGAGAAGCCTCACACAAGAGATTTCCAATTTATATCTCATCTGTCATCGCAAGAGTGTCTATATGATTGAGGTATCACGTTCTTATTTTGTTTTCTGTTAGGGTGAGGAAGGTTTTATTTTTCTAGGAAAATCAGCTTTTAGTCTCTGCCTCAGAAAATGTCCCAGGACAAATAAATTACCTTTGACATTTAGCTGATTCCAGTCATGTTAGTTAAGAGACCCTTTGGATAAAAGTAACCAAAACTCAGCAAAAACTACTTTGAAGGGGAGGCAAAAAGAAGGAAAAAAACATCAAATTTATGGGCCAAATTTACTTGGGATGATAAAAGACACAGAATCTAAAATGACACTATCAGGACAGCCCGTGGACAGTGTGGGCTCTGCTTCCCGATGCTGGCTTCCTGTGTAGATGGGCTCACCCACACATGGCAAATATAGCCCTCATCCACAGTATGTTAATGTCTACAGCAGAGTAACCTCACGAAAAGGTGAATGTGTTTTCCAAACTCTAAAAAAGCTGTAGAATTCCTTCTAATCAGCTGCATGGTCTATTTCAGTGAAGAAGGAGTCTGGACCAGATCAGTATCACATGCCGAATCACACCCTAACGAATGAGACTTGGGTATTCAGGCCACATGGACAGACAATGGAGCAGAGGTTTTCTCCACAGTGAAGAGGCAAAAAACTTCTAGAGAAGTTATTTTGGATAGGTAAAAATGAACAACAGCTACCTTCCCTATAGATTATGCACCTGCATATATAATTCATGTTGATACCTTCAGCTTTGGTCTCGATCTAAGAATAATAAAACTGAGGTTAAATAGTTTGTCCAAAATTGCAAAACTAATAAATAAGCTAGTAGCACGTTTCAAACCCCTGCTATTTAAAAACAATTTTTTCATACTTAGTATAGTATCAGTGTCTAATATAATTCAACTACACTTTCTGCCAGATCCTATGTGAGTAATATACACCTTTGTGTAGAAACTCGACTTAAACCTTACATCTAAGGCTTCTTTAAGGAAATTGCATCTAAATTTAGATGTGAAGACAAGCTTCTATGAAAAAAAAACTAGAAGATGCTATCAGGGCTGTCGTATGAGGAAGAGGTTAGCTACCCTAGTAGCAGGGTACAACAGATCTGCTATAATATAATGGGCCGGAAGTTAGCGAAGGGCATCATTTAGGAGATCTTATAGCATATCCTCTTTATTTTCAAGGCAAATAACCCCATAGGGTTTTCTCCATCTGCCCTGCTTTCTCTTTCAGCCTGAGAAAACATAAAAGTAATGTGGCAGAATCTTCGCTCTGTACTCAAAGATTATGAGAGTAGAGCCAAAATTAAAACAAAAATAATTGTACAGTATTGATATCTATAATTTTTGTTATATGTGCATAATACTGTTTAACTTTTGAATTACTTTTAAGGCTTGAAAATGAAGCATGGATAACTCTCGGGTACCCATTCTCCCTTTCCAGTCTCTGGTCATTCAGCTTATAATCCACGGCGTAAAGACCTTACCCATAACTAGGTGGACGCTCTGTTAGAACGAATCTCTGCAGATAAGCAAACGCTGTGAGAGAAGCTGAGAGACTTTTCATCCCCCACGAGTCAACAAGGAAACAAGGAGGAAAATCTTTGCACGGGATATAAAATGGGAGGGGAGGAAGGAGGGAGACCACCTAAAGATTCTCAGAGAGCGGGAAAAAAAAAAAAAGATGTAGATCCATGGATTGGACCAGAATGAGAAATGCTCTCGGAGATGGAGACTGATAGGAATCTCTTACTATCCGAAACACCAGACTTGGAAGCATCCCTCTTATTGGTACATGACTCTCACTCTGCCCCCCGCCCCTCACTGTAGAACCTCTGGAAATGTGCTCTGCCCTCTGATAGAGTTAGGACAGTTTCCCAGTCTAACCACCAGAGTGGTATGGCTTAGAGATGCGCACCTGAGCTTAACTTAGAGCCATGTTACTATTTCCAGACTGGCACTTTCTTCTACATAATGATACAGTTCCAATTACCATTAATTCATAATTATATTTCATTAGGAATTACGTAAGGCCCGGGACTAGCTCACTGGAGAAGTGCTTACTTAGCACTTGTTGGGCCTGGCTTGGATCCCAGCACCTGGGAAAGAAAGTTACATTGAGTTTGAAACTTGAAAAAAAGATACATATTTATTTACTCCCTTGTGTGAAAATGCATCCGAATTCCGAAGGAATTGACTACCCAATACACTTTTAGAATACAGGTGACGTATAAGTTAAAAATTATCTGAGACATAAACTTCCAGGAGAAGAATGTGTTTAGTCTGCTTATTATACCTCCTATGTATTTGTTTTGTCTTTTGAGAAAGGGTCTTACTTCAGCACTCAGTCTTGCCTCAAACTCCACAATTCTTCTAGCCTCAACTCCAGGCTGCTAGCTTTACAGAAATGAGGCTCCACATCTGGATGTACTACTTTTAAAATACTTCTTGTCATCATACTCACTTTCACATCTTTTCTTATTTTTGCCTGCAGCTTAACTCTTAGAGAAGGTAATGAAGTATATTTGGGGTAATCTCTGTTATGTCACAGTTTTCTGGTAATGTCTAGACTGAAATGCAAAAATAGTTTTAACTATACACTTAAAAAATGTGGACTCTTGACTGAAATAAACGTTCTACCAATGGCTATATATTCAGAAAACAAAAGTGCAAATACATCACTTATCAAATTCAAGTTTCATCCTTGACAGTAATCATAGGAACAAGTCCTTTCTGGAAGCACAGATATGACAGAAATTACTAGATTACAACAAGGAAAGGGGCCCAGCATACATATCCTGTACAATCATTGAGAACTGGGAATTAATAGTGATTAATCACTAACCAGCAAAACAGTTGTATCACCCACCATCACAAAGTCATCTTGGTCATTTTTTTTAAATGTATGGAATAATACATATCCAATTCTTCCATGAATTGAAATCACAGCTTATGATTTAACAAGCACGTGTATCTCCATATCTCAAGTGAATTGACTTAACCATAGAGAAGAAGAGTTCAGCATCTCAGAGGTAGAAAGGACAGAGTCAGCTTTTAAGTAACATATCCAATTCTGGAGTCTGCCTCTTAAAACTTGAGACAAATCTCTGTTATCTTTCCCCAGTTGTTTCTATGGGGTCGTTAAACTGTTGATTACCAGGGGTGCTTGTCAGTCTTTGATAAAACCACCTCGTGTTTTCTTTAACACCTGAAATGATACTTGTCCAGCAAGGGTTGCTAAAGAGTGTGACTTGATACCTCAATGATTGTAATCATTTTACCCCAAATGTCAATATGTCAGTTACGTTGGGTTACAGAAAATGCCACAAGATGCATTTCACCTCTTCTTCAGATTTTCATACAATATTTAGACAATCTGAAATCCTTGGTTAAAGCTCAGGTTTGTACTTTACATTATGTTTGTATTGGTTAGTGCCACGCTATCTACACCTCCAACTAGTCATCTTCTTGATATATTTGTGCTACTGTCAATAGCTGAGCATTCTTTTGCAAGTGCCCGCATTTAGATGTGTGTGATTTCAGAATTCAACACAAAGCTTTTGCACCTAAATTAGATCCGTGCTGCTTTTCATGTGTCTGCTACATGCAGACAACTTAAGGTTTTGGTCATGTAAATATTACAAAGATATTATTTAACTTTAGTAACTAAATATATAAAATAACAAGCCAGAAAAGTCCTAAGGCAGGTAGGAATACATCATTCCAATAAATACATCTATACACCAGTTTTTATACATAGAGGTTAGATCTGAATTTACTTATAAAGTTTGAAAACTTGTTCCAAGGAAGAAAATTATTCTGGTATTAAAATATTCTCACCATGTGCTTATATTTCTACTCCATTGCAGTGATAAGATCAAAGCATTTATTTTTTTCTCTTATAGTAAATGAACCAAGGCATGGGTTTAAGGAATAGACACAGATGTGGCTAGCTAGCTTCTACTAAATGGCACACTCTTGGTGCTTGCCACTGGGGCCATTTGCACATGTAAATAGAGAAGATGAATGCCTAGATGGTTGGTATCTTTGGAGTTAGTCCTTTGTTTTAAGTGAACATTGATCCCTTTGAATCCTTTCCTCTCTGCAGTACCTTCAATAAAATGCTGCTGAGTGTCACTGCAGCTGCAAACTGACTTCTCAACTATGGAAAAAATATGAGGAATGCAGATACTGCCATGTGAAGAAATAAATAGCAAACTAGTTGTAAAAAGTAAACTTAAGTTCTAAATCAAATTTAATGACTTCACAATGATTACAATCCTACATATAAGGAGGTGCTATCCAAGTCTGAATACTGTCTCTATTGCAAAGCTATTGGACCTAAACCCATAAACACTTCAGAGTGATGTGTGTGAAGCTTTCATTTACATATGTCTCCATCTAAAAGGAATATATCCATAATAGGGTAAGAAACAATGAAAATGGTTCTGCAATGCTGGCATTATTGCTACAATCCTTGGCAGTGACGGGAGGACATCTTAAGAAAAATTAAAGGTCAAACCTCACCAGTCTCCTGTTTCAATCCACCTACATGGAGTCACATGTTGCACATGAAGTTCGTTATGAAACACATTGTTACAAATGATTTGCATTTAATAAACAAATCTATCAAGTATATTATAAAGACTAGAAAGCTTTGAAAAATTAAGATTATGTCGAGGTGTTACTTCAGTGGTCTTCTGAATTTTCAAATGACTAATCAGGACTGGGATTTCCCAGCTTTTACCAACGCCACTTTGCTGCGTTCCAGTGCCTAGAGCTCCCTTGTTAAGTTTCTGAGTCTCACCTTTGAGTTAATTTTGAAAGGGCGGAGTTCCTGTGTTTCCTTACTCCTCTATTGGGCTCTCTAGTATTTCCCACTTTGTTTTTGCTTCCTCTTCCCTCTTTTCTATTTTCTGTCAAGTGTTGTTGAACTGGTTTCTTTTCTATTGCCGTGACAAAATTCCATGACTAAGGCAACTGGTAAAGGAAAGCCTTTATTGTAGGGGTTCAAATGAGTCTGTGACCATCATAGAGGAAAGCATGGCAGAAGGTAGGCAGTCAGGCATGGTAATGGAGCAGTAGCTGAGAGCTTGAACTGGATCTATGGACAAGACACACACACACACACACACACACACATACGCACAACACTATCGAGAGGGAGGGAGGGGGAGAGCAGAGACAAAGATACAGAGAAAGACAGAGAGGCAAAGACAGAGAGACAGAGAGGCAGAGAGAGACAGAGACAGAGACATGCAAACTGGGAATGGTATGGACTTTTAAAACCTCAAAGCCTACATCTAGTAACACATGACCTCCAACAAGCTCCTTTCTAAACAGTTTTGATATCTGAGGCCCAAATATTGAAATATGTATGCCTTTTGGGCTATTCTCACTCAAACAACACAGATCCTTTTGCTCATCATTTAAACAGAAGGTAGCCAAGGAACCTGTGTCACGGCAATTCTGAGTATAGCCAGTCTCCTTGGGATGAGTCTGAGAATTCCCCTGCCTGCTGAACTACCATTGACCCGCCCAAGACATCTCATCCTCCAGCCTGTGAAAGAGACCACAGTAAGCCTGAAACACCTTTATCATCTCTATCACCATATTCATCTCAAAATCAGTCTACATTATATAAAATCAGATGTTTTAGTGAAGAGTATACATTCTTTCTAGTTACATTTTTTACTACTGTTCCTACTCTAGTCTCCAATATTTCTATCACATTTTACTGGCTGTGTTTCTGGATAAGGAGGTACAGGCAAAAGATTTGAAAGATAATTGGTTCTAAGCTTTGCTCTGCGTCCTTGAATGTTCATATTCCTTAAGGCAAGGGCATTTCCCTTACCCAAGTCCATTCATGTTTTATGATGCTTTCACAAGGTCGTTTAGGGACAAAAATATTGAATGAATTTAGAGAGAATAACGGGGACTATGTCTGTCCAAAAGCAATTGCTACTGGAGTAAGCGTGTTGCTCCCTCACAGACTTCTTAAGGTAGTCTCCCTTGTGCTGGATGCATCCATCCAGAGATGAATAGGCATGTGTCAAAGGTCAGGCTTAGAGCAGCAGCACTTTCCCCACCCTGTTGATGTCTCTGTTTATGACACAGTGATGTTAATTGCCAAAGAACTGAAGTGGGATGGGACAGCCCAGTTTACAGTCTCTTGTTTTATTTTATTATTATTTTCAACAGACACAGAGTTGTCTGTCAAATGGCCTTACAACTTTCTAGACATAGGTTTTACTCTTAGTAGTTGGACTTTTTTAAAAATGTGTCATAGCTGCTAACACTGACAGACCCACAGGCTTAGGGGATAGTTTTATAGCAATTTAGGGGCATTTCTGCCTGAGTCGGCAGAGAGAAAGGGCTATTTTCAAGCAGCAACTCTGTTCAAGGATTGCCTTTGAATCCAAAGTCAGAGTGAAAAATAAAGTGAAAATCTGTTAGTGACCTGAAGCTTAAATGTGGAGAAGAAATGCTATCAAAAATGCTTAGTAGAAGACAAACAGCAGGTTACAGAGTATGTCAATCATAGCAAGGTCCATGGAGATATGCAAGGAAAGGCTAGACATAGGAATTTTTAGGAATAGATTCATAAACATTTTAAAAGCTATGCTGGGGGCATATCATTCAATGGTGGATCACTTGTAGAACACTCTGGGTTATAGATTCAACACAAACACACACACACTCATGCACACTCACACTTGAGCTGGGAACATGACCGTATGGTAAAATACTTGCTTAACATGCAGGAGGCCTTAATTCCATTCCTCATGCTTAGAAATTAAAATAGAGTAATAATAAATAAATTCGAACCTTAGCATTCTGTCTGTTTAGTATCTTATTCACAGAGATGTCAGCTTCTCCTACCTAGGCATAGTTTGAATATCAGTATATAACTTTAGAAGAACTGTGTCAGACTGTGCCATATTGCGTCATTGCACGGTGAGTCTTACTTTTTTTCCTCTGTACACTGATCTTTGCTATGTAGTAAGTCTAACTTTTGTGATGGACTCTCTCCATATTTATGGGTCCTGAGTTCTCCAGGGACTTTGAGCTTTTCCTCCATGCAGCTGGGAGTCAGTTGGGATTAGAATTCAAGTGTCAGCTAACTCAGAAATCCCAATACAGAATTTAGCACTCCTGGTCAACAAGATCCCCTCCAGGGAGCCTGGCCTCCAGAAATCAATGACTGGATGATATCCATCCAATCCAAGTGGGCTCGATAGCAGCTGCCTTTGTTTTCTATTACCAGCGGAGTGATAATGTTTATTTTATAAGCACGGATAGTGAAGGAATATTTATTTTTAAAACATTAGTTCTGTTGAATGATTTTGCATTCTACAGGATTAATTTTCCAGATACTTCATCTAGGCAAAAAAATCATTATGAGAAGGAATTCTTGTGAATTTTAGAATGAAAGTGAAATATGTCCCCATTTCAGACTGTGGCTTAAGT
The DNA here is from genome assembly GCA_021653895.1 of Mastomys natalensis. Taxonomy (NCBI): domain Eukaryota; kingdom Metazoa; phylum Chordata; class Mammalia; order Rodentia; family Muridae; genus Mastomys; species Mastomys natalensis. The sequence goes on from JAJTUV010000823.1 coordinate 1,320,771, forward strand.
AAGACACTTAAAATATTAAGGAAATAAAGACATTCTCCTGGCTGATGTACAGACTCAGGTAAGTGGTTGGTGGAAGGTAAGAGCCATTGTAGGTGTCATCTCTAGGACGTAAGTGACCCCGAGAGAGCTGGTGCTCCTGGAACACAGCAAGATGACTGTCCTGGTTGTCCAGATTGGAATTATCCACTGTACCCTATTGGAAAATAGAACGTTGAGTTTATACTTATGTGTTTATTCCTATCTTACAGACTTTTATAGTATTGAATAAAGGGAAGGCCATCTTCCGGTTCAGTGCCACTTCCGCCCTGTACATTTTAACGCCCTTCAATCCTCTTAGGAAAATAGCTATTAAGATTTTGGTACACTCATATCCTTTTGCAAGTGGTTGGTGTTAACTGTTTGTATAAATTGTGTCTTAACAGTTAGTTATATGTATTATCAAGTAAAAAAAAATGTGCATACACTCTACAGTTTTCATCTAGCATCTTTTGTTGTGTATAAATCTCTTTTGGTAATTGTAGTGCTAAGACTTGAACACAGGGCCTCAGATATGCCAGGGAAACATTCTACCATTAAGGCACCCCTCTAGCACTGAGCCCTGTTCTACACTTCAGGATCCAGCCGATGGGCCAGAGAACGGTGACAGCCACAGTAGATGGGTCTTCCCATCTGATTAACAAAGCAGTCACAATAATTCCCCAGAGACATGCAATGAGGCCTGTCTTCTAGATGATTCTAGATTCTGTCAGGTTGACAACGTATACTAGCTATCATATATGTATTGAATCCCCCAAGTTTTGTGCAAGATAGCCATATTTCTTGTCACCATCTTTGTTTAGAGTTGCATAGAATTTTCAGTAAAATTAATCACAAAAAAATATACTTTCAAAGTAAAATACAGGTTTGATATACTCCATTTTAAAGGACCTCAGGATGATCTTGTAACATATAAGAATCTCAAGAGACTTCAGGCTTAGCTAGCTATTCAACTTTCTGATTACCTTTATGACGTTCAGTAATATTGACCGAATATCAGATTTAAGCCACAGAATAGGACTCTGCCATATTACACTGTCTGTTTAGTACAGATTCAGGCTAGAAGCTAAAACTGTTCTAAAAAGTTGAAGGGAGTTTGCCTCTGTGGTTCCCATTGGGTTTAAAGGCTTCTTCAGCTAGTTCTAATGTGGATATGATCAGTGAAAAACTTATTATGACGAGTCTTTTTTGGTGGCCTTGGTCATAATTAATATAAAATACTTGTAAGTATGATAAGTCATATTACAAGATTTTAAAAAAAAATCCTAAATTCTAAATCTAAGAGTTGAGAAAGCCAAGGCCTGGGTTTGATTTGTTCCGGGTATATACTACAAAAACAATAATAAATAAGAACTTTTAAAAAAAAAAAGTCAACACTACACCAACAAAGAAATACAAAACAAAACAAGAAGTAAATAATAACTAGCAAAAACAATAAAAAAAAAAACTAAAAATAAGGTCCTTCTTTTTGAGTCCAGTTGATCACAAGTAAATCCTTAATCATGTTAATATTCTATCGTCGAAAATTAAAGATTTAACATATACAAAGTGTCTATGTTCACTCAAAAGCTTTTCCATCTCAGTTTGTATTTCTAGTGCCATCATGTGGTCATTTGATGAAAACTTTTTTTACACCTAAAGGAAATGCTTAGTGCGGTCAATCAAGTGCAGTAGAAAGAGTACCTGGTTGTAAGACAGAAAACATGTGTTTTAAGATCCTGCCAACATCTGTTTTCTCCAGAGTTTATCGGTTATTTCTGGGATTTCTAAAACACGTTTTACGGCCACTTTCAATGGTCTTATTACCTTTTCTTCCTCTGACCTACCACTCAGGGCAAAACACATTTCTCCAATGGCATTATTTCCAAGCATTTCACACAAATTGACACTTTAATCTACACGACAAAACGACAGTCTGTCCACGCTTAATATCCGGGTTTTGAATGTAGGTGGAGCCAGAGGGCGGTGAATGCGCAGAAAGGATAAGTGACTGATTGGACAAGAACAGATGTCTGTATGGAATTTCAGTTACATCCAGTGGTGATGAGCCTTGACCTTCACGCATGTCCCCCTTTTATCTTCTCATGCTGTTATACTTACATAAACTCATTCAAAACACAGCTACCCAGCACTCTGAACCACACACCCTGATTTGACCGTGAAGTCAAAATTCTGTCCATTAGTGAGGCAATCTCAGTAGTACAGAAATACACCTTCCTGATAATTTACTGTTCTAATTGTGTAATTAAGTAAATTCATGCTTTCTGCTCAACAATGTTGCAAATCCACATTAAATAAATTAAAAAAAAAAGACACACAGACCCACCCCCGACCCATCCCCACTCCCTCTTAGAAAAGCTCCTTGGGAGGTAATTATGCTGGTTTAAAAACAACTGCAATGCAACTTGCATTCTTCTGTCCTTCCATACTCTCATTTAATCTGAAATTGTGGAGGTCACACTATATGCATATTTAACAGGAGAAGACAGTGAATTTTAAGGAAATTAGATAATACAAATGCACATGCTTATCCAGGAGTCCTGTTGAACTGAGGTTTGGGTTTTTCAGTGTTACTTATTTTTTTTAATATAATACATGAACTTTTTTTGTATGTTCCTTAACACTAACCTACATTATTCAGCATGTTAATTATGTGCACTATTTTGACAAACTGTGTATTTATGACAATGAGTAACCCTCCTGACTGGACAAAGAATGTAGAGTAAGTTCAATTATATATTTTTAAATGTTTGTTCCTATACATATATTTGAGATTTTTGAAACTATGTCTCAATGTAGCCTTTAAATAAAACTGAAGAATATGTTTGATAAATCCATTTATAGACACAGTTTTAAAATAAGACAAAAGTCACTGGGTCCCAGGCTTGTTGGTGTCAGATCTTGATTTCTCTTTACTCTTATAATTGATACAAAGTCTACTAGAAAACTCAATGTTTCTTTTAGGATCCAGTATTTGAAAAAAAAAATGATGGAATAATTGCAGAAAGATAGACAATATATGCTGGGCTTTTTATTCCAGATAGCCTCACATTAATTTGGCTAGTTAAGAATCAAAATGGTTAAGCTATAAATGCTATATAAGAACCACATTGACACAGGAGTGTTCACGTAACTGGGTTTAATGCTTGTGTTCTTTGACTATTTGTGTTTATTGTCTTGCTTGTTCCTTGACTATTGCATCTATTGTATTGCTGGACCCTCAACCTAGAACTGACCTTAATACATGCATGTAATTAAAATGGTATAAAAGCAAAAAGAGGAGGGGTAGAATAGGGTTTCTAGGAGGGAAATGGGGAAAGGGGATGACATCTGTATTGTAAATAAATAAAATATCCAATAAAAAATTAAAAATTAAAAAAGAACCACAATGAATCTTTTGATCATTGGGAATTCATACATCCAGGTTTATATCTATTTTAAGTGTGATCATCAAGGACTTGACTAAAATTTCAGGATTAAAAAACTTGGAAATTCAGTTGATTAACACTAAACAGACTACAGCGGAAATTTGGGTAGCATTTTCAAAGGCTGAGAGCATTACTATAATGACCATCTCTTGATGCCTCAGGGAAGGAGAGAGCACAGTTTGTAACAAGAGCTATGGGTGCTCCAGTCTCAGCTTTTTTACCTGCCCATGTTCTGACACCTATAACTCTCTGGTTGCTAACCTTACACCCTCACAGTGTTTTCCAAAGCCTCTTCTTCTAGTGCCTCTAAATGGAAGCCAGTGAGAAAATGAACAGATTCTGGGGGGAGGAAAACATGTAAGAAATTGTGTACTTGATGGATTCTGAAATATTCAAGTTAACATGTAAGACACACACACAACAACTAAATAACATAAGTATTGTCAAAAGTATTGAGGTTGGGTTTTTCCCTTCTAAAGGAAAAAAATGTCTTATGCTCCTTGATGTTATTGATTGCCTGTTTCACATTCGAGCTCACTGGCTAACTCCCAGAGGCTCTGCTTCTGTCGTTGGCTAAGCCATTTCAGATCGTAGCTAGACTAACCATGTGTGGCATGCATTTCTCACATGATCTGACAGCCCCTTATTAAAGGACCCTTCATGTAGTAGGAATTTATTCTAGTTTTATTTCCGTTGCTCTGATACTACAACATGACAAAGAAACTTAAGGGAGAAAGAGTTTATTTTCATCCACAATCCTAGGATTGATTCTGTTATTTCAAGAAAGTCAGCTGCTTGCAATCACATTCACGGGCAAAACAAAAACAGATCAAATGGGTGCATGCTTATTGATTCATCTAGCATTTTGTAATTTTGTATAGCCCAGGGCCCTAAATCACAGTATAATGCTGCCCAATTTCCACTAAGGGAAGTCAAAACCATCCCCTACAGACATGCCCACTAACCAGTCAGAGCTGGCCAAGTACACAATGAGACTCTCTTCTCCAGCGATTCCAGGTTGTGTCAAGTTGATTTTACAAACTACCCATCACAGAAGTCAAGTTTAAATTAATGTTGTGTTTTATTTCAATGGAACTAAAATCAATTGGCTTCGCTTTCTTTGTTGGTATCTATGTTTTCTGCTGACAGAAGCTAAGAAGCTGATGTACTCGGAGTGAAACTTACAAAGTCCTTAATTTATTGCCTACTTGTTTCTAGGTACACCTTCACAGGAATATATACTTTTGAATCACTAATAAAAATTATTGCAAGGGGCTTCTGTTTAGAAGATTTTACTTTCCTTCGTGATCCATGGAACTGGTTAGACTTCACTGTCATTAACATTTGCGTAAGTGCCTTGCTGTTTTGGAAATGTAGTTTGGTTTGCTGTCCATGCTCAGGTTTTTAAACAACTTGTTTTAATGGTAAAATATGCTGACATGATTTAGGCGATTGAATTCCATGTCTTAAAGTTTACCTTAAAAGGGTAAGCCCATTCCATTGCTCCATGAGAAGTAGCTACAACTACAACTTTAATACCAATTAAAATCTAAAAGTAAAATTTCATATATGCTGGTCTCCTCACACAAATGCTCATAATAGAGAAGCATGAATTTATCTCCTGAGCTGGATGGTTGAATTCACACGTAATTTGTACTGGTCCTGCAAATTTGTACTGATCTTTCATGATCCTGTTGTGGCCCACCCCCATGGCTTCTTTTGTTACCTTTGTAAATAGTAGAAAGCAAGCCATGTGGAAATAAGATCATAAGATTAAAAAGGCATTTGATACATTATAAATTAAATAAATTGTTATTTCTTGAGCAGAACACCCTGCACTCTATTTCCCTTCTGATTCAATTTTTATTCCTCTCTCTCTTCTCTCTCTCCTCTCTCTCTCTCTCTCTCTCTCTTCTCTCTCTCTCTCCTCATGCTCATACACATGAGGGTCTTCTTTTTTTAGGGTCTTCTTTATTTTACTCAACATAAGCCTTTTCAATATACACTGAGTTGTACATTCAGTCCCCACTTTCCTGTCTTCTCCTTTTTGTTAGTGATAAATCACACCCACCCTGCTACCAGGAAGAGAAGCTGAAAATAATGGATAACTATTCAAGCCAAAAGTAGGTATGGAGGACAGTGGATTAACACCACTTACCCCATCTGGGTAGCTGACTTCCTGGGCATCAGCAGATGTGAAGGGCTAGACCAGAGAGGAGAGGGTACCAATGTGCTCTGGAGTGCAAATACTGGATGTCTGGTCTTAACTGTATAACTTCATATCAGATTGGAATGTAAAAATCTGTTCCCATGCTTTACATCCATAACTTTCAGGACAGTATTTGGGACTCCTCTTTCTTGAGAATAAAACAGAAATAATGACAGAGCAGCCTGGTGACACATAAGATGCTATTGTTAATTTTTCCAACTTCTATTCAAAAGTTATGTTAGGAAATACTAGTCTTGAACAGTGGAGCAATAGGCAATCTACTATAATGGGTAATTTCTGTTGGGTGATTTCTTGTGTTATTTATTTTATAGCTGAAACCATAGCCTGTGGCTTTGGTTCCAGTTAATTAATTAAATTAATTTTCAAAATTCGCATGTAATGTTTCAACCTTGTTTTCCAAATGACATCAGGAATGTACATTTTATGAAATTCACTTTAGTTGTGGTATTTATCATGAAAATGAGACTACACTGATGAAGTCTAAATTCTAATTTGCAACTTACATGATTATCATTTAAAAGCAGCAAAAAATCTTCATAAAATATCGGATGAATACTAGTGTCTTTTAAATCTTCAATTATTTACAGGTAAGTAACAGGTTGTACAGTTGGGTAATTTTTAGCTCACATTTAGAGCATTGAGTTTAAAACCATTCCTACAATTCTAGGTATAAGCACTTAGTATAAAGAATAAGGTAATTATAGCTACGAATCTTTCTTTGCATCCTGTTACTGTGTTTGTGTGTGAACACCTCATTACAGATATGTGACAGAGTTTGTGGACCTGGGCAATGTCTCAGCGCTAAGAACGTTCAGAGTTCTCCGAGCATTGAAAACAATATCAGTCATTCCAGGTGAGAGCTATATGAAAGCATATAGGTTAATTCATGAGTTAACTCTTGAGACTTTTTTCAAGTGGCCTTCTTGCTTGCCATTGATCATAACAGAAAGCCAAGAATCACAATACTGAGTACTTCCGATAACATTCCTCATATTGTCTCTAGAGGTTTTTGTGTTTAATTTGTGGACACTCTGATGTACAATCCAACCAATTTATATTATAAAGTGCATTTTTGTAAGGTCAATGTTATTAAGAATTTGTTCCCTATCATATGTAAACATTTTTAAATTTTTATTCAGTACACCCATTGATTCCTGTGCAAAACAATCTCATTCTTTGCTAACAAAAAACAATTATAAAATGTAAGGAATAACCTACAACAGCATGGAAGGCATGTTTTTAAATGAAGCTATACTCTAGAACTTTTTATAGGAAAATGTCCCGCCCATGAGCAGCACTTTGGGACTTATACATTGATTGTTTCCAAGAGAATTGTGTGAAGGATTTGTTTAATATTTCAGATACTTAATACGCTTCTTACTTCCAGGCCTGAAGACCATTGTGGGGGCCCTGATCCAGTCAGTGAAGAAGCTGTCTGACGTCATGATCCTCACTGTGTTCTGTCTCAGTGTCTTTGCTCTGATCGGGCTGCAGCTCTTCATGGGCAACTTGAGGAATAAATGTGTACAGTGGCCTCCCACCAACGCTTCCTATGAGGAACATAGTATAGAGAAGAATATAACTAGAGATGATAACGGCACACTTGTAAATGAAACCGTATTTGAATTTGACTATAAATCATACGTTCAAGACTCAAGTAAGAATCGCCAATATGTATACTTATCCTTTCATAGTTTGCCTGCTTCCTGTCTATTCACAAACTAAAGACGATCACTGGATGTTGTAATTGTTTAGAAAATTATCTGAGGAAACTTTTGAAAGATATTTTAACTTACATTTTTATTTGACATTTCTTTCCCTTGGACTTTGCTTGTTTTCTTTGACAAGAAAGCTGGTGATTTAACCCAGGACTTTGACCAAGTTGGGCTGTTGCTGTACCACTGAGCTACTTCTCTGAACTCTAAACATCTCTAGCTTCTTCCCTGAACCTTAAATAATAGGTCATTTGTATCTTTCTGGATGATTTTTAAGAAGAACTTTATTAAGCAGCTTATCCATGGCTTGCACCTTATAAAGTTTAATTTGATAACCGTTCCACTTTTGACTGTAGAATACTATTTTCTATGGCATCATCAGGTAGGAGTCTAATGAATTCAGCTTGGGAGAATATTTCTAGGATAATACATCACTGTGTCTTCTTCCTATGACAGCTATAACAATCAAAGAAGATATCATTTGTGAAAAATCTTTGCTAAATGTGGCCACAAAGCATTACTGCAGAGGCCAGGCTGTGCAAGGACACAGGGAAATATTGGTGACAGTTCATGGCTTAATACTTGAGGAAACATTCTAATATGCTAGACTCCATTGTTATCGCAAGAAAATCAAGTGAGACTGACAAATAATATTCAATTAGAAAGGCAATATCAAAAACTAAAACAGTAAACTCAATTACACTCAAGGCCATCAATAGAAAAGCCATATCAATCAATGAAGTTATTGGAATTGGTTTGTCTTTATTTTAAGAATTTAGGTCAGATCATTGAATATTGAAAGAATCAATTATGAAAGAATGGAAAAATAAATGACCCATATCTTCTTCTTTTAAAGTGACAATGAACTATGTAAAAATTTCCATGCTTCTTTCCTTTAATTTTAATATTTGTAGCAGTTATTCAAAAGCAGGGAAAGTTAGAACATGTTTCATCTAGAAAAGAAATATGCTGATAAAGGAAATTATCAAGTGTCTAAACACAGACCCTTGATATGCTTTTGATTACTTTAGGTTAGCAAGCAATGTCCTAGAATAAAGAAAAAGCCTCGTGTGCTACAAAGCCACTGGGATTGTTGTTAATGTGACTTGATAGTGTAAGGAAAGAGTAAACATACCCAATTAATGTCTCATGGAATTGGATCTGGAAAAAAGGTTTTGGTTTGGTATTTTCTTCTCTGTGATGTTCAATGGACATGCCAGCAAATGACCTGCAAGTAAATGTCAATCTCTGGATGAGAGATGCCTTCTAAACGATGTCAGAGCAAAATACACACATCAATAAAATGTCCTTAAGCCCTCACTCCTCCTAATGCCCTAAAAGCTGTAGTTGGTCCAACTTTTGTTTAATGTCAGAAATTGACTATGAAGTCATCCTTTAGGATTTATTCTTTCTCCTGAAAATGTATTGGACATTGTTTTTCTCATACTCCAAAGAAATAAAAGATAATCTTTACTTTTAACTCTAAAGTCTGATTATCATCTTCACTAATAGTATACTTTTGAAAAGGATTATTTTAAATAAAATGTAAATATAATGAAATGATTTATCTTTGAAAATAATATAAAAATAAATATAAAACATTATGACAGGTAATCGATATTTTCTTTAGGTTAAGGTTATATTTTCTTTTGGTCTTGGTAAATGCTTAGGCAGTTAAGTGCTGGTGTCCCAAATGTGAGAATCTGAGATTGGATCCCCATAATCTACATAAATGTTAGCTGTGGCAGAGCATGTGTAACCCCAGGGCAGGAGGCAGAGACAAAGTCAAGAGGACCTGCAAAACCTGCCTGTCAGCTAGTAGAAAGAAGTCCATGAGCTTCAGGGTTACTGAGAGACACTGTCACAATAAACTAGAGAACAACTGAGGAAAACGAGTCATTGACTGCCAGTTACACACAAACACACACACACACACAGTGCACACGTGTGTGTGTGTGCGTGCATGCATCCATGCAAACATGTGTACCTGCAAAAAATGAATTTTATTCATAAACATGGGGATTTAAAATTATATCCTGAAATTACCATAATCATTTCTCTTTGATTCCCATTAAAGAATTGATACCCTATGGCAGATTTTTCTGTTCACGTTTAAAAGAGTCAAGACATTTGGAAATATAAATGGTGTTTTCTCTATGTGATTCTCAATCCTTTATGATTCATATAGAATAAGTTCCTCTGAAAATTTAGCATTTGGGAAATATTTCTTCTTACAAAAACTACAACTATTTAATCTAGTCTATTTTCTCGTTCTGTCATTCTAATCTGCTCATTCAGTAAACTTTCTTGAAAGGCTACAAAATCCCAAAATAAGTAATAGGGATTAATGAATGTGGCTTTATTTCTAATACTGCTAATACTTTTTGAATGAGTAGTTACAATGGGATAATGAGTGTGCTGAGGATACTGTGTGTGTGTACAACCTACTGGACATAAACTGAAGTTGTTTCTTCCTGGTCAATCCTTGAGGAAAGGAAATAGACAGTCACGAAAGCCTTGCAGATATGGCTTCTCTAGTAGCTAGCGAAAGGATGTGTGGACTCATGAGAACCAGGGAGCACTGATAAGAAGTGATGTTCACCTATTCTAATTGTTTTAGCTTTAATATTTAATATTTCCACAAATTTAAATTATTTGTAAAAAAATCATTTGTTTTATTCAATTCTGAAGTATTTCATTTCATTAAAATATTCATATAGTTGATATAATTTATGAATCATTCACTATAAGCTATTAATATATATTCTAGAAACTGAAAGGTGTAAATATAAATAATTTAAAATTTTTATCAAGGATATGAAAATAGAACAGAAAATATAACATCTATTTCTTTTGAAATATATAGTTATTTTGAGATAGCTGTCATACTCATCTCCTTCTGATGATGTACTTTTTTTTTAATTTCACAAAAGTAGTAGAAAATACGGGTACCTTTTCATAAACGTTCCATAAGTACTCATGGTTGTCACTAACTTTATGTTAATAATGAAGAAAACCTTGTATCATTGAGTATTGGTACCCTTAATAAAATAATAGGATTTAAAGGGACATTAGGAAAATCTAATCTGTTTAAGTGGATGATACAGTATTCATAAACTCACTTAATTAACCTAAAAGTAGGACCCGACTTTCCTACTTTCCTTTTAACGTGCTTCACTATACAAGAGTGTATCATGTGACATTCTTTTTTTTTTTTTCAAACAGGATATCATTATTTCCTAGAGGGTGTTTCAGATGCACTACTGTGTGGAAATAGCTCTGATGCAGGGTAAGCTGATCATTTGTGTGAGTTGTGAGTATGTGTAGTATGTTCCCATATGTGTGTGTGTGTGTGTGTGCGTGTGTGTACCTCTTTCTCTAGAAATTGACTGATAACAGCAACTAACTTTATACATACTAATTGTCAGTAATTGTGATATAAATAAAACAGGAAATTGTCTAAGTATTAAAGTTTCTTCTGTAAAGCAAGAAGCAACGCTTTGATCTGTTATGCTATTTTCATGATGTAAGTACCAAGCTATGAATCACCTTTGGAGACTCCACAGTGAGGGAAAAAGGTTACTTAGCAACTTCAACACCTTGAAGTTAATAAGATACTATGGAGTCAAAGGTGGGAAATGTATCAGCAATTTGAATTCCACACTCTTGTGTCCTTTAAGTAGTGACTAGATTATTTTGTAAGTGTGGGCTTCTACCAGAATAAGAAGACAGCAGAATGTCTTGTCATACTTTCTTTTTCCCCATTTGCAGCCAATGTCCAGAAGGATTTACATGTGTAAAAGCTGGTAGAAACCCTAATTATGGTTACACAAGCTTTGATACCTTCAGTTGGGCATTTTTGTCCCTGTTTCGACTGATGACTCAGGACTTCTGGGAAAATCTTTACCAACTGGTGAGAATCTGAAGAGATACTGCATTTAAGTAAAAGCCTGTAAGAACACAAACTGAGTCATGAAATGCACCCCGCAGCATGATACAGTAGAGAAAATGACTCGAGATCAGAACTGTGGGCTCCTCTATCCCATTGATCACAGTACACGTTAATTGGAATAAAGCCAAGGAGCGTAATTCTGTTCTGTTTCTCCATGGCTTGAATTCTATTCCTCATTCTTCTTAGGCATAATTTCTCCTAAACAAAAGCCAAGTCTTCCCTCTGCCCTGTCTCCTACTCAAAAATTACCGTTTCCATTGGTCTCTTAATTTCCATGAAAGGCTCAGCTTTTTCATGGCGGTCCCCGTTACTTTCCATCAACTGTTAATACCGGTGAATCCAAAAATTCCCTTACTATGACTATGAATGCATATCTCAAAGAAGAAAGAAGAGATAGAGGTTAAAGAAATACTGAAGGGACACGCATCTTAATTTTATCAGAGTTCTGCCACACACACACAAGTAAGTTGAAATGTGAAGTCACCCAAAACTGATGATGTAATTGTAAAAACAATTCTCATATTCTTGTTTCTAGACACTGCGCGCAGCTGGGAAAACCTACATGATATTTTTTGTGCTCGTGATTTTCTTGGGCTCATTCTACCTGATAAACTTGATCCTGGCTGTGGTGGCCATGGCCTATGAAGAACAGAACCAGGCCACGTTGGAGGAGGCGGAGCAGAAGGAGGCGGAGTTTCAGCAGATGCTGGAGCAACTTAAGAAGCAGCAGGAGGCTGCACAGGTACTCAGCAGTTCAAGTTGGTCTTATCTAGACCTTTGCCTCTCTAGTCTTCTGGTATCACCTCTTTTATTGCTATGTTGCAAAGAGCTGTAATGAAACAGAAGGCAGAGTCATCTGACAGGACGTGAGGAAGGCAGAGAACAGCAAGCTCCATGGACTTCTGTGTGTGGATTGTCTCTTTAGTTTGAGTTGGTCCAGTCACATCATTAAGTTGTACAAAGTTATCTTTACACTAGCCACAGAAGACGTTTCTTATGTTATTTTTTATCACTTGAAGTAGAATCAATAATAAAAGGAAAATAGTAACTTTGGGGGTTGTTGGGAGGTTCCCAAGTAAAAAATCTTTTACTTGAATATACTGATACTAGAAAAATACCATAAGGGTACAATATTTTCTGACAAGCAAATTCATTAGTTTTCATATAAAGCTCGTTTGGCCATTTCATTAAAGTAATTTTTTACTTTTTTTTTTTTTACTCAAAAATACAATGTCTGGGTGTGGTTGTTTAATTTCCTTTATAATAAAATGGTCTCTCATGCAAAAGCATCTACTAGGTAAAGATGCATCATTAGCAATATGGAATAATAAAAGAGGGTTCACTTGATCTTTCCATGGCTTGTCAGTGCACCTAGTGTACTGAATGAAAAAAAAAAAAAATGAATCCAATCTCCCACGGTTCCTCGTGGTTCCTAAATGTGACCTACAAATTCATTAGGTGTATTTTCAAAAAGACTAATAAAATTTGATTTAAATAAAATTTTATTTAGAACCATCTTGACCATAAAAAAAAAAGTTACTTCAGGCATGCTAATTTATTTGCTACAGTTCTATATTAAGGGTTTGTGGGAACAATGTTGACTAAGAAGTGCTAGCTTCATGACAGAACAAGCTGTGACCATGTGGTGTGTTACCCCCATCACAAGGAAGAGCCAATGTTGAGATGAAGATTGTTGCGATGGCTTTTGAAGAACTGAACATCTTAGTCTGCTTAGCAGAAGGCTCTGGACTCTCTCTCTCTCTTCTTATGGATGAGGAGAACACTGTGATACCTTTCACAGCATTGATTATGTGGAACATATCAACATATGTTGATAATATGTGGAAGGTATTGAACACTCTGATAAATACAGAAACCTGAGAGGACCCCAGCTCACTACCTCATTTCCAGCTTTGCGTAGAATCTTGAGTCATTCCTCAGTTTTTCTTCCATGTTCCAGCTTGTTTTTCAGAGAAATGAAGATCATGGCCATTCTGTACTATCTCTTAGAATAGGTTGAGTCCTACAATTCTTTTTATACTCTTATTGATTGTCAATGAATCTTATGGATCTGTGGCATCATGCAGAGTTAATAAATGTTACCATGGAGAAAAGTAGATTATTTTTAAAATCCATCATTAGTTAAAAAGAAAACTTTCCTTCATACCTGGAAAACATCTTCTAGATGATACTTGCTTCCGTTAGCTCGTATTTTGTACATGTGACCCAAACCTGAGCATCGTAAAGCTTTTAAGCAGTCATCTCTAGAAACACACTGAAATGGTTTCTCCTCTACATAGCAGGCAGCGGCTGCAACAGCATCAGAACATTCCAGGGAGCCCAGTGCAGCAGGAAGGCTCTCAGATAGCTCTTCAGAAGCCTCCAAGTTAAGTTCGAAGAGTGCTAAAGAAAGAAGGAATCGGAGGAAGAAAAGGAAACAGAAAGAGCAGTCTGGAGGGGAAGAGAAAGATGATGATGAATTCCACAAATCTGAGTCTGAAGACAGCATCAGGAGGAAGGGGTTTCGCTTCTCCATAGAAGGGAATAGACTGACATATGAAAAGAGGTACTCTTCCCCACATCAGGTAGGCACTGCAGAGTTCTCGGATGGATGGATGAGAGTGAGCCAGCTGAAGAGAGAAATGAAATGGATGGAGAGTGTTTTTATCAACAGAATTGACTACTGTTCATTATGTTTAAAACTTTTTTCCCTCCACATAGTTATGTGAAAGTTTTACTTCCCATTCATACATATGCAAATCTGCTTTTAAAATAACACAGGATTGGAATCCAGGAGAACTAGGTTTTCATGTTAAATGTGCCTTCTGGTAATTGTAATTGATAACATTTAATCTTGCAGCTCTTCTCACATCAATGAAGTGTAGATTAGGGGTTAGCTACTCAGAAATGTACCTTTGGTTAATTTAAGACACTATGCTGGTTCTCTTCCCATCACTTCTGTATCAATTGTCCCGTGAACTTGAAAAATTTTAGTCATGATAAACTTTACAGAAAAGTGCACCATTAGGAATGTCAGAATTTTTAACTTCTGGTTCTACAGATAATTCGTTTTATAGGTGAATGGAAAAAATAATAGGTTTTAGGAACTTGAATTAAAATAGTATGTGAAAGCTATTGTTGGAGTTATACAAAAGGAAAGAGAAATTTAAAACCGTTGCTGTCTCTCTGTCCATGTTCATTGCACGTGGATGCAGCCATAGAGAGATTCTTAAGGTTGTCTCTGTTTAAACTTGAACATGGTGGCTGGGTATTTTTCTCCCATCACTTTTAGGCTGCATTCCAGCTATCTGTTACTTAATATCAATGGCTGAAAGTCATGCTGTACAGAACTAATTTAATCTCATCTGAATGCCAATAAATTCTGTTAATCAGGAGGAACATGCTACCCTCTCTAAAATGACGATGAAATATTCTTCAATTTAAACTTGCAAACCTGTTTCAACAGGCTGGTCTAATACAATTTTACTTTTTGTCATGTGTTTCAAACTTTCAGTCTCTGTTGAGCATTCGTGGTTCCCTGTTTTCCCCAAGACGAATAGCAGAACAAGCCTTTTCAGCTTTAGAGGGCGAGCTAAGGACGTGGGGTCTGAGAATGACTTTGCTGATGATGAGCACAGCACCTTTGAGGATAATGAGAGCCGGAGAGACTCACTGTTTGTTCCCCGAAGACACGGAGAACGCCGCAACAGCAACCTGAGCCAAACCAGCAGGTCCTCCCGAATGCTGGCAGTGTTTCCAGCAAATGGGAAGATGCACAGCACAGTGGATTGCAATGGTGTGGTTTCCTTGGTTGGTGGACCCTCAGTTCCTACATCGCCAGTTGGACAGCTTCTGCCAGAGGTGATAATAGATAAGCCAGCTACTGATGACAATGTAAGAAAGTTTTACATAGTTCAGGCATGGCTGGCCTATGATTGCTGCACCAGCCAGTGTTTCTACAGAATGGAACTCTTGAGAATGATTCCTGGTTGGTCGAGCTGAGAATGCATCTGCATCTTGTAGCACCTTTAATAGACTAACCAAAAACTATTAGAGCCTCGGCACTCCTTGCACAAACCTGAATGCATTACCTACTGTATATGCTAAGGATTAACTGACCAATAATTACTGCCTTGGATGATTTGCTATGTACCCACACTGAATTTACATATGGATACATCACCCCTAATGCCCTATTGTAAGCGTAAATGAATGGCTTTTAAGTGTAAAGGGTGTATAGTAAATCTTCCCAGCAGACTCTTCAGTTTGACTGGGCTTTAGTTCAGATTTTCAAAAACACTGTGCATAGATAGCTTCATCATTATTAAAACTTCTAGGTTCATATTTATCTCACTAAAAAAATGCTGATATAGGTATTCACAAAACCAACCTACACAGAGACACCAATAAATTGTTAATCCAGATTAAAATAATTGTCTGTGTAATGAAGGAGTATTTGTGTTTGTTACTGTACAGTCAGACAAGAACTTTCTAAACAAAGGCTGCTTCTTCTTAACTGTTCATCACTTGGAAATATATCAGCATGAAGAGGCATGACTCGAAAGAAATTAGATGACTTATTGCTTTGGTACCCTGGATGAAACCGTTGCCCCTGCATCACACGAATAGATTAGCACATACTTTGTAATAAATGACTGTATGTCTAATGCCTACAAAATGAGATGACAACTAAGTGTGCTATAGTCTTTGGAATTTTCTTAAAATGAGATGCTGCTTTTTCAAAAGTGAAAAATGACTTGACCATATATAAATTTTTAAGGTATTAGGATTTGACAGTGTGTTCATTAATTGAAAACAAGCTATATATGCCTATGCAAAGCTTTACTAACTATACTATGATCACATCATAGTTTATAAGATTATAAAACCAAGGGGTCAAAATTTTAAATTTTCCTTTATGACTACAAGTTAAAAGTTTGAATATTCCAGGTTAATGATCCAATAAGTCACCAATATCTGCCATTGATCTTGAAGATGCATGATGCATGTATTTCATGAAAATCACTGTCTCCATTTGTTTCTGTGCTGTATTGCTAAGCTAATCATTTAATGCTTTAGCATTTGCTTCACAGGGAAGACCACTGAAACTGAGATGAGAAAGAGGAGGTCAAGTTCTTTCCATGTTTCCATGGACTTTCTAGAAGATCCTTCCCAGAGGCAAAGGGCAATGAGCATAGCCAGCATCTTAACAAATACAGTAGAAGGTTTGTAACAAACCCTACCTCCATCAGTTCAACAATCTTGCAATATCTTATTCCAGTCAAATATCTCTACTTAGTGTTGGCAAGCACAATCTAAGAACAAAAGAAAAGGGAACAGTTCTACTAGTAAATGGGTGGTCATGTATTCTGAAAGTATTGAATACTAAACTCAGTGTTATAAACTTCTGAACTTTTAAGGTCTTAATAGTATGTGGGAGCTGTTAGAGATTCTAACCCATTAGTCACAAATCCTTTGTGGTAATTTGCTTCAAACTTCAGCAGCATAGTTTCTTCCATTATGATCGAAATAGTTTTAAGATTAGAGAGAATAAGTTACTTTCACAAAATCAAAGCATTAAAGATGAATTTTTTATCACATTAATCCTGCCCTAAATCTTAAAATTGTGTAGCCTATCAGTAACATGGAATTTTACATAGAGTGAATAGTTCAAGCTACATGGAACCTTTGTTTATATGACCAGCCACTGTACTAGAGGTCAAGTGTTAAGCAACAGTGTCTATGCAAGAACAAAACAAACAAAAAGATTTCTTTCCTATCTCACTTTATGTACATATCTGATGATATCTACATCATTTTTATCAAGTAATTATCTTTGCAGCAAAGAGAAATGTGTTTGCTACTGAAAGCATGTTTAGTGGATCTAAAGTAAATTTGTACTCAGAAAATAATCAATTGTTGTTCCATTTTTTTTTTTAAATCTAGAACTAGAAGAATCCAGGCAGAAGTGTCCACCCTGTTGGTATAAATTTTCTAACATATTCTTAATTTGGGACTGTTCTCCATATTGGCTAAAAGTTAAACATATTGTCAACCTGGTTGTGATGGACCCATTTGTTGATCTGGCCATTACTATCTGTATCGTGTTAAATACCCTTTTCATGGCTATGGAGCACTACCCCATGACTGAACATTTCAATCATGTACTTACAGTAGGAAACTTGGTAAGTGTGCAAGAAGATAAACGTGTTTGGTCTTCAAACTTTCTGCTTAAGAAACTATTTATTATGTTTAATAGTTTATTAGCACTTTTCAACCACAATTTCTGCATCCCTAAGGCAATTATATCCAGCTGGCTACACACTGCCTTTTGCAAAATAATGGCCTTTAATGTCTGTGCAAAAACTGAGAAATAGAACATAGACCTGTAATGATAATTTAAAAAGTCAATAGTGGTGTTATTTCAGAATCTAAGGCCATGTTCTTCTTTAAATGATAGCATCACTGTGTCCTAGCTTAGATGGTTCAAATAAGGTCATAAGTTCTCTTCCTTATATGTTCTTTCAAAGAATGATCAACAACACAAAAGTGTCTCCATCTTTTTTCCTTCCAGGGTCTAGGGAGTCTAATGTCTGTTTTAAAGAGCTGTTCTAGATACAGATCATGAAATATTGACAGCACCTAGTGCATTTTGTACATAATATGATTAGTAAGCCCATTTTTAGTAAAAGTTTCCATTTAATACTCTCATTTTTTTTTTACTTTAAAGCATAAATTATTAAAATGTTTTCCAACGGATTCAACTTAGAAGTCTCAGTTTTTACTTGAAGGAAGAACTAACTAGAATATGACATATATTATATATAATAGTTAGGATTAAGTTTAGGATTTGATGATATAAACCATGTAAATACACATATGCTATAGTGCATTTATATTTTTAAATCTCTAGTATTTATATTCTGAAAACACACTTTTAGTGCATATAACTAATACTAATGATAGTGATGAGAGTACTATAAGATACATATGATTTGAAGAAAATAAAAATAAACTTACAAATAAAATGCTTATGGGCAAAATCTTGTCTAGGTTACATGAGGTCTGGAAAGAAAAGGAATGGAACTAACAGTGTCAAAATTGTACATTGCTGTTCAAATTCTAATTTAGCTTTTTTCTAGTTGGTTAATAATAGATGGTCATTTTACATAGCTTGAAATATTGTTCTCTTCATCTGTAATAGATAATTCCCGTATTTACACCACCTGGTTATTGGAACTTCTATGAGTGTAACACAGTAAACTAATGTAAACCAGTTTGTCAATTAAACTTTTAGGATAATCTTAGGATCAGTAATGGAAAAGTAGCATTAGCCTTTTATCCTAAAAAAAAAAATATGTATTATCTTTGATAATATCATTATCTGATTCAGTTTGAATAATTTTGTTTTGCTCTTAGGTTTTTACTGGGATCTTCACAGCAGAAATGTTCCTGAAAATCATTGCCATGGATCCTTACTATTATTTCCAAGAGGGCTGGAATATCTTTGATGGTTTCATTGTGACACTCAGCCTGGTAGAACTTGGCCTTGCCAATGTGGAAGGACTGTCAGTTCTCCGTTCATTTAGACTGGTAAACAAGACAACAGCAATACTAATTGTTTTCTCCAGTGGTGTTCTCTCATAGGGCTTCCATACACTTTTCCACAAACTGTTACCATTGTCAGTTTTGTGTAAGTTGATGTCCCTAAATGGGGAATAATATCTCTCAGGTAACATTTGTATTTTTTTAAAAAAAACTTTCTTCTGAAAAGTGTATTTATGTCAACTTCCAGCATTATCATTTTAAATTTGCAGTGTTGGGTTACATAACCCAGAGCCTTGAGCATGTTCTGCCACTAAGGTATCACTAGCCCTGTCATGTGAACACTAATATGCTCTTCTGTTGCCATGTTGACAAGTTGATGTTTCTAAAGTGTGTTTAATGGAAATGGTTAATAGCTTAATAACAGTTGAAAATGTAAATAACCCTTTGATATTCACATAAAGATATGCATGTAATTGTACTCTAAAAAATATATTCCATCAAAACAGAAGTTTGTAGGAGTATCAAATATAGATAGATACATAGATAGATAGACGGATAGATAGATAGATAGATAGATAGATAGATAGATAGATAGATAGATTCATACAAATATTCCTGAAGATAGAAGAAAAGTCATAGTAAATATTCCAGGTTTAACAATGCATTACATTTATTTATATCTTTACTCCAGTATAATATTAACAGATAATAAATATTTTTAATTTAATTTACATCAAAGCTCAATGCAATGTTACTTAGAACCTTTTTGACAAATGAATCCTTTGGCAGAAATTATTCACATTCAGATGTCAATATGAAACTATAAAATTTGGTATGTGGTCTCAGAGAAGCAAATTACAGAATAAAGTTTCCAATATGCAACTAAGAATTCACTTTCAGTGAAGATCCACATTATTAAAATCTAGAAAAACTTGATTCTTCCTATGAAGATCTGAATATTAACTACGAATCTGAGAAAGTTAGAGCAAGATAATGTAAGCGGAATTTTTTAGGGGTGTGTAGTCCTAGCAATGGATCTCATGGCTGCAGTCCAGCTAAGGAGGTGTTCTGTCTCTGAGCTGCACCCCTTATTCCTTAGTAAGCCTCAAGATAATTAATGCTTGTGAAGATCATAATAATGGATATTAATTTATTCTCATTTTCTAGCTCAGAGTGTTCAAGTTGGCAAAATCCTGGCCTACACTGAATATGCTAATTAAGATCATTGGCAACTCGGTGGGCGCACTGGGAAACCTGACTCTGGTGTTGGCCATCATCGTCTTCATTTTTTGCCGTGGTTGGCATGCAATTATTTGGCAAAAGTTACAAAGATTGTGTCTGCAAAATTGCCAGCGACTGCAAGCTCCCACGCTGGCACATGCACGACTTCTTCCACTCCTTCCTGATCGTGTTCCGTGTGCTGTGTGGAGAGTGGATAGAGACCATGTGGGACTGCATGGAGGTCGCGGGCCAAGCTATGTGTCTTACTGTCTTCATGATGGTCATGGTAATTGGGAACCTTGTGGTATGTACCCAAATTAGAAATGCATTTCAGAAATACATTAGTAGCATAACAAATTTGTGCCCATTTTATTAAAAAATAAATCTTATGATCATTAATTGTAAAGGCCTCTGAGCTTAAGATATGTTTATGTTTTATTTCTAGAAAAATACTGTGATATGATAAAGTATAGTATCACAATAAACTATGGTAACATAGAAATACATTTTAAAATAAATGTATACACACTAATATTATCTATAATTTTTTTATTGTCAACTCCATATTTTACAGCTCTGTTGTTTTATTAAAACAGGGTTTCTTTGTGTATCCCTGACTGTCCTGGAACTTGCTCTGTAGATCAAGCTGGCCTTGAACTCAGAGATTCACCTGTCTCTCCCTCCGAAGTATCCGATTAAAGACATGTGCCACCACTACCTGGCTCCTCAACTCCATTTTATACCATCACTTCATCACATTTAGTTATTAAATTACATAGGATTGTTAAAAATTTACACAAATCTGCCATGTTATATATGTGTATGTATGTGTGTAATGTCTGTGTGTGTGTGTGTTTGTGTGAATGTGTGTGTGTGTGTTTGAAAGAGAGAGAGAGAGAAAGAGAGAGAGATTTTGCTATAGAATAGTATCAACAAGAATGATCCATGCATATGTTGAAGACTTTCATCCTAAATTTGATCATGATAGTGATTTTTTTCAGTTATCAACCAACAACATAAAACCATCAAGGGAGAAACCCCAAAATACATTTAAATGCATAATTTCAAATATTGATCATTTTTAAATTTAGAATTGTTACAGTATCTCAGTAAATATATAATTTTTACTCACATAATTCTTTTACTCATATAATTTTAAATATAATGATAAACTAATCCATTCAAATGCCTCATTTCATGTGTGGGAGATCTTGAGAGCAGTAGAAAGAATCCTTCATGTATATAGAGATGGAACAATATCACAAATTAAGAGTGCCCAAAATTTTTCCAGGGCTGGGTGTTGAACCCAGAGCCTCATGTGTTATAACCTTGACCCACCTAACTTCTAATGACTCCTATGCTGTATCTTGCTCATATAGCATTATAGTTTTTATTCTATATCTAATGGAATAAGCTATACTATGTTCTCTGTGTTGTGGTGAACACATACTTATGTCTGTTTTCAAGGTCCTGAATCTCTTTCTGGCCTTGCTTCTGAGCTCATTTAGTGCAGACAACCTTGCAGCCACTGATGATGACAATGAGATGAACAACCTTCAAATTGCTGTGGACAGGATGCACAAAGGAATAGCCTATGTGAAAAGAAAGATATATGAATTTATTCAACAATCATTTGTTAGGAAACAGAAGATTCTAGATGAAATCAAGCCACTTGATGATCTAAACAACAGAAAAGACAATTGTATATCTAACCACATGACAGAAATTGGGAAAGATATGGACTGTCTGAAAGATGTGAATGGAACCACGAGTGGCATAGGGACTGGCAGCAGCGTGGAAAAGTACATCATTGATGAGAGTGATTACATGTCATTCATAAACAACCCCAGCCTCACTGTGACCGTGCCCATTGCAGTTGGAGAGTCTGACTTTGAGAACTTAAACACAGAAGACTTTAGCAGTGAATCCGATCTAGAAGAAAGCAAAGAGGTAAGATGCTATAAATTGGGGAAGTAAAATTCATTTATATATGAATGTATATATAAGTATATATATGTATGGATTCTATTGTCTGTATTAATGATTGTGTAGAACTTTTTTGATATAACATCATATATTATTTTATCGAAATACCAAAGATCTAATCTCAGGGAGATAAATGCCAAAGCAAAATGAAATATACTGACGTGTAAGTTTTCTCATTCTTATTAAAGACTATCTGCTAAATGGGTAACAAATAGTGAATGAAAAACTAGCACCATTAGTTACTTAATCCTTGTAACGAACAGAGAAAGAACATAGTATTGTAACGTTTCCAGTAAACAAATAAGCCAAACAAAACAAAAAACCAACCAGCTTTGGCTGCTTAGGTGCATGTAACCTGTGACGGGTGGAACCTCATCTTGAACCTGGAGCCTATGTCTATAAGTTTTTATATTTTTGTGTGTGGCATCTCAGCTCAAATACATTGAAGTGAACTTCAGAAATAAGTGCTCCATGCTAATCCTCACATTAAAATTACATAATTTCATAAAATAACATGGTGCTAGGAACTGAATGGCTTACACAAAAAAATTGTTTATTCACAATTCTAGAAATCAGACAATTTAAGACTATGGTACTGCAGGGTCAGTGTCTGGGGAGGGCTATTTGCTAAGGTTGTAGATGTCCACCTTCTCATTGTGTCTTTACAAGACCTGACTGTGATATGTACACAGAACAGAAATAGAACTGTTGTCTCTTCCTCAACTTGTGGGGATATCGCTCCATTGGATTAGAACCTTGGCATCATTATTCATTTGACATGTAGGGCTCATTAACAAACCCTGCCTTCAGATACATAGAGATGCTCAGCTTCAGGATTTGAATTTAGAACAGAAGAGTGGTTGGGAGAATGCAATTTGGTCTATGAGATCCTACTTGAAAATATTAAGCTAAAACATCCATGGATATTAGGACTGTCTCTTACTTGGGCTAACTTACTGTTACTATTTCTCAACAATCAACATATTACTATGAGTTGCATTGCCAGCTATGATGCTCAGTAGTTTGTGTGTCTTGAATTTTTTTTTCCTTTGTCTAACTACATTTTCATCTTACAGTGGGCTTTCTGGGATATAATGCTATGATGCATTGAGGAAGCAAGCAATTTTGTAAGACAGTTCTAAAGAAGTCAAAAACTAAGAGTCTGTGATCCACACTTTCATGGAAGTCTCAAAAATAACAAAGCATATTTAGAGCTTATAATCGAAATATTTTAAAGACATCAATAGGTCAAAGATACTCTATTCCTAATAAAAATTGACTGGTATATCTACCATGATCAAGAGAAATGCAGGTGTGTTTTGGTTGGTAGCTGCCAAGGGTAGATATGACATATGACATATTGAATATGCCCATTTAATGATGATTCAATGTTTTGTAACAACTTTTGTGTCATTTGGGTAATCCTCACTTTTAGAAGTAGGAACTGATATTAAAACTAGCAATGGTTGCACTGGGATATTTTGGTGGTTTGTCATGAAAGAACAAAAAGGAAAATAGCACAGAGGCACAATAGTGGGAAAAATACTAACTACAATGTCCATGGAGATAGATTTAGTATGGGAAAGAAGATGTGAGTTTTTTTAACTTAATGAATTTCTTAGAGTCTACTATGTGAATATTGTCTTATTTAGATTGTTTATTTGTTACTTGGTGTTTCCTAAGGAAAAAAATGGTAGACATCAACTGAGAGATAAATGTTTGCTGGACACAGTGCCTCGTGACTAAAAGCCCATCATTGGGCAGGTAAAGTCAGAATGAGCAGGAATTCAATGTCTCAGGTATATAGTGAGCTCCAGGGAAGCTTGGAACATACATACAAGACCATATCTAAAAGTAAAAATATCAACAAAACATCTTATTGAAACACATCACTCTAAATTTCTGATAAGATAAATTACCCAAATTCTTCTAGTTTAGATCTCCTCATCCCAAGTTCTTACATCTTTAGGCACACATTTAATATGGATGATTAATAATAGCAGCTACTTACTATGTACTGAATGAGTGTTACTGATAAGCTATATTTTTTGTAAAAACCATCCAGAAAAAGTATTTTCCACTGAAAATTAACATAACTCATATTTGTACAGCTTATGTTTGTATTAATCAGGAATAGAAAGAGCACTGACATCTCCATCGTTGATTGTCCACAGAATCCCTAGAGGCAATTCTTGTTCTTCATGCTCTTGTAGCTTAGAAAACTGCTGAGTTAAAAATCGTAGATATTAGAACAGTTAGAACATTAGAGATGTAATGTTTCTAAATTACAAGCCATTACCCAGTTAGAGTTTAAAAGCCAATTTGTCACAACATTTTTTTTTTAATTTTAGTAAAGTTGAACAGATTATGTTAATGGACTTTGTCTTTTGTGATAGTACTCAAACAGGGTACCATCTGGCTTTATGTCGGGAGATTAGGGTAGTGGAGAGAGACATTAGGGAAACAGACATGATGGGGCACTGAGGATAGTGTTTAATGCTGTAGAATGTGACGGTTAATCTGCCTTGTCTACTTGGCTAAGTGAAGAATCATCTAGAAAACTGTGAGGCGCACCCCAAGGTACATCCATTATGGAGTTTATATAAAGAGTTGACTAAGGAGAAGACTATCTTTGAATGGAAGTGAAACCCTCCCAGGGGCACAGACTGAACAAAAGAAGGAAAGTACAAGGAGGAGGAAGAGGGGGAGGGGGAGACGAAGACGAAGAGGAGAAGAGGAGGAGGAGGAAGAGGAGGAAGAGGAGGAAGAGGAGGAGGAGGAGGAGGAGGAGAAAGAAGACTATGACCAGCAGAGGCCACCGTATCCCTTCAGTTTCCTTGCTCACCATGCCATGCACTGCTCTGAACACACACACACAACACCACCACCACCAATATCATGAACTGCCTGCTCAGAAACTAAGAGCCAACAGAAAGCGTTCCTCCATTTAAACTGTTTTGCCAAGTATGTTAGCCCTTCGAGACAATAATAACAGAGCATCAGGATCTCATTTAAATGTGTTTGCATATGTATCAACTCAGTAAAAGACTAAGATTAAAAACAGGTCATGCTTTGTTCATAGATAAGTATGGGCTCAATTTATAGATAAGTTCCTTCTGTGCTATTCTTTGTTCATCTCTCTCTATGTGCATATGTCATGCATTATATACCCTTTCAATTACAAAATTCTATTTATTTTATTACTTATTAAAAATTAAACTTTTATTAATATCCATTAATAACATCCCTGTAATAAACAGGTCACAGAATAAAGATATTTCATGTTTAAAGTTAAAGCTGAGAATTTTGCTGCATACAGGAAATCACCTTAGTGACAAAGACAGACATTACCTCAGAGTAAAAGGATGGAAAACAATTTTCCACGCAATGGTCCCAAGAAATAAGCTGGAGTAGCCATTCTAATATCAAATAAAATCGACTTTCAACCAAAAGTAATCAAAAAGATAAGGAAGGACACTTCATACTCATCAAAGGAAAAATCTACCAAGATGAACTTTCAATTCTGAACATCTATGCTCCAAATGCAAGGGCACCCACATACATAAAAGAAACTTTAAACAAAGCACAAGCCCACACATTGCACACTCCACAATCAAAATAATAACAAAGACACATTGAAATTAACAGAAGTTATGAACCAAATGCATTTAACAGATATCTATAGAACATTTCATCCTAAAACAAAAGAATATACCTTTTTCTCAGCACCTCATGGTACCTTCTCCAAAATAGACCATATAATTGGTCACAAAGCAGGCCTCAACAGATAAAAAAGAATGAAATAATCCCTGCATCCTATCAGATCACCATGGACTAAGGCTGGTCTTTAATAATGACAAAACCAATGGAAACCCCACATGCATGTGGAAACTGAACAATGTTCTACTCAATGATGACTTTGTCAAGGAAGAAATAAAGAAAGAAATTAAAGACTTTTTAGAATTTATTGAAAATGAGGAAATATCATAGCAAAACTTGTGAACTTCATGAAAGCACTGCTAAGAGGAAAACTCATAGCTCTAAGTGCCTACAAAAAGAAATTGGAGAGAGCACATTACAACTTGACAGCACACCTGAAAGCTCTAGAACAAAAAGAAGCAAATACACCCAAGAGGAGTAGATCAGGAAATAATCAAACTCAGGGCTGAAATCAACCAAGTAGAAACAGAAAGAACTATACAAAACATCAACAGAACCAGGAGTTGGTTCTTGAGAAAATCAACAAAATAGATAACCCTTAGCCAGATTAACCAGAGGGCACAGAGACAGTATCCAAATTAAAAAAATCAGATCTGAAAAGGGAGACATAACAACAGAAACTGAGGAAATTCAAAAAATATCAGATCCTACTACAAAGGCCTATACTCAACAAAACTGGAAAATCTGGATGAAATGGACAATTTTCTAGACGAATACCAGCTACCAAAGTTAAATGGGAGCAAAATAAACCATCTAAACAGTCTCATAACCCCTAAAGAAATAGCAGTAGTCATTAAAAGTCTCCCCACCAAAAAAAAAACCCAGGACCAGATGGTTTTAGTGGCAGAATTCTATCAGACCTTCAAGGAAGACCTAATACCAATTCTCTCCAAACTATCCCACAAAATAGAAACAGAATGAACACTACCCAATTCATTCTATGAAGCTACAATCACACTCATACCTAAACCTCACAAAGACCCAACAAAGAAAGAGAACTTCAGACCAATCCCCTTATGAATATCATCAAAAATACTTAAAAAATTCTAGCAAACCGAATCCAAGAACACATCAAAACAATCATCCATCATGATCAAGTGGGCTTCATCCCAGAAATGTAGGGATGGTTCAATATTCAGAAATCCATCAATGTAATCCACTATATGAACAAACTCAAAGAAAAAAACCAAATGATCATCTCACTAGATGTCGAAAAGCATTTGAACAAAATTCAACATCCCTTCATGGTAAAAGTCTTGGAAAGATCAGGAATTCAAGGCCCATACCTAAGCATAGTAATAACAAAATAATAGCAATATACAGAAAACCAGTAGCCAACATCAAACTAAATGGAGAGAAACTTGAAGCAATTCCCACTAAGATCAGGGACTAGACAAGGCTGCCCACTCTCTCCTTACCTATTCAATATAGTACTGGAAGTCCTAGCCAGAGCAATTAGAGAGCAAAAGGAGTCAAAGAAATATAAATAGGAAAGGAAGAAGTCAAAATATCACTATTTGCAATGATATGATAGTATACTTAAGTGACCCCAGAACTTCCAACAGAGAACTCCTAAACCTGATAAACAACTTCAGCAAAGTGGCAGATTATAAAATCAACTCAAACAAATCAGTAGCCTTCCTCTAGTGAAAAGATAAACAGGCTGAAAGAAATTAGGGAAATGGCACCCTTCATAATAGTCACAAATAATATAAAATACTTCGGTGTAACCAAGCAAGTGAAAGATCTGTATGACAAGAATTTCAAGTTTCTGAAGAAAGAAATTGAAGAAGATCTCAGGAAATGGGAAAGTTCTGCCATGCTCATGGATGGCAGGATTAATATAGTAAAAATGGCCATCTTGCCAAAAGCATCTATAAATTCAATGCACTCTCCATTAAAATACCAACTCAATTCTTCACAGAGTTAGAAAGAGAAATTCTCAAATTTATTTGGAATAACAAAAAACCCAGGATAGCGAAAACTATTCTCAACTATAAAAGAACTTCTGGAGGAATTCCATCCCTGACCTCAAGCTGTACTACAGAGCAATAGTGTTAAAAACGGCCTGGTATTGGTACAGAGACAGGTAGGAAGATCAGTGGAATAGAGTTGAAGACCCAGAAATGAACTCACATACCTATGGTCATTTGATCTTTGACAAAGGAGCTAAAAACATCCAGTGGAACAAGGACAGCATTTTCAACAAATGGTGCTGGTTCAACTGGAGGACAACATGTAGAAGAATGCAAATCAATCCAATCTTATTTCCTTGTACAAAGCTCAAGTCCAAGTGGATAAAGAACCTTCACATAAAACAGACACACTGAAACTAATAGAAGAGAAGGTGGGGAAGACCCTCGAATACCTAGGCACAGGGGAAAAGTACCTGAACAGAACACCAATGGCTTATGCTCTAAGATCAAGAATTGACAAATGGGACTTCATAAAATTGCAAAGTTTCTGTAAGGCAAAGGACACTGTCAATAGGACAAAACAGCAACCAACAGATTGGGAAAAGATCTTTACAATCCACATCCGATAGAGGACTAATATCCAATATATACAAAGAACTCAAGAAATTAGACTTTAGACAACCAAATAACCCTATTAAAAGGTTTTGAGCTAAACAAAGAATTCTCCACTGAGGAAATGCGAAAGGCCGAGAAGCACCTAAAGAAATGTTCAGCATCCTTGGTCATCAGGGAAATGCAAATCAAAACAACCCTGAGATTCCACCTCACACCAGTCAGAATGGCTAAGATCAAAAACTTAGGTGATAGTAGATGCTGGCGAGGGTGTGGAGAAAGAGGAACACTCCACCATTGTTGGTGGGACTGCAAGATGGTGCAACCACTCTGGAAAACAGTCTGGAGGTTCCTCAGAAAATTGGACATATCATTACCTGAGGACCCAGCTATACCACTCCTGGGCATATACCCAGAAGATGCTCTAACATATAACAAGGACATATGCTCCACTATGTTCATAGCAGCTTTATTTATAATAGCCAGAAGCTGGAAAGAACCCAGATGTCCTTTAATAGAGGAATGGATACAAAAAATGTGGTACATTTTCACAATGGAATATTATTCAGCTAGTAAAAACAATGAATTCGAGAAATTCTTATGTAAATGGATGGAACTAGAAAATATCATCCTGAGTGAAGTAACCCAATCACAAAAGAACATACATGGTATTCACTCACTGATTATTGGATTTTAGCCCAGAAGCCTGAAATACCCAAGATTCAATTCACAGACCACATAAAGCTCATGAAGAATGATGACCAAGTGGGGGGGGGGGCTTCAGTCCTTCTTAGAAGGAGTAACAAAATACTCAAGGGAGCAAATATGGATACAAAGTGCAGGACAGAAACTGAAGTAGGGGCTGTCTGCAGACCATTCCACCTGGGTCTCCATTCCATGTGCAGTCACCATAGGTAGATGCTGATGTGGATCTCAGGAGGTGCATGCTGACAGGAGCCTGACATAGCTGTCTCCTTAGAGGTCTGCAAGAGCTCCATATTCAGAGGCAGATGCTCACAGGTAACCATTAAACTGATCATGGGGTTCCCAATGGAGGAGTTGAGTGAAGACTGAAAAAGTTGAAAGGATTCACGACCCCATGAGGAGAACAACAATACCAACCAACCAGAGTTCCCAGGGTCTAAACCATGAGCCTGGGAGCTGTTAGGGAGGGACCCATGGCTCCAGCTATATATGCAAGGGAGGTATAGGTGGGAGAAGAGATCCTTGGTCCTATGAAGGCTGGACGTCGTGCGTGGGGGAATTGAGGGTGGGGAAGTGAGGTGCAGGGTGGAGAGGTGGGGCACAACCTCATAGAAGCAGGAGGAGGGGGGATGGGATAGGGAGTTCCTGGTAAGGAGGTGGGAAAATGGGGTAAGGGGAAAACATCTGAAATGTAAATAAAATATCCAATAAAAAATAAATAAATAAATAAAGTTAAAGCTGAGCAGAATGAGACACATGATTGGTTCCTTCCAAAGAAACACTGAGCTGTGGCTTGCCCTGTTGCTGTTTTTTCGTTGTTTCCTCTTCAAGGTCAAAATCATTTTCTCTACCAGAAAACATCTTTAAAAGCAAGAAAAAGGGCATAAATCCACCATGAAGGGAGCATGCTGCTACCATCAGGGCACAGTTAGTAAGTGATTTTGGAATGCCCTAGTGGACAAAGCAAAGTGGGTATTTGAAGTCCAGTGCGGTTTCTGCATTCCTTCATCTCACCTCTTAAATAAGCCTGCCAAGCAGCATGGATTGCACAGATCAAAGAGCTCATATGTAAAAATTATACCCAGCCTCTAATTAACTAGTTCACTAGGGAATTAATAAATTGAAGATTGATTAATAGAATAATAAATGCTAAAATGGATTCAACATATTTTATTAATTTCAAAACAGTGAGAAACATGCTTTAAAAGCAAAAGTTAATAGCAATTTAAGAAGATAAAAGAACTAATCTACTTCATTAAGTTTTAAATTAATAAAATACTTGTTTGACAACATTGGGTTTCACTGTTATTGAGGATCTTTAGAATGCTGTATGAACCATGTTTGTGTGCAACGTTGAGGTGAACCCCTCCCTCACAGCTATTGAGCTCCCTCCCTACTGGAGTGGCAGCGCTATGCCAACCAGAACTGCACTGTTTTGCTTTGTTTTAACAATGAGAAAAATAAGAATAAGCATACCATTGCTTTTAGAGTTCTGAAACAATGTTTTTATCTTGTGATTAAAATGTGAGTAACAAATTAAATGCATGCTCATCCATGGCTCCCCACATCTCTCTGCCTTTGTTCCTCCTCTTCCTTCCTCTTCTTCCTCTCCTTACTCCTCCTCTTCCTCTCCTTACTCCTCCCACCTTAGCCTGTTTCATATATTTGAAATTATTATTAATAGTTTTAGCATAATGCTTAATGTTTATTATTTAAAAATATGTGTTGACAGAGTAGTTGGTATGATCTCTTTTAGGCTAAACATAAATCCATAGTTTGGAAAACATCATATTCTATTTCAAGAATCTAATATGGCTGTGAATGTTACAGTTGCCCCAAAACACTAAGTTTCTACCACGTTAATGGCTCTCAATATATCTTATTTGACTAAATTACCAAGTGCACTAATTATTCTTACCCAGACTTGAAGGTCAGCAGGATAAGTTGATATTCTGCTGTTTTTGCCATCCTAGACTCCTGAGAAGCCAAAAAGAGAACCATGTGTCCTGTTACTACTGCCAAACTCTGAGAATTGCTGTTTCTATTTAATTAGCTTTACATGGGCTATTAGTATAAATATTACTCGTTGAGGGGAAAACTGACTTTTCTATTGGTCTGTTTCTGCAACACTTTAGATTCTAAATTATTTTCCAGTAATGAACCTGTTTAATTAAGAGTCTGAGGTTGTTTTTATTCGTGTATTCTTACTTATTTTAAGACATCTTTTTTCAAAAAGGCATATGGAATATAAAAATATGAACACATTTATAATAAATAATTCTGTTCCTCTGATCTACCAACAATTGACTGTAAGTTAAAGCATTTCATTATAATTACTCAGAATGGAGACACTATTAACGAAATATATGTAAATGTTTAAATACAGAATAGCTTAATGATTTTATTTTCTTCTAGAGATTCTCTGAGTTTCATTTCCTTTCTCTCTCTCCCTACTCCTATAAGTCATGATACTCTCCCCTTCCCCAATCCACGGGATAGAAGTTTCCTCACTACTTGTTGCTGATGGTTATTTATA
This sequence comes from Mastomys natalensis, assembly GCA_021653895.1. NCBI lineage: Eukaryota > Metazoa > Chordata > Mammalia > Rodentia > Muridae > Mastomys > Mastomys natalensis. The sequence continues at coordinate 1,352,376 of JAJTUV010000823.1, forward strand.
ACATCCCAACACAACACGAGAATCTGATGGCACACAGAAATTCCTGGAAAAGGAACCAACAGTGAGGTTTCCCATTCCCTCTTCTGAGTCTTCTTTTTACTCTAAATTTACATAGCACCTTACCTTGAGAAAAATAGAAATACATTCATAGTAATAATCTCTTCTTGGTATGCCACTCATTGGGGAATGAAAAGAATTTGCTTTTTATGATTATTTTATGCCCAGAAACTCAATGAGAGCAGTAGCTCGTCAGAGGGAAGCACGGTAGACATGGGGCCCTGCAGAGGAGCAGCCTGTCATGGAACCAGAAGAAACCCTTGAGCCCGAAGCTTGCTTCACTGAAGGTAAAGATGCTAGTGTCCTCGTTTGCACTTCACCGGTGAAGTGCGGCCTTTTCAGTTGTTGATCACCCAAACTGAGTTGCTTAAATGTAATAAACCTTTTAATTAGTGATGCTCCCAATTCAGTATGATTCAGTAAATAAAAGCAATGTGAGGAAGTCAAAGGCACATCAAAGCAGGACCATGCCAGTCACTTGTCAGCAAACTTAGACAACTTAGAAAACCAAGTACACCCCTTTCAGGAGTACCACAAGAATAACCATGTGTGGATGAAATGTCTATTGCTACTCTACACACTTCTTTTTTTGTTTGTTTGTTTGTTGTTTTTCGAGACAGGGTTTCTCTTTGTAGCCCTAGCTGTCCTGGAACTCACTCTGCAGACCAGATTGGCCTTGAACTCAGAAATCTGCCTGCCTCTGCCTCCCAAGTACTGGAATTAAAGGCGTGGCCACCACTGCCTGGCACTCTACATACTTCTTTTTTTTTATTATTGGAAATTTTTTATTGGAAAATTTTTTTACATTTCAGATGTTCTCTCCTTACCCATTTCCCCACCTCCCTCCAGGAATCACTACATACTTCTTAAGAGGGAAGGTTTCTGTCCAGTTACTAGTTTCGTTTCAAAGTCCTTTCTAGAGTAGCTCCAACCGAATGCATTAATTTCAGACAAGAAAGGCAAACTACTTGCCACTATTTGTAATTTACAAAGAGTTTTCTTTGAAGGCAACACTGTGTCAGACAAAAGGCAAAATATAAAGATGCTGTATGTTGTCATTGATTTCCCATTGTTATAAATACACACTTGTTACTTTAAGGTTAAAGTGTCATTGGAGCAAATTAGGGGTAGCGCTGGTGGTGAAGGGATGAAGCTGGGGTGATGTGATGGATAAAGGAGGCGGTAGAGCTATCTTCCCTACTCCTATTGGAACCTTGTTCTTGCAGGCTGTGTGCAGAGATTCAAGTGCTGTCAAATCAGCGTGGAAGAAGGAAGAGGGAAGCAGTGGTGGAACCTACGGAGAACGTGCTTCCGAATAGTTGAACACAACTGGTTTGAAACCTTCATTGTGTTCATGATCCTCCTCAGTAGTGGTGCCCTGGTGAGTGACCCTTAACCCAAAGTGCTACAGTAGCAACTGCGACAATCTCACACCAGTGACTCTTAAGCCTTTGTATCCCATTGCCTTAGTTGCCAATGACTCTTCAATAACTCCACCTTTTTATCTTCCAGCCAGAAATGTAATGAATAACTGCATTTCTGGGTTTGCATTTATGTGTGCACACACATTTCTAATCATTCATCAATGTTTTCTTATTATGAAACAGATCAAAGATGGACTCTTTTGCTTGGCCTTTATAAACAAAGTAAATAAGTATTAAATTCCTCTTTGCTTAACTAAACATGACTATGAAAAGCAGTACAGAGTTCATGTTAGTGCTATTACGGTGGTTATATATCCTCTGAGTTCTAATGAACTCTTTGTGGGTACTTGGTAGGTCCTTGGAGACCTCTTCTCTGTCTCTTTAGATGTGAGTTCACTATTCTTGGGCAACTCAGGAAACAATGGATACTAGTAATACTAAATAGTGGGCACCATGCCTAAGTGATTATTTAAAGACTGGATTATGTTTACAGGAAGGTTTTCATTTCATCAGAATCTATTTAAATTTAGAAGAAAATTATTTACACAGGTACAACTATTTTAATAACATTTTAGATATACAGAAGTATTTAAGCCATAAAATGTTTGGATGGATAGATAGATAGATAGATAGATAGATAGATAGATAGATAGATAGATAGATAGATAGATGCATGCATACATATATGATAGACACATAGATTTAGATAAATAATAGAATATATACACAAATAAATAAACACAAAGTGTTTGTCTGATTGAAACACAATGACTTACAAGTTTTTAAATCAAGTATATATTTCTCTGTAAAATTCTTGATGTCATAAATGTCTTCTACATATCACTATCTACATATATGTATATCATAAACAAAAATATCTTTTCATCATTGAAGTCAAGTACTGGCTGAGGTTTATATTAGAACATCACATAGTTGGATCTAATTAAAAATAATATCACATTCTTACTAAGTGATGTCATACTATAGCTACTAAAAAGTAAAATTATCAGCCAGGAGTGGTGGTGCACATCTTAAATTCCAGCAATCAGCAGGAAGAAGTAGTCGGATTCCAGCCTAGTCTACAGAGTGAGGACAGCCAGGCCTATTACACAGAGTAACCCTGTTTTGAAAAACAAACAAACAAACAAACAAAAACAAAAGAAAGAAAAGAAGTAAAATTATCAACAACCCCCCCCAAAAAAAAACAGTTAACTACTTAGTAAAATAAAATTGGACAGTATGTTGATAAACCATAATCTATGCTTTATAAAAATAATCATTTATTTTTTTTAATCTCTCTCCTAAAGAAAAAAAAGGTAATAATGAGATCGATTTTTTTTTTTCTCTCATGGTGCTGGGGATCAACCTCCTGCTCTCATTTATCTTAGACAAATGTTCTAGCCACTGAGTCACACCCACACATGCAAACAAAGAAACACAATGGCTTCCCTTGAATGTGACATTAGGAAATACTTCCTGGATTAGCCAATTAACTTGTGAAATTACAATTTCACTTCAGGGAGAGTGGAGTCATGAAGGCATATCCTCCTCTGGTTTTAGCAGATATCTATAGATATCTTAAAGCAGATATCTAAAGTATCTTTCCTCTGGTGAATAAGGAAAAGACCCAGAGAGTGACAACACAACAGTAGCACTGTGTCCCTGCTCTTCTGTCCCAAGGAAATACCATGTGCACATATAATCGGGAAAATCTAGCTTTAAGATTCTAGTAGCATTTGAAAGCTAAAATGTATAACATTTTCTTTCTAGGCCTTTGAAGATATATATATTGATCAACGAAAGACGATCAAGACCATGCTGGAGTATGCTGACAAAGTCTTCACTTACATCTTCATCCTGGAGATGCTTCTAAAGTGGGTGGCCTATGGCTATCAAACATATTTACCAATGCATGGTGCTGGCTGGACTTCTTGATTGTTGATGTAGGTATCTTCTGTAACATGCCTTTTGTTTGAAGTAGTTTGTCTTATTTGTATCCTAATTCTAAAACTGTGAGTGGATCTCTGGCCACTGTGTTATGACAAGATAGGCTTCCCAGCCTTAAACACTCTTACCAAATAATAGCATAGAAATTAGATGTTCTGGACTAATGTATTAACTAATTTTAAAAGGGAGATAAAATCCAGTAGGAAAAATAAATTTAAAAATCATATTTGTAATATATAACAAAATGATAGAAAAAAAGCATTTAAAAGGTATGGTGTTTATTCTGCCATGTTATAAACCAGACAGAATCCAGATTGGATCTTCACGTGTTTATTCATTAGTTTTCTTCCTCAATAGTAAAGAATATCAAGTTATAAGAGATAGTGAGTACTACTATAATTTTATAAATTTTTATTCTTTACTGGAAGATTTTTATGGAGAGATTTAAGTTAATTGCAAGGTTGCAGAGGGTAGTGAAAGACATGTCTACTTTATGACAGGGAAGAAATTTTCTTTGATGTAAATGAGATTTACAGAATGTCCTTGATATAGCAAATGTGCTTATGGAGAATTTTAGTTAGTAATACTTCATTTACTTAAAATGAGTAACAAGGCCACTCAGTGAGGCTAAACTGAAGTGAGTGAATTGATAGAAACCTCAAGGAAATCATCAGTTTTACAGAATAGAGAGAGGAAATTAATCAATAGATATTAGCTCATGCTTTCATAACTCATAGTATGGTTAGGATTTTTGGTATTTTGCAAATTCTTTATTCTTAATATTCATCTATGCCCTTTTTATGTGTTTGTTACTTTAAAACTTTTCATATAGTATAACTTTTCATACAGTGTATTTTGATATCTTGCTTTTCCCCAAGTCCTCCCTGATCCTCCTGTCCTGCTACCCAGACAACTTCATTCTCTTTAAAAAGAAAGAAAGAGAAAGAAAGGAAATAAAAATAAGCAAAACAAAACAAAACAAAAAAAATCAACCACCAAACCATAAAAACAACAACAAAGGCAGACAAACAAACAATAAATCTGAGTCCATTTTTGGTTGGTTAGCTGCTTCTGATCACCCAGACTGCCCTCAAGTGTGGTTCATACATCCAGTGACACTCCACTGAGGAAAACTGAGTTGTCTCTTTCCCAGCAGTATCAGTTACAAATACCTTCTTGGTTAGGGGTAGAACTTCCTGCTCATGTCCCCTCCCCCATGCTGCTATTTAGTCCAGTTTAAATTGTCACAGTCCCTGCGAGCTCATGTGTCCTGCACCCTGTTGTGTCTGGAAGGCACTAATTTCCTTGGAGTCATTCCCCACCTCTAGCTCTTAGAATCTTTAGCCTCTTCTTCTGCGTTGCTCACTACACCTTGAGAGGAGGGGTTTCAAGAAAATCCTCTGCTTAATACTGAGTGTTCCGAGGTCTCGCACTCAGCATTGTCCTGTTGTGGGTCTCTGTGTTAACCACCACCTACTGCAAGAAAGAGCTTCTCTGGTGAGGGTTAGGTGGGGCCCTGATCTATGGATAGAGCAGTATATCATTAGGAGTGATTATTGCTGTGTTTTATTCAGGAGAATAACAGAACAGCTATGAATAAAAACCGTATCTGTTGTATTAGTTGATAACTGCAAGTTGAACTAAAGCAATGTTATTTATCCATTGTTATTTGTATTGTACAGGTTTCATTGGTCAGTTTAACAGCAAATGCCTTGGGTTACTCTGAACTCGGGGCCATCAAATCCCTAAGGACACTAAGAGCTCTGAGACCCCTAAGAGCCTTGTCACGATTTGAAGGGATGAGGGTAAGAAAAGGGAAAACCCTGGAGCATTGTATACTGTCAAAGCTAGACTGAGTTCAACTTAACTAACGAAAACCACATGCATGCAGAAGGAATGGCAACCCTTTGCAAACTTGCTACTTTACCCTTTTCTCTGTTGCATATTTACTTCTTGGTGATATGCAAGAGAAAAGAGGCCTCTTTGAAAATGATTTAATATCATTTATCTGCTTTGCTAATTAAAATGACCTTATTTCATAATCGATTTTGGGAGTTTCCTTATAATTCCTAATATAAGGGGGGAGGGGCAGATAATCTCTTAAAGAACTAAGTGGAGTTATGTACTAATTACCTAGAGTTAATTTGTGTCATATCGTTCTCTATGATGACCCATCTGAACTTAAGTAATCTTATGAAAAATAATATGAATCACAAGTGTGTATGAGTGCAAAGGGAAAAAATGAAGTTGTTGAATGTTTTGTCTTTACAATGCCAAAATTCTCATTATTTGAATATATTCAAGGGCAGATATTAATCATTGATTGGAGTATAACTAATACTGTCTCATCTGTAACTGAATTAACCACAATGAATAAGTAAAATATTAATTTAAATACTATAAATACCCACACATCTTATGACAATAAAGCTGTTAAGGAAAAGAAACAGAATATGTATTTTTATCCATTACCATACATGACAAATTACACTTAACTTAAACCTCATTTCTCAGTTACACAAAGTTCTATGTTACTCTTTTGAGCAAAGCATTGCTCCTATCTCCATAATTTATCACTCGTTGGAATTTCGCATTTATTAGCTTATTGTTATTATGATTATTTCAAAGCATAATACAATCATTTGTAGAGGATGTGCAGTGTGAAAATTATTTTTTTAAGATCCAAAATGCATGTTCTCTAAACAAAGCAGATGAAATGTGTAAACCAAAGAGACCACATTGCCCTGCCAGTTAAACTTATAAACCAATAGACACGACAGGCTCCTCTCTGAAGCATATAGATGGCATATAAACTGTGTTCCCTCATAAATAAAAATCTATTGTGAATTTTATTAGACTATACTCTAAGAAACTTACATCATTTTTAATTTCTCTAGCACATATAAAAACTTCTCTTCAGTAGCTACAAGTAAGCACAAAGAAGCTTAGATTCTCACGCAGGAATTCATATTAGTGTTAGAAATGGATCATGAATTTTCCCCCAGTTACGCAAAACTTAAGTGTTTTTTCCAATTAAAAGACCATTTTCTTTTCAGAATAGCAATTTCAATTGTCAAAGAAAACATCATTTTCACACATTTCGTGTAAAAATAATGTGAGCTGAATTAAAATCCACATTTTTCAACTGTTTTAATTTTTTTTAAGTGTTTCTTTCTTTTTTTTTTTTTTTTTTTACAATCCAACCATTGTCTTCCCCTCCCGGTCCTCCTTCCTACATTTCCTCATTCCATTTCTCCTCCATCTTGCCTCTGAGAGGGTGCTCCCACACACACACCAAGCCTCCTCCTTCCCTGGGGCCTCAAGTCCCTAAAGGATTAGGCAGGTCTAATTCAACTGAGGCTAGACCAGGCAGTCCTCTGATATATATGTACCTGTCTCAGACCAGCCTGGTTGTGTGTGCTGCCTGGTTGGTGGCTCAGCCTCTGGGATTTCCCTGGGGTCTGGATTAGTTGAGACTGCTGGTCTTCCAATGGGGTTCCTCCTCATCAGGTTCTTCAATCCTTCCCCTAATTCAACCATAAGAATCCCTGACTTCAGTCCAATGGTTGGGTGTAAGGATCTGCATCTGTATCAATCGCTCTTTGTTGGGACTCTCAGAGGACAGCCATGCTAGGCTCCTGTCTGCAAGCATATCATAACATAGGTAATAGTGTCAGGCCTTGGTGCTCCCCTCAAACCTACATTTTAAAATGATGAATAGTGCTAAGAATATAAAGTTGTTAGAAAACACCTCAACTTTGACCTTTTAGAAGATTCTTAAATCCATAGTCGCTTACTTTTATATGTAATACTTACTTTCTATAACAAATGGGTCTATTTTATCTTTTGGCAGAAATCACTTTATCAAGTATTGTTAATTATGCTTTTATCAATTATTGTTAATAATGCTTTTCTTTTTTAAACCTGGAGTCATGGAAACAGAAATTCAAGGTAGATGCTAAGAAGCTGACTGTTCGGCTCATAAATACCTCAAGGGCATAGCAGTTCCTCACCAGCAATTTGGCATTGTAAAGTCAAAAATAACCTTTTGTTGATTCTGTTTTTGTATTTCTAGTATGAGAATTCTTCTATTTTGTAAAAATGTCATTGTGGATGATGGTGAGGTTGGGCATGATGATGATTGTAACCGGGAAGTGAGCTAGAATATCTTCAGAAACTCTCATTTTACTCTCCTTGGCAGCATAGAACCGCAATCGCTGTGTCAAAGCGTCAACCAGGCAGTCATTTTGTTTTGGGTTTTCCGTCACTCTTTCAAAGCATGTGCTTCTACGCAACACTACTGAGTAAAGCATGCTGCATAGTGCTCGAGAAGGAGTTAGAAAGTAATAAACGAGTTATCATCACGTTGCCCTTTGTGTTTTGCATGTCTTATGCACACTTTTGGCTGACAGCTTTCGAACATTTATTGTATTTCAAATTTCCAGTCCAAATTTTTTTCAACTTGTGAAATTGAACAGAATGAACTGATGTTGTGAATACCTAGGGTCAAATAAAACTTGTATTTAAATTAGTACTTTTAATTTCCTCAGCTGGGAAAAAACGTGAAAAACCTTTTCCAAAGAACTCAAGTCTTAGTTGCTAGGGAAACAGACAGTGAGCATCATATACAACAAGTAACACCAAATGTTCTGTCATATCAGCTTTCTACTAATAAAACTATATATTTCTATTTTATATAGGATAATCTTGCTCCAACTTGGATGGGGTGGAGCGGTGGTTCCTCCCCTCAGCCCTTTATTATGGGTACTGTATTACCCCTTTTGCTACCTTTAATCCTTGCACTGTGACTTATGTGTAGTGGGGTTGAGGGAGGGAATGGGAAGTGTACGATTGTACCACAATAGGGGACAATACAGCATTTATTTCCAAATTCACTACTTTCAATGAGCTTAAATTTCTTTGGGGACAAAAAAAGATAACTCTGACTTACCATCTGTGGATTGTAACCCCAATAGAATATATCTTTATTAAGTTTCACGGAATATGATTTAGCTATTGTATACTTCATTGTCCATTTATGGGGAAATTACTTAATTGGTGAGGGTGGGGGACCCTGGTGTAGGATGCTGATGAAAACGTTTTAATTTGTCAAGCTCATGGTAGTGACGGAAGCATATAGCCCTTGTTTATAAACACACTGCTCTGGTCCCTCAACGGGCCAGTCACATTCCATCAGCTGTTGATGTGTGTGAGCAGAGGCTAAGGTGCAACAGACCAGGTATCTTAGGGTCATCATTGGTTATGATCATTCTCATCTTTATTGCCTAAAAATGTGTTATTTGAAGAAGGTAGCAAGGCAAAATACCTGTGAAACAAGGGAACCAGAAGATGTGTTTTAAGTTATAAAGCCAAAACATGTGAAAAGTCAGCTTCATTGAATAGAATAGAATATGCATGGAGAACAAAAAATTCATGAGCAGTAAGAAATTGATATGTAAACCAACTCCTTGTAAGCCACCCCAATTAACTTCCCAGAATCTTAGAAGGCATCACAGTGAACCCCAAAATAAAAACAAACCTACATTTCTGCTTCCTCTTAAAATGTAGGAGTCTTGTGTAAGAAAGATAATTTCTTATAATTTGAAAGAAGAAAATTTTTCTTTGGATAATTGAGACATTTATCTATCAGAAATATTCATCTTCACAAAATTTCACAACACTGAGTTTAGCTGTTGGCTGTTTTAAAAACTTTTTACTTTTCATATTAAGAAATTAGGATTTCTACTTTCTGTTTTTTTGGTTTTTTTTTGATTCTTATTCACATAATTTTTCTGTGTTTCTTAGAAAAGCTATAGAACCCATGGTTAACAGTGACTTGAAAAAAAATCAAAACATCTCCACTTAGATGATACCTTCAAATACACTGAAATTTCTAATATCAACTAGATTATTCACTTGTTCCTAATTTTTCATTGATTTAATCAGAAGTATGAATCCTAAAGAAGAAATAGACTCGAAGAACTGGTTGTGCTACATACAGGAATTCTGCTGGGAGATGTCTTTTTTAAATGCTTTAAAAGAGACAACCTCTACAATTCCCCATTAAGCATACTTCTTTCCTAGACATCTTCTTTATATGTTACCTTATAACCTTAATGTGTTCTTTCCAATTTATTTAGACCAGCTCTCTCCGGTCCCCACATGGAGCCAATTACTAACTCTCCCTAGAGACTGCAAAGAATTAATTGCACGTCCCTCCCTGCAGAACCAAAGGGATGGCTGGGCTCTTGGAGAGGCAATCCTTTTGTGATCTTTGGCTCTGCACTTAATGAAATCACAAACTTTAAGTGGATTTTGACTAGCAAAATCTCTGATCCTATGCCAAATGTTTCTCAAGACAAAGTTCCTCCTAAATATAAATGCCTCATAATCTAGGCAAATTTCACATTTTCCTGAACTGCATTCCTATACAATATTTGACATCACAAATACACTAATGAGCATTAATTTTAACTCAAAACCAGTCTCTGTTTCTAAGGAAATGTCTCACATGTATTCCATTAGGCAAACTGTTTTCCTATGCAGTGTAAATCCTTAGCCAGACAAGCATGAGTATTGGAATTTTGATCTCCATAACCCTCATAAATGCAGATGGGCATAGTAGCTCACATGTAATTCCAGAGCTAGGAAGATGAAACTGAATCTCCAGAGTAAGCTGGCATGTCGATATACCCTGTCGTCAGGCTCTGAATTCAGTTGATGCATAAATAAGATGGAACCCCTCCATCTATTTCCTCTACATCTACATATGTGTATTCTCTATGCCTCACCTATGTGCACACACATGTGCATGCATACCTGCACTCATATGTACACTCAATATGTCATTAAAACATCATAATCTACCAATGATATAGGAAAATAATTACTTTCACATGGAGCAGTCAGGGAAATCCATACGAGGTTGAAACTCTTGAAAAAACTTGCAGGGTAAGCAGAAAAGAGTATGAGATGCCAATTCTGGTCTACTTACTGAACCTAACTTGTTTTAATGTCATTAGCTAATTTTCCAAATGAAGCCCCAGCACCAAATTGTTCTTTCCAGTACTAAATATAATTTCTGATTCAAAGGTGAAAACTCTCATCTTTGTTAAAGAGGCTGAACCGGTGGGTAGAGTTAGACTCGAATAAAAGATGTGTCTATTTGAGCTAAAGCCTCGAGAAGAGAGATTCTTTCAAGGGCAAATACTTGTCAGAGAGTCTCAAAGAAAGAAGGGTCGCAATTCTCAAGCAAACACATTAGCGTGGAGTGACTGTCATCGAGGAGTATAAAGTGTATGTAACCAGTTAGGGGAGCTGAAAGGGGAAATGTATCAGGCTAGTGAGAACCCTTCAGCAGCCAAGGCTAGCACCTGAGCACAATCCCCAGAATTGACCCCATGTGATGGAAAGGAGAGGACCAATTCCTGAAAGTGGTCCTCTGACTTCCACCCAAGGGCTATATAGCAAATGCACGCATGCACACGTGCACACACAAGTAAACGTAATTGCAAAGTATTTCGAGGAATGTAAACTTCCAAACTGTCCAGTGATGTAAATGGCAAAGAAAGATAGATGTTTTCTAATAGCTAGAGAACCATTAAGAAAATTTTAAAATGGGACTTGAGGTAGATAAATTTATTCTATCCATACTGAAAGAAGACAAGAAAAATATCTGACAATAATGTAATTCTTTAGTAACTGAGGACAGAGTCAAGAAGGAGATCAGGAGGGTGGGCAAATGGCAAAGGTGGAAAGGTTTGAAGAAAGCCGCATGAGACCTACAGAATTGTATCAAAATGTTCACTGTCATGGGTTTGAAAAGTGAAAAGCTCGCACTTTAGTGTGGATTTCATATCCTCGACAGACATAGCACTTCGGGCGGGTGGGAGAAGTATTCTGAAAAGAGAAACAGCTACTCAATTTTAGTGTTCATATCTCAAATCCAATAAAATGTAACTTTAGAGGTACAATTTTTAAAAATACATAAAAGTGTTTTTACATCCCTTCTTAATAATTTAAAAATTAAATTGAAGATAACTTTAAAAAGTAATATGTACAGGAAAGTTTGTGTGCTAATTCTTTTAGAGAGGCCAGAAAAGGGAGGTAGTTGCTTACTAGTTTCTCCACATATGCCTATCTTCTGCTTCTGCCTCGATAGCGCAATCTGAATTGTCTTCTTCATATTCATCCCTCATTTTTATTATTAATGGTTTCTTTTCTCTCAGCCACTTAACCAATATTTTGCATCCTCCAATGGCTATTGTTTCTTACAGAGTTCAGCCAGGGCTCAGAAGTACAAGGAATTGGCTCTTATACTTCTGTCAGACAGGCAAAAACTTTATTCTAAAATTATACTATTATCAAAATCAAATAGATGCTCTTCTAAATCAAACTGACAAAAGCTGCAGGTGTTCCCTCGTGGGTGGAATTAATCTTAGTCATACGTGTCCAAGTTTGAGATGCATCCGCCAAGTAAGAGCACATTAGGGCCAGCCTTTATCTACCTCTTAGCTACTCATGTGCAACTCAGTGGGGAGCTATAGAGAAGGAAGCCAGGACTACAGTGTGTCAAATATAAAAAATTCCATTTTAAATCTGTAGTCCTAAATTAAGGACAAGAGGGAGGTAAATATCTTTTCCATAAACAAAAAAAAAAAATGGAGAAAATATTTTAGCACAGGACTTTACACAATCACATCCGAGTTGATAAGTAGTTTGACATCCCTCCTTTTCCTATTTTCCTGAGAAAATGATCTCTCTAGTGTTTCATTTAAGATAAGTTTATTGGATTAAACTCAGTAAATGAAACAACTGACATGACTGGAGCTTGAAAAAACGATGTGATGATCTACTGAAATACATGATGCTAAATTGTCTTGCTTCTTATGCAAAAACTATTATTAGTTATAGCAATGCATGGATAATTAAGGCCAAAACTATATTAGGTGTTTAAAATAGTTTTATATTTATACATCTGAATTTTAGTTTATATTTAAAGTATATTGGTCCAATCAATTCATACCCAAATGTTTTAGTTCTGTTCTTTGAGATATTTTTTTTTAATGAGCTAATCTCTTGCCTAGGAGTTCCTATTCTCAATCCTCTCTCTTTTTTTTTTTTTTTTTTTTTACTAATAAACTACACATGTGTCTTCATCCAGTAACTAGATCTCTCATTTTGCTTTTTCTTTAGCTCCCTTTTTTATATTTAATTTCTTTCTTTTCTTCATATTCTTTGCATATTGCCTATATTTCTTTACCAAAGCCTAATATTTAAGAAAGAATGAGTTTTATTTTAAGATTATTTTTGCTTTGCTCTTACACAGATAGGATAAGTAGTCTTGATAGAAAATAAATCAAAGATTCCTAGGGGAATGTCTTTTCGCTTTTAATCAATAAGGGTTCTGACTTTTGTTTCTCTCCATTTGTGTATTAGGTGGTTGTGAATGCCCTGCTAGGAGCAATTCCATCCATCATGAATGTGCTTCTGGTTTGCCTTATATTCTGGCTAATTTTCAGCATCATGGGCGTAAATTTGTTTGCTGGCAAATTCTACCACTGTGTTAACACCACAACTGGTGACATGTTTGAGATCACCGAAGTCAATAATCATTCTGATTGCCTAAAACTAATAGAAAGAAATGAGTCCGCCCGTTGGAAAAATGTGAAAGTAAACTTTGATAATGTAGGATTTGGGTATCTTTCTTTGCTTCAAGTTGTAAGTGAACACTATTTTCTCTGAAAATTTTTATTGCTCAGAATAATAACAACGTGATTATTGCAGCTGTTACTTAGTTAAGAAGAAACTTTATAATATTTTTTCAGCATTATCTGTTAGTACAAATTTGTGAAGCTAGATGAGTAGAAACATTTACAGACATAGTCAAGAGAGATCAGGTATTTCCATTTTGTTCAAAGGTCTTATTTCCTTCTCTCTCTCTCTCTCTCTCTCTCTCTCTCTCTCTCTCTCTCTCTCTCTCTTTCTTCAAATTCCTGTCACTTATAAAAAGGTTTGTTTTAACTAAATAAGCCCACTGGTATTTTTTTTTCAATTGCAGTTGAAAAGCTTGTTTTTTGCAGTGTTCTTCTTTATCCACACACAACACACACACACACAACACCACACACACACATGCACGCAGGCATGCAGGTGCAGGCGCCTGAACTGTAACTAATGTGTAGGACTTCACTGATACTTAGTTGCCTCGGTCTGGATTGGAGACTTGGGAAAGGTGGTTGGTGTGGAGATTTTATTCTCACAGTGTAATGGAAACAACAGAGCATCAGCACTCAGGAGTCAAACGCAGGCAACTCTAGTCTTATACAGAGGAGGTCTTGTTACTGTTATTCAGTACTGTTTTACCCTAAACGTCCTCAGTTCCCCAAGAATTGTTTATAGCTTATTTTTATAAAAAAGCACAAAAGATGGAGATCCGTTAAACATATTTATCCAATGACACTTCTATCTGCAACAAAGCAGTGGGTATAAACAAAGGTCAGGCATTTTCAAAAAATACTGCTCTATTTGGGATTTAAAAACAAACAAAAACAAAAAACCAGCTGTATAGTTTGTCCTCCTTTGCTTCTTTAGGGTAGTCAGAGCAGAAATTTACTTTATTTGCCAGAATAAGTTTTCAAGGAATGATTTCTTAAGTATTACGCTGGATTCCCCACCTTCCCTTACCGTTCACACTGATCCAGTAGTGATCACTGCAGCCTAAGCACCTCTAAAACACATCACTCTGTTCTAAACCCAAGGAAAGGAACAGCAGACATTGTCAATGATCCTTTGAAATGCTAAGTGAGTCAGAAAATGAAGAAGACGCTTTCTGCACAGAGCTCTTAAACATGTTCCGTTACCAAGCAAAAATTCCTCAAGTGCCATTTCTCACTTGACTCTCCGCCCACCTCTCTGTTGATTAGTATTTTCATAGAAATAGTTCAAATCACTTTTTTGTTCCTGTAGGAAGTGTGTGAGAGACGGGTTCTATAACTGACCTAAGCCACTGAAACATCACATTTCTCCTTGATATGAAAAGAATTTCTGTTTCCTGACTAAGATGCATTAGTCTCCGATCACACTCCCACGTCATCAAAGAATCAATGAATTAAAAAACAAGATACACCGGGCGGTGGTGGTGCACGCCTTTAATCCCAGCACTTGGGAGGCAGAGGCTGGCAGATTTCTGAGTTCAAGGCCAGCATGGTCTACAGAGTGAGCTCCAGGACAGCCAGGGCTACACAGAGAAACTCTGTCTCGAAGAGAAAAAACAAACAAACAAACAAACAAAAAAAAAAAACAAGATACATCAAAAAATCGTACAAGGCTTCCTCCTTGACTAAGGAATATGCATTTTAGGTTTTATCCTCAAACTTGTGTTCTAAGACACATGACAAATGACTGCAAGAATTTGAGGAGGAATCCCTCTTCAATGTGCAAATGACAAGTTCAGTCCTATTTTAAAACACTTTTATTATTTTATTATTTATATTAACACAATCTCTTCAGGGGCTACCCCACAGAAAATGAATATAGTGTTATTTCTGAAAAAAAAATCTTAAAAGGATAGATTTAGTTTTTTTTATTCATGCCCATATAATCCGTAGACTGTAAGAGTAAAGAAAAACCTTAAATACTGTCAATTTGATCACCCAGAAGACAAGATTTCTGCAGAATATCCCAGATCCATTTATCAATGCTATGGATATTGCCAAATCCACTTACATTTCTAAGACTTTTGGGGCTGGAGAGACGGCTCTTTAGAGGTGCCTGAGCCTCAATTTCCGAGCAACCACTTGGGACTCACGACCACCAGTAATGGCATTTAACACCCTCTTCTGTGTGTCTGAAGAGAGAAACAGTGTACTCATACATGAAATAAATAAATCTTTAAAAAAAAAAAAAAACTTTCTTCCAAATTATAATAGAATGTTAAGCTTGATAATTACTTTAGAACTGGTTATAAAATAGAAGATATATTGGATCATCATTTTGTTGGCTTTCTTAAATGACTTTAAAATATTTTTTTAAACATGTACAGTAAGAATACTTAGTAAGTATCAGTTTTGAAATTTAACCCAAATAAGTCATACATGTCCTTTCTGACAGGCCACGTTTAAGGGTTGGATGGATATCATGTATGCAGCAGTTGATTCCAGAAATGTAAGTATTCTTTATATCCAGTGTCTTCTGGAAATATGGATTGGGTGCTTTAAATTAGCTTACAGATTAGCCAAGCAAACTAACTCTATTTTAGCTAATAAAAGAAACTAGGAAGAAAGTATGTTGGATTTGTACATAAGGAGAGCAGTGTTGATCAGAGATATTGTATTGAGTTCAGCCAAAAACAGAAGTCAAAGAAAAGAGAAAAAGAACTCAAGTCATTCATTTAATAAGCAACAGACATTCTCCCAAGTGTTCCTATTTGTGGTACAAGAGCAAATAGAAAGTATATGACTGTCATCAATAGCTGAGATGTGTAGGCAGACTCCATGCTTCGAAGACTGAGAGGCTAAAGATGCTGGGCGAGAAATCACTGACATATTTCACAGTCTTTTCCAAATTCATGTTTTATGTAAACAGCATCCATACATCCACTGGAGCCTATACCAACGCTGTTCTCACTTCTACTTTATTTGAATCCATACTTTTTCTAGCTTTCAGATGTTCTCTAAAATCACAAGTTTCCTCTAAGATTGATCTCCGAAACAGTCAAAAACTGTGGTTTCATCTTTCTTGTTATTTTTTACTTCTTGTTCTTGTTTCAGTTTTCTTTGGCAACTCAGACCTCTAGCCACTATGTGGACAATGATAAACTTGGGATCCTCCGATTCCCCTGCAAACTTCTTGATCGCCTCTGGAACTGTGTCATCTCACCTTGTTGCATAGAGTTTGCCTTACATGTTCAGTTAACTTTAGTTCTGATGTCTTTAAAAAGAGAAGACTGCATTAGGAACCTATGTATATACTAAATCTTGACTTCTTTGTTGTGCAGTGTGTGACAGCCTTGTGTCTATTTTTATAACTGCAAGTTTAAGAGTCAGTTATCAATGGAGGATTTTATAAAATAGATCATTGAGCATGTCTATTCAATCTAAAAATTTTAATGACTGTGTTAATGGTAGAGCGAGATGCCAGCATCCAAATGAATAATTCAGTTCTTTCATTTGCTCTTTAGTTCATACAAAATGAATCTTGATTATAAAAGTGTTCTCTCTATATTTATAAGAGCTAATTTTTTCACCAACATTGTCTTTGGTTGTTTTTAAGATAGGATGTTACATTGTATCCCAGACTAGACTAGTTAGTACTCAACAAGTCTCCAGTCTCAGCTTCCCAAATTCTGGGATTGCATAGACATAAGACACCACACTAGTATTTTCAAATTACTAAAATCAATTAATTTAAAACCAAATTTAAAATCTATTGTCCAAATAACAAAATATCAGTTATACTACTAAAAATTATCAATTAGTTTTAGAATGCCAAATTGTATCAATTTTTTCACAAAACTTTTTGGTGCTTAATTTCAGGGATTTTTTTGTGGTTTTTGTGTTTTATTTTTTTGTTCTTTGGGGTTTTTTTGGCTGTTGATATGAGAATAAAATATACTGAATTATTTCATATAGATTCTACTTTGTAATACTCTTGAAATGCACTGAATGTTAAACCAATTTATCGTTATCAAGTTAGCTAAATGTTCAGTTGAACTACTAGCCAGTTGAACTAAAGCCCAAGTATTAGCTTACATTTCTGTACTTTTTGCTTCTATCATCCTGACCTTTTCACTCCGTGTCATTATCGACAATTTCAATCACAAAAAAAAAGATAAGTAATTTTAAATTTTTCTAAATAGCTAAACAAAGAAACATCAATTTAATTAAATTCAATAGATTTGAATTAGAATCCAAATAGATTTGAATTTAGAACCCAAATAGTTTAAATTTTGCCCATTGTCTTATATTTGCCACTTGCATATATCACTAAAGAGGCTAGAAAAGCATGTGAAAAGGTGTAAAGGAGAGGTTGGGCTTGATCAAAGACCCTGACATAGATACTGTCAAAATATCAAAAATCCCATGACTATTACACAATCACTAAAATCCTCATTTAAAATAAGGTTCAGTGTATTATGTCTTTCTCTTGTACTTCTTTCTCTGTTTTTATTACACATTCGCTATAGAATTTTATTATCATAAGGCTGTTTATCATATATTGCATACAAAAGCATCAAAAAATATTATGTCGTATACAGTCCACATTCCTTTGTCTCCAAACATTCCAGCATCCCTTTTGAATTATGTTTTTTCTTGGATGTCACTTCCGCTAGCCGATCACACCTATACTATCTAAATTCTCTAATCTTGCACTATTTAACAGTTGGATAAGAAATCTTTGTTTATTTATTACATTTAAGGCATGTTGTTTTCATTTTATGTGCATAAAAAGCTATGCAAACAAATATTATTGCTCAGTAGTAACCATGATCCACATTTCCTCTTTGTCTCCTCAAACATTTCCATGGACATTCTCCGTTTTGAACTACTTTTCATTTGTTTTGTTCTTTTGAGATAGGCTCACTTTTCAATCCAGGCTAGCCTGATCTCACTACAAGCCCTAATAGCCTAAAAACAGTAACAATCCTGCATCTGTCTTTTAAAAAATGTTGGGACTATGGGCACACATCACATTGTCTGACTCTTAAATATCCTGTGTACACGTGTGGCGTGTGTGTGTGTGTGTATGTTGTGTTGTATTGTATATGTATTCATTGCAGTGTCTGTGAGGATGAGTGTGCACATGCATGTAAAAGCCAGTGGAAGACATTACTTTCCTCAATCACTACCCACTGTAATTTTTAACACAGGATTTCTCATTGAACCTGCAGCTCTTCAATTCAGATAGATGGCTGGCCAGTGAGATTAATGGATTCATCTTATCTCTGCATCCTCAGCATCATGATTATCAGGACACATTGCCACGCCCACTTTAACACAGGGGTTGGCATCTGAGCTTAAATACTCATGTCCAATGTGTAAAGCATTTATCACTTGAGCCATCTCTGAAATACTTTTTGAAAATTACAGTTACTTATTCACGCCACACAGTGTGTGGTAGTCAGTAGACAACTTACAGGAGCTGGTCTTCCTCCTTCCACCCTATGGGGGACCAGGAATTGAGTCCAGGTGATTAGTCTTGTGAGCAAATGTCTGTATGCACTAAGCCATGGCCCTAGCCCTGGAATGTTTTCCAATGTACAATTTTAAATACTTTTATCACATAGATTTCTCAGTTTGTTAAAAGTGTTCATATTCATATTATCATAACTTGGCCAATTTCATTCCATCTAATCTTTTGTGACTTAAGTAAATTTTTTTCCTGCAAAACATTTGAGTTTTTAAATCTTTTCTGACAATAAATTCCAGAGTGAGTATTTTGCCTACTCAGAATAATGTAATCAGTCAACTGAGTAAACCATGTGAGCATGACCTTGTCACTGACACCAGACATTCTCTTTAGTTGTCAATATTTGACATCTCTTAAAGGGAATTTAACTTTATTTTTTTTGTGCATTTTATGGCAAACAGATTTCAATGTGTTTTTTTTTTTAATTTCTTCAGATTCTGTTGTTGTATCTCCCTTTTCATTTCTGATTTTCTTAATTTGAATACTGTCTCTGTGCTTTTTAGTTAGGTTGAATAAGGTTTTGTTTATCTTGTTGATTTTCTCAAAGAACCAGCTCTTGGTTTTGTTGATTCTTAATATTGTTCTCTTTGTTACTGATTGATTCATTTAAGACTCCAAATTTGACTATTTCCTGTGGTCTACTCTCTTGAGTGTGTTTGTTTCTTTTTGCTCTAGATCTTTCACATGTGCTATTAAGTTGCTAGCATAAAATCTCTCAAATTTCTTTATGAAAGCATTTAGTGCTATGACTTTTCCTCTTAGCACTGTGTCACATAAGTTTGGGTAGCTCCATATCAATGAGGGAATTAGGGTGCCTTCATTTTCATTGAATTCTAGAAATCTTTAAATTTCTCTCTATTTCTTCCCTGACCAAGTAAGTGATTGTTGAGTAGAGAAGTTGTTCAGTTTCCATGAGTATGTGGTTTTTGTTGTGTTTCTGTTTCTGTTGAAGTCAGCTTAATCCATAGTGATATGATAAGATGTAAATCTTCTTGCATCTGTTGGAGGCTTGCTTTGTGCCCAATTATATGGTAAACTTTGGGGAATGTTCATGAATGTTGAAAAGAAGGTACATTCTTTCATTTTGGGTGAATGGTTCTTTAATATCTGTTAAATCCATTTGGTTCATAACTTCTGTTAGTTTCATTAATTCTCAGTTTAGTTTCTGTTTCAATGAACTGTTCATTGGTGAGAGTGGGATGTTGAAGTTTCCGCTATTATTGTGTGGGGTTCAATGTGTGATTTGAGCATTAGTAAAGTTTCTTTTACAAATTGAATGCCTTGCCGCTCTGTTCAGAATTGAGATGTCATCTTGGTGGATTTTTCCTTTGATGAGTAGGAAATTCCTTCCCCATGTCTTCTGACAATTTTGATTCAAAGCTATTTTAGTAGATATAAGAATGGCTATTCCAGCTTTTTCTTGGTCCATTTGCTTGGAAAACTTTTTTCCAGTCCTTTACTCTAAGGTAGTGTCATTGTTTGTTGCTGAGGTGTGTTTCTTGTATGCTACAGAATGATGGATCTTGTTTACATGACTAGTCTGTTAGACTGAGTCTTTTTATTGGTGAATTGAGTCCACTGATGTTCAGTTGTATCAATAACTAATGATTGTTAGTTCCTGTTATTTTAATATTAGTGGTAGTTCTGTATATGTATGATTCTCTTCCTTTGGTTTTACTGTGAGATGATTAATTTCTTGTGTTTTCTTGGTGTAGTTACTCTTCTTGTGTTGGAGTTTTCCTTCTAGTATCCTTTATAGGGATGGATTAGTAGAAAGATTTTCTTTAAATTTGGATTTGCCATGGAATATCTTGTTTTCTCCATCTATGGTGACTGAAAGTTTTGCTGGGTATAGTAGTCTAGGCTGCTATCTGTAGTCTTTAGGGTCTGCAAGACTATGTCCAGGATCTTCTGGCTTTTAGAGTCTCTGTTGGGAAGTCAGGTATAATTCTGGTAGGTCTGCCTTTATGTGTTACTTGAACTTTTCCCCTTGCAGCTTTTAATATCCTTCTTTTTTTCTGTATATTTAGTGTTTTATTATGTGGAAGGAGAAGTGTCTTGTGGTTCTAATCTAGTTGATGTTCTATAAGTTCTATAGCCATTCCTTTCTTTAGGTTAGAGAAGTTTTCTTCTATGGTTTTGTTTAAGATATTTTTAGCCCTTTGAACTGGGAATCTTCATCTTCTTCTATTCCTATTATTCTTAGATTTGGTCTTTTCATAAGTGTCCCACATTTCCTAGATGTTTTGAATTAGAAATGTTTTACATTTGTAATTTTCTTTGACCAATGTATCAATTTTTTTCTACTGTGTCTTTTCTTCTGAGATTCTTTCTTCCATCTCTTGTATTTTGTTAGTGATTCTTGTGTGTAGTCCTGTTCTCTTTCCTACGTCTTTTCTTTATTGCTTCTATTTCCATTTTTAAATCTGGGACCATTTTATTCATTCCTTCACCATTTCATTGTATTTTTATGTATTTCTTTAGGGATGTATTTGTTTTCTCATTAAGGGTTTCTACCTGCTTGGTTGTATCTTCCTGTATTCTGTATAGGGTTTAATTTATATCCTCTTTAAAGGTATCTATTGTCTTCATAAGATGAGATTTAAGGTCAAGTCTTGCTCTTCAGGTGTGATAGGATATCCAGGGCTTGCTGTAGTAAGAGAGCTCAGTTCTGAAGGTGCCATACTGTACTGGCTTCTACTGATTATTCTATTGTTCTTGAGCTTGCCTTTAACCATTTATTTTTCTCTGGTGTTGGCTGCCTGATAGTCCCTGGGAGTAGTAACCTTTAGAGACTTGTCCCAGATAGCTAAAGTTGTCCCAGAGGCAGACAGAGTTGTGGGCTAAGGTGTAGGGTGTAAATCCTCAATTGCAGATGGAGGTAAGGACCAGAACATGAATCTGGTTGTCCTGGGTGTCCTTGGTGGGAGTAGGTCCTCCCATGTGGCAGAAGGAGCTGTGGGTAGAGAATAAGGTGCTGGTCTGTGATTACATGTGGAAGCGTGGGCCAGAAGGAAGATGGAGCTTCAGTTGTATCATTTCTGGGCTTTGTCCCCTCAATACATAATAATGCCCATTTTAATAATCTTAAACTTTAAATATTATAGTCACTATGGTGTATTTTTAATTTTTCAAATGCAAAAAAATCAAAGGAATAGTCATGTTAACTTCTTGAAATCTCATTGTTATAATATGAAATAGTTATGTAGGAATGGACACAATTTAACTAGCTTTGATTTTTCTTTTCTATACTTTGGAGGTCAAGACATCTTTATGACAGAAGAACAGAAGAAATACTATAATGCAATGAAGAAATTAGGATCAAAAAAGCCACAAAAGCCTATCCCTCGACCCGGAGTAAGAAATATCAAATGAAAATCACATAAAGCAACAACCTGAAATAAGTTTTGTTACTCAGAGGAAATCAACTATCACAACTAGCACACACACACACAAGCAAAACAAAACACAAAATACCCTTGTACTCTTTGAATATCTTTAATCCATGTTTCTGATAGATTTTTTTAAACACCAAAAAGAATAAGAATATACAGGAAATACAAATTTTTCTCCAAATGACTTAAAACTATACACCTAGAATGCAAACTACACAGACAAATGTGGTCCTCACAATAGTTGTGTCTTTACAGTAGCTGCTGTGCAATGTCAAGCAATATAGAAGGATTGAGTGGGGCCAGTATCCATTCACGTTCTGAGATTAAGAGGTAGACAAAGATGTTCAGTAGCATACCATCTCCATTTGTAGTTGTTGTTAATAAGTAGAAAGATGGACCATTTTAAAGGAGGTGGCATTCCAGTAACATAAATTTCTGTATGACTCTAAAACCAGCAATTACTTATGTCAGAATTATTACAATTTATGATACTAAATAACCATTCACATATTTCCAAGATAAATATACAAGATATAAAGGAGAGAAAGAACCCTTATCATGGTTATTTTTATGGCAGTGATTTTTTTCAATAACTTATTTCTTTTATTCACATTACATACCAATCACAGCCACCCCTCCTCTCCTCCTAGTCCCACTCTCACAACAAATCCCTCTCTATTGTCCCCTCCCCTTCTCCTCAGAGAAAGAGGGGCCTTCCTTTGGTGACACCCAACCTGGGACATCTAGTCCCAACAGGACTAGGCACTCAGGACTAATCCACCCAGGACCAACCAGGCAGTCTAGGTAGGAGGAAGGTGGAAGGTATCCATGGCAGGAAGCAGAGACTGAATGGCTTGTTAGGGGACCCACATGAAGACCAAGCTGCACATTTGTACAAATGTGTAGGGGCCCTAGGTCCAGCTACAGCATGCTTACTGGGTGGTATTAGCCCTGTGGAATGTGGCATTGTGTGTCTGACAATGCAGTAAAGACCATGCGGAACAAATTAATGTTGAAAGGTAGAATGTCTGTTTGTGTTTCAGTGCTTTGATATTCTCTGTAGAAAATCTATTTTACTACATTAATCACTGTCTAACTCATAGAAAATACTCAGCCAGTGAGTAAAGTTTGCAATACCCAATCAAATTTTCTTACATTTGTACCTTGAGGTTTGATCACGTTGTCTGACAGATGAAGGAGACTTCGGCAAATTGATGTATTCAGGGAATAATGCTTAAAAACGTTATTAACTATACTAATAAAAATGTTCAAAGCACTGATTACAAATATTTGCCAATGGTAGGTATTGTACAAACAGAAAGTAGGGAATATAGGAAGTACTTAATGTACATGCTATCTCTACCAGGAAACTCCTCCATTGCTGAAAGTGTCTTTGTTTCTCTGCAGAACAAATTTCAAGGAATGGTCTTTGACTTTGTAACCAGACAAGTGTTTGACATCAGCATCATGATCCTCATCTGCCTCAACATGGTGACCATGATGGTGGAAACGGATGACCAGAGCTGAATATGTGACAATCATTTTGTCACGCATTAACCTGGTGTTCATTGTCCTGTTCACTGGCGAGTGCTGTCTGAAGCTCATCTCCCTCCGCCATTATTATTTCACCATTGGATGGAATATCTTCGATTTTGTGGTGGTCATTCTCTCCATTGTAGGTAAGATCTGTGCAAAATCCATTCCTCCTGATAAATGGGAATTGGAAAACAGGAATTTAGAATGGAGGTCACCTCACTACTCAAAGTGAGTATGTTGGTATATATTTTTGAGATGTATTCTTTTTCTCCAAAATTAGGCTTCTAATTCATACAAATATTGTATCCCATTGCATCAAATATTTATGTGTCAATTAGTAAAAGCTCCTTCATTGAGATCTATTATATTAAATAGATCTATGCTGTGAACCAAAATAAAAAGTGATTTTAGGTAATTGAGATTGAATGCTCTATGTGCTATCCAGATCAATGGTTCAAAATCTATGGGTTGCAACACTTTGGGAGTTGAAAGACCTTTCATAGGGGTCACCTAAGACCATCAGAAATCACAGGTATTTACATTAAGATTCATAACAGTAGCATGGTTACAGTTATGAAGAAGCAACAAAAATAAGTTTATGGTTGGTGGTCACCATAATATGAGAACTGTATTAAAGGGTTAAAGTATTGGAAAGGTTTAGATCCACTGATCTAGATGATTCTGGTAAGACAGGTACTGGAAATCTGGTCTGATGGTGAAAAAAGACATTGTCATTAGAGATATAATTATGGGGTCACCAGCAACAGAGTAGAACATGGATATAAGGGAATGGGAAAAAGAAAAAAGGGACAAGGATCAAGTGTTAACAAAGACTAACAGTATTTTCTTGTGGCTGTCATACAGAAATTTCAATATTTCTAGAAGGAAACTGGTAGCATGGGACATCTCTTTTTCAGTCCTATCCTACAAATTGTGTAATGCATAAGGACTCATGAAGGTAGGTCATCTCACTGCAGATACAAATAATGCTTCAGAGAAGTGAAGAAGTCTCTGTACGAGACTTCATTCTTAATTAAGATGAAGTCATTGCAAATTTTCAAGCTAGGACTCTGTTACAATGATCTTTGTTTTATTCCCTGTCTGAATAAATGGGTCTTACATCTAAAATCCAACCCATATGTTATATGTAATTTTTAATTCCAACAATAATCATATAAATAGCATCAAAAAGAGACAGACAAACAGAACAGAACGAGGCAGAGATTGAGACAGAGAAGGCTGACTAAAAAGAATGATGCCTTTGTGCTTAAAGGCATTTTGGTTTTGTTTAGTTGATTGGTTGTTGGTGGTAGTGGTGGGGGTAGTGGTGGTGGTGGTGGTGGTGGTGTGGTGGTGGTGGTGGTGGTGTGTGTGTTGGAAGTACTCTTTAATGGAATCTTTATTTAAAAAGCGTAGGGAGGAGCTGAGAAATGCCAAACATATAAAGACTTACTGTGCAAGCTTGAGAACTAGAGAACAGATTCCCAGGACTCCTATAAATTCTGGTCAAACATGACACCTTACTAAGAAGGCTCTTAGATCCCCTCAAATTAACTAGCTACCAGAGAGCTCTGTGTTCAACTGAGAAACCCTGCTTCAATAAATAAAGTAGAAAGCCAAGCAATCAAGAAGATTCCCAAATGTCAGCCTCAGGTAAGACACACACACACACACACACACACACACACACACACAGAGAGAGAGAGAGAGAGAGAGAGAGAGAGAGAGAGAGAGAGAGAGAGAACACATGCCATATAAACAGACATATGTCACAAAAACAAAATCATAGGCAGAAAAAAAAGCTGTAAAAATTTAAAAATTGAGATGATACAGGAGAAGAAGAGAGCATCAACCTTGGAGCATTTTATAAATATACAAGCACATGCATGGACAATTCTGTAATAATATTAGACTAGAAACTCAAGTTTACAGGAAGATGAAAACAGCATGAAACACTCCAAGACTTCAGATTAATGAAAATGTGAAAAAGAAAAGTTTGGCTTAACAAGTTAAGAGAAAAACATCATATTCATATATATTTGTACTTTTTCATTGGCTGTTGATACTGAAGCAAACTTCAGTATTTATTTCTGATGAGATTTTAAATTAACCATAGCATATAGATACTCCTGGGGAAAAGTTGTACTATCATTCTTATATTTTAATTTATTGCTGAGTAAAAGCTAAGGTTAACTTCTATCATACATTGTATAATTCTATATACATTCAGTTTTCCTGTAGACAAGGTTCTGCTGTGTAGCCTTGACTGTCCTGGAACTCATTCTGTAGACCAGTGTAGCCTCCCACTAACTGATATCCCCTAACTCTGCCTTCTGAGTGTTGTGATTAAAAGTGTGGGCCACCAGTCTTAGTTGGTGTTTGTTGTTGTTGTTTGGTTTGGTTTGGTTTGGTTTTGATTTTGGTATATTGTAGCAACTCTTCACATGGTGTTTACATTGTTAAATGTGATAAGCATTTTAAATATAATTCAAAACTTTCAGAAGGGTGCAGATATGTTGTATGAAAATGTGCTGCCATATAATTTAAAGGGTTTTAGGTCCTAGAATTTTGATGTTCTAGGGAGAGGAGGTACATCATGGGACAAATCAGCTGCAGATATCAGAAGATGATTGGATAAATATATATATATATATATATAACACACACACACCACACAACATATCTCATACCCAAGAATACAGAATTTAATCTCAATACAATGAAACTGACCTTGAGACTTTAATAACTCAAGTATTTTAATGAATGATTAATAGATGAATTATTCACTGATTGATAGTCTAATTATTTTCCTACAGGAATGTTTCTCGCGGAGCTGATAGAGAAGTATTTCGTGTCCCCTACCCTGTTCCGAGTCATACGCCTGGCCAGGATTGGACGAATCCTACGCCTGATCAAGGGCGCCAAGGGCATCCGCACACTGCTCTTTGCTCTGATGATGTCCCTTCCTGCGCTGTTCAACATCGGCCTCCTGCTTTTCCTGGTCATGTTCATCTACGCCATCTTTGGGATGTCCAACTTTGCCTACGTTAAGAGGGAAGTTGGGATTGATGACATGTTCAACTTTGAGACCTTCGGCAACAGCATGATCTGTCTGTTCCAAATCACCACCTCTGCGGGCTGGGATGGACTGCTGGCCCCCATCCTCAACAGCAAACCCCCTGACTGTGACCCTAATAAAGTCAACCCTGGAAGCTCGGTGAAGGGGGACTGTGGGAACCCATCTGTGGGGATTTTCTTTTTTGTCAGCTACATCATCATATCCTTCCTGGTTGTGGTGAACATGTACATCGCTGTCATCCTGGAGAACTTCAGCGTTGCCACTGAAGAAAGTGCAGAGCCCTGAGTGAGGACGACTTTGAGATGTTCTATGAGGTCTGGGAGAAGTTCGACCCTGATGCCACTCAGTTCATGGAATTTGAAAAATTATCTCAGTTTGCAGCTGCTCTTGAACCCCCTCTCAATTTGCCACAACCAAACAAACTTCAGCTCATTGCCATGGACCTGCCCATGGTGAGTGGAGACCGCATCCACTGCCTGGACATCTTATTTGCTTTTACAAAGCGGGTCTTGGGCGAGAGTGGAGAGATGGATGCCCTTCGAATCCAGATGGAAGAGCGGTTCATGGCTTCCAATCCCTCCAAGGTCTCCTATCAGCCAATCACTACTACATTAAAACGCAAACAGGAGGAGGTGTCAGCCATTATCATTCAGCGAGCTTACAGGCGCCACCTTTTGAAGCGAACAGTAAAACAAGCTTCGTTCACATACAACAAGAACAAACTCAAAGGTGGGGCTAATCTTCTTGTAAAAGAAGACATGCTCATTGACAGGATAAATGAAAACTCTATTACGGAGAAAACTGACCTGACAATGTCCACCGCAGTTTGTCCGCCCTCCTATGATCGGGTGACAAAGCCAATCGTGGAGAAACACGAGCAGGAAGGAAAAGATGAAAAAGCCAAAGGGAAATGAATAAAAACCAACAAAAATAAAATAAAAAAAAAAATAAATTGGGTGACAAATTGTTTACAGCCTGTGAAGTCAAAAGGACTCCTTTAGGAAGTCAATGCCAAACTGACTGTTTTTACACAAATTCACTTTAAGGTCAGTGCCTCAATAAGACAGTGACCCCCTTGTCAGCAAACTCTGTGACTCTGTGTAAAGGGGAGATGACCTTGACAGGAGGTTACTGTCCTCACTACCAGCTGACACTGCTGAAGACAAGAGACAAATGGCTATGCAGACTGTAGGGACCAGTCTAAAGGGGTGCAGAGCTATAATTTGGGGGTTAACGTGAAACACTTTAGTGTAGTAACAGTATCCACCGTTTGCATTTCAACTGCCACATTTGTCAGGTTTTTTACAAACTGTTAGTGGATTCATCTTTTTTTTTTTTTTTAATCCATGTGTTGTTTGTTACATGTGACTATTTTTGTAAACACGGTTTCTGTTGGGAAATAGACTAAAGGAACTCTTCTCTGGGTGCACCTGGGGGTATTGACATCCATATGGGCCTCCCACCTGCACAGCAATTGTGGTTTTGCATGTGAGGGCATGCTGCACTTTAGGATTGTGCATGAGAACAAGTCGCAAGGAAAGCAAGACAGTTCTTCAACAGTTCTATGCCATCTGTGTTTCTGCAGGGGGAGGTACTGAGGTGATCATTAGCTCATGGGCTTTGCTGAGCAGGTTTTGTCAAATCTAGCCCTTCGTCCAAGGAGGTTGTTCAGACAGGTCATCAAGTCTTAGTAGGTGCAAACTTCATTCAAATGTCTGGAGTTGTGTTATGTTTCTGTTCATTGTCTCTTCAAAGTCTCTAAATTATGACTCTGACTCCCGACCCCCAACCCCAGCAGAGCAAATTGACCAAAAGAACCCTTTATAAATTCCCGCTTAATCCTGCACTTTGTTTAGCCATCTTCAGCCCTCAGCGAGGTTGACACTGTATGTGTTAATGAAATGCTATTTATTATGTAAATAGTCATTTTACTCTGTGGTGCACGTTTGAGCAAACAAATAATGACCCAAGCACAGTATTTATTGCATCAAATATGTACCACGAGAAATGTAGAGTGCAAGCTGTCCACCGGTAATATACTGTATTCTGTACCATTATAGATAGTGTGGATGCTGTCGATGCATGTCGATATTACCATGTTGCGGTATCTAGTTTCTCTCACCACTCAGAATCTCATTCATGAGAAACCATAGGCCAGTGGCTAAGTCAAGGAAACTGTTCAGCAGATCTCATTTCCTTAAGTCATTAAGCAATAGTTTGCAGCACTTGAACAATGTCTGGGTTATTTTTAAATTTTAAGTGGATAACGTTCAATGTATAGCCAGACTGTACATACATGTTTGAAAGACAACACTACTGCTTAACCTGTTAAAACATGTTTAGAGTTTTATAAGCAAATATAAATACTGTACAAAGTCACTTTCTTTTCTTTTTCAGCATTATGTACATATGAAGAGGAAATTATCTTCAGGTTGATATCACAATCACTTTTCTTACTTTCTGTCCATAGCTGTTTTTCATGGAAGATATTTGCTAACTAAGAAATGAAACTATGACTGGGTAGTGGTAGATCTCTGCTTTTTTATTACAGTCGTTAATTTTGGATTATTTCATAATTTTAAGGGGCAAAATACACTCACAACTTCACATTCAAACTATGATTTGCAGTTGGGAAAGGGTATAATATTTGATTTATATTTATTATAGTGTATGTGCTAGCAGATGACCAGAATGCTTTTGCCTCATTTTTTCTTTATTCCCTGATTTCTGTTTATTTTTCTTTGCTTTGGAATCATTCTTCTCTAGATTGTTCTAAATATAAATGTGGGCATCAGAATTTCTTTTCCTCAAAATCAGAGAGGATTACACTTATATAGTCAATTACATCAGGATATCTGTGTTTCTTACAGAAGCAGACCATAGGCACCTCTTTTTCTTAAAAAAAAAAATTATTTAGACAAACCGTATTCATGAAGTGCATGTTGGAAAATGCTACTATTACCCAAAATGATGCTAAATCACAATTAAAATGTGCAAATCTAATAAAAATTAATTTTTTTATTTTATTGTTTGCCTGGTTACTTTTTGTTGATCAAATTTTATGACAACATAGAAGTGCTTTTATCTACTTACTGTGGGGAGAGCTGCACATGTACATTGTGTGTTCACAAACACACATGCATGTGCACACACGTAGGCATTCATTTAAGCATAATAGTTTTATCTGTTCCCATTCTAGCTCCCAAATAATTGATACAAGACCTATTAAATTTATTAACAATCTTTAAGAACTATCACTGGGTAGATATTCATCTATTCTAACCCTGTAAACTATCTACTTCCCAGCCAAAGGATCCCTGTGTTCCTTGCAGTTGAATCTATCACTGGATGCTCTGCTCCATGTGGGTCCTCATGGAGAATTCCTTGGCGACCTGCTCATTATGACTCCTCCTGGACCCTATGACTGATTCATGGCCACCTCCCCCTTCTTTTCCTCTTGGTCCTTCTTTTACTTCTGTCCACCTGGGATCCCCTGGCTGAGATCATTAGTCCAGCCTTCTATCTCCTCTGCCCATCCATAGGCTGAATCTGCTCTTTATTGACAAATCAAAGATGATGGAAAATAAATTTTACATAACATTGAAATCAGAGCTGCTTGACCATGCCATCTTCTAGACTGTAGACAGATGTCTGGACATAGAAATCACTATCTGAATATATAGCACAGAAAACCAACTCCCAATATCACACACACACACACACACACTATATATATATAACAGAATATATATACACACACTATATATATATATATATTATATATATATATATATATATAGTGCTATATATATAGTGCTATATATATAGCACAGTATATATATAACAGAAAACTTGAAGTAAATATTGGACTTCTTAGAATGACTCCACAGCAGCCCTTGCTAAACACATAAACTAGTATCCATG
Organism: Mastomys natalensis; assembly: GCA_021653895.1. Taxonomy (NCBI): domain Eukaryota; kingdom Metazoa; phylum Chordata; class Mammalia; order Rodentia; family Muridae; genus Mastomys; species Mastomys natalensis. The sequence continues at coordinate 1,382,927 of JAJTUV010000823.1, forward strand.
GGAGGGAGGGGAGTTATTCAAGTCAATGCAACAAGGATGGACACTTAAGATACAAAACAAAGCTTTTAAAGCATCATTGATTAATTCAAAATTTCTACGAGTGGACTACTGGGCTTTTTTAGAAGCCCCCCACACCTTCTCAGTGTTTCTTCTGAGAGAGATGACCTCTGTACACATGCATATGTTCCCTGCCCTTTAGTTTCCAGTTTGCTTAGCCAATAGGAAGCCTGTGCTAAACACCAATACAAAAAATGTACAGGACAGGAATATTTATTCACCTGTTCTTCCTTGCAGGTCGTCTTACTCACTGTAAGTCAGAATGCCCCCTCTTGCAGCGGAATGACCCTCCTTCTCCTCCCCTTGCTTTCTTGATCTGAGGATGCTTCCTTACTCCTTTATAACTTTCCCCTAAAGTTGCTGACACCCTTGTAAATGATTTTTTTTTTTAATGAAAGCCTCTCTATGCCTCGTTTTAACATGCCATGTGTCCCTTGCCAGGCTGACACAAAATAATGAAATAGCTCCTCAAAGTCAGCAAGAAGCAATGATTTACCTTAGGTTGACTTGGAGACTTTATCTAACTGATGTTTCTAGACACAGAACATGGCACTGAGAGAAATACAACATGGTCAAGCTTAGAAATTATAGATATGGAGAGCTTATTAGAGTGGCCCAGGTAGCAAAACGGACCATCAAATTATCTTCATCTCTGAGAAAAGAGGAACTTTTATTTAACTTTAGGATTGTACCATCTCAGTCATGAAACAGAAAGGGCAGCAGTAAGTTTGACCAGAAAAGATAGTAGGCCATTGCTTTTTCCATCTTTCTACATCTTTCTGATCACATTGTTTACAATAAATTTCCAACCTAAAACGGCAATTCCAATTTAGAAATGACTGGAAAAAAGTTCCATTTTCAAAGAAAGACAATTAGGACAATAATCTTACACCAGGTCTCATCAGTACTTTTCCTCATACAAAAAGAAGAAACAGTGAAATATAAGCCTACAAATATCCCTTTTTTTGGTAATATATGCTATGCCAAAAAGTAATTTATGTATAGAGAATTATGGAGTCTTGTAACTAGGATAGAAGAAGCACCTAGAATATCCATGTCATAGGCCAAATCTGGATAAGCTGAACACCCAAATACATACTAATAGAACACAACACATGAAACGAATAAGAATAACAATGTATACAGTTGGTTTCTTTATATAAGTAAGTATAGTAAGAAGAAAAAATTTTCCTTATTGTAGGAAATTAATGAATAAATGTAGAAGAAAAAAAAAGTTAGAAAACTGGTGTTGTAAAACCATTACAATTAATTCACACAAAAATCATTAAAGAATTTTAGGATGCATGCATTAAGGTTTGGAGAGGAGCAGAAATCTTACATTGCTTAGATTTTCTTTAAAATCTTTTAAAGAAAAAAATTACCGATGGGTAAACTGAGCGGATACAACCCCAAAAGAATTCTCAGCTTTGAGACCAAATAAGACTACATAATTCTTGTTAAGTTCAAGCAGGGACACCACATCACTTCTAAGTCATCATTGGGATTTCATAACCATAGTTGCAAAATTTAATCAAAGACTGTTATTAAAGGAATGGGTTTACTCTTAAAACATCAATGTCACAGAAAAATAATCTCAAGGAAATGCTGGAGGATGAAGGGCTATGGGAGCTAAACGCCATAATGATACACTAGGAAATAGTAGAGACAAAGATTATCCTTGGAAACGCTGGCTAAATCTAAATGTAAGCTACTCATTAAATATTGGTACTTTTTTAAAAAAAAAATAGATATTCATTTATTTTATGTAGATGACAACTCTGTAGCTGTCTTCAGATACACCAGAAGAAGGCATCCGATCCCATTACAGAGGGTTGTAAGCCCAATGTGGTTGCTGGGAATTGAACTCAGGACCTCTGCAAGAGCAGTCAGTGCTCTTAACCACTATACCGTCTCTCCATGCCCTACTGGTACTTTAATAGGGTTAAATGTCTTACTTTTTAAGGCTAGTATCCCTATTACAAATAGACAGAAAATTCCATTATTCTTGCTTCTTTTCCTTCCTCTGTCTCTCTCCTTTCTTTAACTCTTGATTCATCGGCCTTTCTTCTCACTTTGATTGATTTCTCTTTCCTTCTCTCTTGCCTCCATTGTCCTCACCTTTTGCAGTAGAGTGTCACTCCCCTAGTCACATCCCATTCTCTCTTACAACTGTCTCTTGTGTCTTCACTCTCTCCCTTTGGCTGATTCTTTTATCTGTCTTTGGACTTTTTAAGTATGAATCCCTGATTTAGAAGAGGGAAATTAACCCTACTTGACCCTGATTCATCTTTTTTTCCACTCCCACATTTTTCAAGTAGAAAACTGGACTCTATTCTTATCCCTTTGCTTGCTCATAGTTAGAAGAAATTAATGACAAAATTTGTCTGAGAATCATCTTGTTAATATAACCACTTTATGCTTATCAAATTCCGTGCTACGTATTTTGCTTCCCATAAGCTTATACTATTAGTATGGCGTAAGAAGCTGGAAAGCAGAATGGTTTCCACAGGAACAAAGATTGACAGACATATGGAAGAAGGCTATATCATTCTAGCTTCTAATTGTGAACAACATTCCTTCTACTCAATGTTGACTTAGAAATGCAGGATGTCAGGCTGAAGAAACAGCTCAGAGCATGAGCTTAGAAAGGCATAGTAGTCCCAGGCTGACCCAACTGTGAACTGAGGAGTCAGTAGTGATCTTATTTTTTACAGGCCTTTAACCTTCATTTTTGACAGCATGAAGCCAAAACCTAAAACTTCCAAAAAAAACATAGGAAACTATAACTTCGTTGGTAAATACCTCATGCAAATATTGTTACAGAAAATGTATTTTCCTACCAGCATGCTAATGAACTTGTTTCTCTCACATTAAAGCTGCCATTGCATCTATGTATACATTTTACTGGGAAACATTAAGACACAAGTGTTATATATATTCAAATGAAATAAATTTGAAATCAGGGAAATTGACTGTGGTGGCAGACAGTTTAATATGTACAGACATGAAAATGAATACTGTCAGTAGCTGAGAGACAAGAAGGGTCCTATGACAGAAGGCCTTCACTGCATGGCTTGAGCTCTGCATTTGAAATCACAAATAATGTAAACTAAAATGCTAGCACATTGCCAAACTTGGTTCTTCGGAAACAACCTTTTCTCTTTTTAGTGCTCCAGTGCATGGACTCTGCTTGTAGTCAGGCAGATTCAAGTATCTTTATTCAGTCTTGACTGAGTAAGAGATGTTTTTGAGAATTTGATGGTCACAGTCATTCTCATCTTTCTTTAAATTGTGTCTGTGATTATCTTTTAGGAAACCAGAGCACCTTAACCTTTTTCCCCCAAATCTCTGCTTCTTTGTTTTTGCCTTAAGCTTTTTCTTGGTAGATTTATACTGCAGTCAGTATTGGCAATTTTGCTGAGCTGGTGCAGCAATTTCAACTGTCTGTTGGTGATTTGTTCAAATACATTTGGTTGTCATGTTAATTTTAGCATGTCCAGCACCAGTTTCTTCACATTCTATCCCTCTCAGCCACTAACGAGACTATCCAGGAGTGACAGCTTAGAGGGTAAAGATGCTTGCTGCCAGAAATAATAACATGAGTTCAATCTCCAGGTTCCACAAAGTGGGAGGAGAGAATCAATACCTGAACATTGTCCTCTGACTTCGATATGATTGCCATGGCTCATGTGTATACACACTACCACCACCACTATCACCACCACCATCACCACCAACAACAACAGATAGTAGATAGATAGATAGATAGATAGATAGATAGATGGATAGATCATCCAGAAGTAAGCCTGCTTTCCTAATATCTGTTACTTAGTTCTAGTTCAGAAAGAGAAAATTAAAAGAAATGATAAATTATAGTATCTAAGGGATATATGAGCTCAAAGTGAGGCTGTGTGCTTCTACTGAATTCTACTGAATAAAAGAGTAGGAGATACTTAACAGAAAAACATATGAAACCATGACCAAAATCATAGTGAGTTATAGCCTAGGCTATAGAGTAAGACTTTCCTCAATAAAGTGTGAACAGCCTGGAGAATCTGACAAACTCTTCTTGTTTCCATGGGCACATGGCATATACCCAGTGTACATAAAGATATGCAGGCTCTCACATATACACATGACATAAATAAATATATGTTTTACATTAGGCATATATTTAATTGCAATAGTTCATAAGCAGAGAAAACTGTATAGTATACATTAAAATGTCCCTGTTTGTTTATTCATTTGATCCTTTAGTTTCAAGTCATTGACCTTTTTATTCTAAGTGGAGCATGAACTGTGATAAATATATTTTAAAGAAAGAGATAATTTAAAAAATATCTATCTGCCTTAGTTAGGTTTTCCATTGCTGTGAAGATACACAATGACCAAGGCAACTCTTATGAAGGACAGCATTTAATTGGGGCTGGGTTACAGGTTCAGAAGTTCAGTCCATTATCATCTAGGTAGAAAGCATGGCAGCATCCAGGCAGTAATGGTGCTGGAGGAGCTGAGAGTTCTACATCTTGTTCTGAAGGCAAAAAGGAGAAGACTGGATCCCAAGTGGCCAGGAGGAGGATCTCAAAGACCACCCCTATAGTCACGTACTTCCTCCAACAAGGCCACACCTAATACAACAAGCCACACCTCCTTAGAGTGCCATTCCCTGGTCCAAGCATATTCAAACCACCACACTATCCATCTAAGGTATCTTTTTCTTTACTTATAAATTGTATCTGAAGTCCATAATTGTATGCAACAATTATGTAGGATAACAACACACACACAAATACATACATATATATATACATATATACATGTATGTACAAATATATACATATATATATATATATATATATATATATATAGAGAGAGAGAGAGAGAGAGTATACAAACATATACACACGTTTAAAAGAACATATGTTACTATTAATTATAAAGAAACACATACAGATAAAAGTAAATGCATAGATATAGACATATAAACATGTTTTTTTCAGGATGTTAGTCTGTAAGTGATTTTTTAGGACATAATAATTATATAATACCCTGTTCTTTATTATGTTGAAACTATTAAGTTTGCCACATTAAACCTATTCTTATGAAAAGTACTGGAGTTGTTTTCTCTTCAGTACGGCTTGGCTTCATTCTAATCTGCATTATTAATGTTCATCTTTCATCAGAATGGTAAAGCAATACCTTGTTCAGCAGTATTCCTTGTGGTCACAGAAAATTAAAAAATAGAATCCAAATGCAAATAAATTGTTCCTCTGATCTTTCTTTGTTGCAACTGTATTCAGTTACTCTGCCTTAGGGAAAGTGGCTACTGGGAGAGACTAAGAGCCTGAAACAGGTGAATTGCTAGAATACAATGTGGTAAGGATAAGGGTGATCAATATACAAGGAATGGATAACGGAACTTGGGAGAAATGGTTCAAGTACTCGAGACATAAATATTTCACCAAATAGAATAACATGAATGGCATCATTAATTTACATAATCAGAGACTATCATATTCACCCACTATGATAAGTAACAAAACTCTCACAAGACATTAACTGTATAAAATTTAGTATGAATGTAGACAGGTATGCCTTAGGTTACTATGCCACTCTCCTTTCTCCACTCCAGAAACTACATATTCCCATGGCCTTATCCTTGGACCATACCTTAAATATACACATCAGAGTCAGGATAATATGTGATATCTGAGCATGGAGGCTACCAAGTCTCCATGTCTCTATATAACATCTGCCCCCTTCCAGTATCTTTTAGTGATCCTTTTTATAAAACACATCAGGGCATTAAGAAAATCCCAAACCTCATCTCAAATCAGAATTCCCAAGAAAAGGATATTTATATGTATCGCACATGCGCACTGAACCTTGTTAGCAATTAGACTGAAGTAGAACATCATAGCAAGGGAATTTGTGATCAGACAAGTCAGAGAAACTCTGGCTTTTGGGTGTGTAGTCCCACAAGTATCAAGGCCTCCAGGCTCATAATCATTGACTGTGTACATTGTATACATTGTAGTGTGTAGTCAACACAACATACCGAAGACGCTAGCACCGCTAAATGGCACCTCGGAACCACAGAGTAACTTAGTATGCACTGACACATGCTCTCAGACTTTCCAGCAAGATCAGAGTAAATGCTGCATTGCTTTCTTTTTACTAAGTACAACTTGAATTTACCGAAGGAAGCATGCTGTAACATCAGGAACACGATGAACTGTTACAGGGCTTTGGGGAAACGGAAGGAAGATCTGTTTTTCTCTGCAAGAAATGGAAAGCACACCAGGAGCCGATGCAGGACTGTTCTGGGGAGCCTTGAACACTTAGGATAAAAACTGCCAGTACCAAAGAGAGAGCAGGAAAGATCACCACCTCAGACAATCACTGTTACATTATTTTACAGACACGGGGTCTTTTTCTTATGACAGAGAAGTATTCGATGATAAAACACAAAAACTAAATACCAATTGGAAATGGGGCCAGCGTTCACAGACCACTGTGCCAGGTCTGTAAACTTTATTAAAAATTTATATTATTTTCCCGATAAAACTGCAAAAAATAATGCACCTAAATAATTTATGGGGGAAAAGGAAATCACCCCAAACAGTGCAGACAAACATAAAATTTTATTATCCTATTCTTGAATAATTATCAAAACAAGACATCTTTTTTTTTTATTGGAAAATTTTTTTTACATTTCAGATGTTCTCTCCTTACCCCATTCCCCCCTCCCTCCCAGGAACTCACTATCCCTTCCCCCCTCCTCCTGCCTCCACGTTGGTGTACCCCCACCCACCCTCCCCTGTACCTCACCTCCCCACCCTCGAGTATCCCCCCCCCACGACGTCCAGCCTTCATGGGACCAAGGATCTCTTCTCCCACTTATATATAGCTCCCTTGCATATATAGCAAAACAAGACATCTTATGTACATACATATGAAAGCCTGTTATTATAAACACAATAACAGTTTTATGCTTTGCTGCATCAACATTTCAGTGACTGTAACTTGAACACATATATCATGACACATATATCAGGTATGTTCTTCTTAAGTGGTGAAAAAATACTATGTTATATAATTTAACAATCACTTATTGATGCACATTGAAGGTGTTTTTATTCAATTTTTCTTTATAGCTAGTAAAAGTGCAACAAATACTTTTATTTTTTCAGAGATCCATAAGCATTTCTATTGAACAAACTCACAAAATTTGACTTGCTAGATTAAAGAGTATTCATATTTGTCTTCTTATTTTAGATGTGGGTAGGTCTCCTGGAAGCAAAGACATCAATATTTTGTTGCCAAATATCACTTTTAGGACAAATAGTTCTGCAAGTATGACATCTATGAAAGTAGATCTATTAGCATAGTACAGAATGTACCCTGCATTACCCTCTTTAAACAACTGAATAAAGTGGAGAGTGACAGAGTGGAACACCATTATCTTCCTCCGACCTACACCCCACCACACACACACACACACACACACATTATTTTTAAATCTTTTTTTTTTAGAAAATATGCACAGATCCAGACAACATCTTGGTTGGTAACATATTTTCTGTTCTGTATGCGGACCTGAGTTCAAATACCCAACAGCACATAAAAAGCCAGGTGCAGTGGCATACATCTGAAACCCTAGTGTTAAGATGACATGGATATCACTGGAGCTTGGTAGCAAATCAGTAAAAACTACAAGTACAATAAGAAACTCTATCTCAAAGAATAATGTGGAGATTGACTGAGGAAGGCTCCTAATGTTGATGTCTGGATGCTACATATACATTCATTCATATGCACGCACAATCATACACATAGTATAAACGCAACACACACAGAAAAGAGGAAGACAGGAAAAGAAGGAGAGAGAGAGAGAGAGAGAGAGAGAGAGAGAGAGAGAGAGAGAGAGAGAACACTAAAGGTTTTTTCGGGGGGGGGGAGTATCAAATTTTTAAACTGTCTTCTAGTTCTTAGAAAGTATGGCATTTTTGGACATTTAATCTGAGAGGCTGTGTATTACCAGAACATCTGTGTATCCGTGTTCAATTCATCCCTCAAATTCAACAAATTCTGGATTCCCCTGGCAAACACAGTCTCTCAATATTATGTAGTTTTTATTTGTGAATGAATGATTGATTTATTCTATATTCCATCTTCCATATTCACGGGACAAATCTTTAAAAACCTTCCTCTACTCATAGTCGAGGGACTTGACTGTAGAATGAAGCTAATTTAGTTTTAGAAGTCATTAAAGCTTCCAGGAGTGCACAAGATGGTTCTGTGTGTAAGAAGCTTCCTATGAAAATGGTGATCTGCATTTTATTCCTGTTACTTGCATAAAGATAGAAGGTTGGAACACACTCCACATAGCTGTCCTCTGATTTCTTATCTGTTGAAATGAAGCAAAGCAAGAAGAAACATACAAATAGCCTACTTGGGCACTTGAAACAATGAAAATGAAGAAGAATACAAAACAGCATTTTGATGATGAGTAGAGAAATATCCTTCCCAATGTGATTAGAAGCTCTGGAGACAAACATTTGAGGGGACACATTAAAACTCAGTAGAAGGCTGGAGAGATGGCTCAGCAGTTAACAGCACTGACTGCTCTTCCAGAGTTCACTTCCCAGCAACCACATGGTGGTCCACAACCATCTGTATTGGGTTCCAATGCCCTCTTCTGGTGTATCTGAAGACAATAAAAGTGCACTCACATATATAAAATTAAAAAAAAAAATCTAAAAAAAAGTAATTGTTAAAAAAAAACCTCTCAGTTGCAAATGGACTCATGAACAAGGCTGTTTAGCTGTTTTCATTCAGTCACTTAGACAGTGCTAAAGGGGTCTTTGCACTGGAGGGAGTAGGAGTTCAATTCAAAGGTGAAAAGTGTCCCATGTAAGGGTATGGAAAGAGTACTAGCTGTTGAATAAGATGTATCTGGTTTACCATGGAGGATAGGCTCTTGTCCTGAAGGACTGAGGGACACAGTAGAGAACAATGCATATCTGGGGATATTGGGATACTTTGATGAGCACCTGGCCCAACTGTTACTAAATAAAGCATTCAGACTTTCAAAGTAATAAGTGTTGGGCCAGTAAGTTGTAACAATAAGGTACAAAGAGAAGGAAGCAAGGAAGAGCAGCAGAGAGAGTGACTCTACTTAGGCATAATCTCGAACAGCTGATGATAGTAAGTTCTCTTCTTCCAGAAAAAACAGGAATGTGTCCTCCTTGGATGGGCAGACAATACATGCTTTCCAACAGAAGCAATAGCCATAAGAATTATGTACAAATAGGTTTTATTCTTATAATATATATATATATGTGTGTGTGTGTGTGTTTGTGTGTGTGTGTGTGTGTGTATTATCTTGCTTGCATAGTTTAATTTCTCTTCTGAAATCCTTCTACTTCTATCTTCACCAGAACCATTTACACTTCCTCCATTTTTAAAAAAATCTGATGCATTAATGCATAGCTCAGATACAGATAGGCCAGTATAAGAACTGCAGAGAAAAAAAGCCAAGCAGACATGACTGGATGGGCACATTGATGCCATCATGCGCACGGAACGCTTAAGGGATCAATATGCTTACCACTCCCCAAAATTCTCTTTACAGGTTACAGAGGTAAAGTAGCATAAATCAGTTCCACCTCAGGCCTGGAGACGAGAAGGTTTTATCCCATGTTTTTTCTCAGACCCATGCAATTGTGGTGATCTTCATAAGTTTCACTGAAACTGGATGAGAGAGAGAGAGAGAAAGAGAGAGAGAGAGAGAGAGAGAGAGAGAGAGAGAGAGAGAGAGGAGAGAGAGAGAGAGAGAAGCTTTTGGTAAGAGGTAAAAGTACCTTGAAGTATAGAAAGAAAAGGCAAATATATATAAACATTTGTGTCAGAGAATGTACCAGATAGAATTCTCAAAGGAAACTCCCTGCACAAGACCTCATCAGGAATGTCAAGTCACCATGAGTAACTAATGTTTAGTGTTAAATGATGTACCATCAGAAACTGGACAAGGAGCTAAATTAATATGTTCCAGTGTGTGGCGTTCCACTGGTCTTCCGTCATGTGGGGTTTCAAGGTTTCAGGTTGATCATCTGTCCTTGAAACTGTGTGCCTCAGCTGGATTCACCGCCTTGGGTTCAAGCTTCCGGTCTCAAGACTACACACTTTACTGAGCACCTTTCCCAATGGCCCATCACCAGAGCGATTAACTGGACTATGAATTTAGACTATTGGAAACAATCCCCACGATGACAATATGTGCCCCATAAGGTGTAATGTACTTTAAAGGGAAAATGTTAAAGGCTTAAGGAATAGAAGTCCTTTAAAGAATAGAAGCAGAAACAAGTTAGCGTGTCTACACTCCGGGGTCAGTCAGCTTGCTGAATCTCATATAAATACATTGGTGAACGTCTTCTAGAGAAGGCTGCCCGGAAGCAAACAGAAAGGTGGGCAAGTCCATGGTCCCACTATCCTCTTCAAGGGCACATGAAAATCTTCTAAACCCCTTTCATTAGCCTTCATGTATCAAAGGTTCCACCACTTCCACAGCACCACAGCCTAGGAGATTAAACATTCCAGCACATGTGTCTTTGAGGGACAGTTTATATCCAAACTCTAGCAAACACTTAAGAAATAAAAATCTAAAAGAAGTAACTACATAATTTAAGTAAGACTTTGGGGTGGAAATCTGGCGGACTAGTTTAGTAAGCACTGGAATAGCAAAATGACAGCAGCATCTGAAAAGATTTAGAACAAGCCCAAGCCAGGCTTCAGGGTGGTTTTTTTGTTTTTTTGTTTTTTGCCAAACTGTGATTTTTCTGCGCCACCTTGTGGCCTTGACACGATTACTACACGTGTCAGGTAAATCATTTTCCCTGGTCAAGCACGCCTCTAAGCCGCATTGCGCAAATCGGCTTAGGCAAAAAAAAAAAAAAAAAAAAATGCTGAGAAAATGGAGTCAGTCTTTGTTTGCAGGGATGAAAGGCGGCATTGCTCTTCTTCCCGTTTCCTGTTTCATCATCTTTATTCTTTAATCTCATACTTTTGTTCGACCCACCCCTTCTCCTCTCGCCGTTTCCAGGCTGGACCTCCCTCCTGTGACCCCACCACTAGGCCGCACTCAATGCCCTGAGGAGTCCAGCCACGGTCGCCCTCGCGGTCCTCCCTTGGGCTTCCCTCCTCTCCTGCTCCGGGGCCCCCTCCCTCTCAGTCTTACAACTAGGCTCCTCCCTCTCACGCCGGCAGCCAATGGAAATCGGGCCACGCCCCTCCTGCCGCCCGCCGCGTCCCTTAGGGTTTGAGGGCCCGGGAAGTGGGTCTGAACCCCTAACCCAGCGGCGGGCGGTGGTGGGCACACTCCTGGTAGCCGGCGGCCATGGACTCCCAGGGGCTGAAGGTGAGCGGGCGGCGCGGGGCGTGGGCAGGGCTAGTGGACACTGCGAGGTACAGAGTGGCACCGCAGCTGATGGTGAGGGCCTGCGGCCTTGGCCGAGATGCCGCGACCCCCGGGATGATCCCGAGGCCGGGGCGCAGCCCTTACCTTGCCGTTAACGGCCAGCCCCTAGCCTCTTGCCTGTGTTGGCTTTGGACTTCTCCTGGGGAAGCCTGCTTAGTCTCCGAAGGTGTGATTTTTTTTTTTAGGGACTTAGCCATCTAATGTCCTCTACCCTGCACTCACCTGTAAAGGAGCAGGACAAGATATGCAAACGGTTAACAAAAGGCTTTAAAAAAGAGTAGTATTTAGTTTATGAAAATGGTCTTCTGATTGATGCACTCAGCAAATATTTCAGAAACGGTGAAAAACAAGGAAGGACAAGGTTTGGAAGTGCAGGAACTTTCCTTCTCAGATGATTTACCCCCTTATATCCACGGTGAGGCTTGTTCCATATTTGTGAAGCGTTTTTTTCCTGGATGACGCCTGGAAGTTGGAGCAAGCTGAAAAGCCTCCTGGACATGAGATGTACTCATTCAGAATCCAATACTGGAAAACTTCATAGTGCGTTTAACAAGCATTGGTTGACTGTCTTCTGTGTGTTTTGCACTAGTTTCTAAGTACTTACCATACTGCAGTAAAGGTGCTTTGCTGGTCTTGCAACTTTCACTTGATTTATGAGGGTTGACCCCACAAGGTGTTAAACACGTGAATGTCATGTGAACTGCTGGTTGTAGAGAGGAAAATGGGCTCTAGCAGTTAGGTTCGGCTTTTCTTTCTTTCTTTCTTTTTTATTTTCTGCATTACCTTTTCAAGTTTTTCCTCCAACTCTTTTACATTTTTTTTTAATTCCTCAGGTTGTCCAAATGAGTTCTGCAATAAAACCACATTCATGATAAAACCGTTATTAAACTTCTCATCACTTAGCACAAGAGCAAGTCGTGTCCTTAAAATGAGACTGTTGACCCTGCCTTCTTCCCTTTCCAGCTTGATCGGTCCAATATTCTATCTAGAACAAGGTTCTCAAACAAGGAGTGGCAAACACCCTCTACACAATGCCAGATGGTCTATGTTTTCGTATCTCTGTCCGTCTGCAGTGTAGCTGGGAAGCAGCTGTGGACGTACTGAAATGCGTGAGCATCCTCACGTGCCAGTAAATCTTCATGAGCTCCAAAATTTGTCTATGAAAGGTTTTTCCATCTTCTCCAACTATTTTCAGCTCACCGCCCATACAAACCAAGTGAGAAGGAAGCCAGACACACATTGGACCTACACTACCCTTGGTATCACTCTGCTTTCCTACCCTATTATAGAATAAGGACTGGCCGTCAGCCCCGCCCATCACCACACCCATCCCAGGTACCACACTCTTATCTCCGTGTTGCTCTTCTTCTGCCTTATATACTCCAGGGCCTTTCTCAAAGATAATCAAAGAGAAATACAGTGTTATATGTGGAGGAGACGGAGTACTGGGTTTATAATTGAAGAATCAGTTCCAGCATCCTCTGCAGGAGGAGGTTCCATGGTCACCCACAGTTACCAAGCTGAGTACAGTGTTCTGTATTCCCAAAAGCGAAGTATTACCACCACCACCACCCCGCCCCTACATTCATTACAGCATTGTGTCCCAGCTGGTGTCCAGATTACAATTCACCTGAAAGTTCAAGGTTTTTCCATGGCAGTAACCACTCTTAATAACAATTGTCAGCGTCTTATTTATGATTCATAGTATAGTACAGTATAGAACAGTATAGATTATACTCTCTTCTCAGTATCTTACCCAGTACTAGTACTAGAAAGTAGACAGTCCGAAAATGTTTGCTAGACTGCTGAGCATGGGGATACAAGACTATTCCTAGCACTCTGGCAAAAGAGGTAGGAGGAGAGCAAGTTTGAGCCAGCCTGCGCTACATTATGAGATTCTACCTCAGAAATCAAAAGGAAGTTTGTTGGACTTGAACCACAAGAGCACCAGTAGGTATGGAGAGTAGTATGAAATCCAGAGAAAGGGATGCGCTGAAAGACTACTTTGATTGGCAGGGCTGGGTAAATGAGAAGGGAGGGTCATGGTTGGTTTGATGGTTTAGGCAGCAGGTGGCAAAGTACGGACATGGAGCTAAGGAGAGCGGTGTTGGCCAGGCAGCAGAGTTTCGAATAACTTACTCCAAGGTTTTCAGACGAGGACCTTCACGGCATTATCAAGTACTCCTTACATCCACCTCTATGTAGCTTCTATATGAGCAAAGGTGTCACGCTGATGAAGACTTGAGGTGTCTTTGCACCTGTAAATCCATGTCCTCTCTGTGATGCCACACCACTGCCTTTCAGAGCTGTCGTCTCTGAATGATTTTTTGTGCAGCACAGAAGTCAAGGAGGATAGTATTGTGAAAGAAAAGAAAAGAAAGAAAAAGAAAGAAAGAAAGAAGAAAAGAAAGAAAGAAAGAAAGAAAGAAAGAAAGAAAGATCATTTTGACCCTAGAGCATGAGGAAGTTGGGGAAAAAAAGCCGTGCACTTTGCTGAGGTATGTTGAGGTTGTCTGAGGTATGTGTGAGGTATGTCTGGGATGTGGAATATGGGTCATTCTCCAGAAATGAGGTGGAGGAGTGTGAAGCAGAAAACACAAGCGGGGAGCAGGGCAGAAGTTCTAGAGAATATTGAATGACTGAGATCTAGAAAAGGGAGTTGTAGCCCTGCAGAATCCAGACTGTAAAAGAGCTGTCTGCTCACACCTATGTCCTTCTGTTTCTTACTCCTGTGGTCCTGATGCAGTCAGACAATGGCACAGGATTCCTCACCTTTGTTTATGAAGTAAGGGAACGGGCAGGTACAGTGATGGTGAGAGTGTGGCTTCCCTCTTTTAGTAGGTCAACAGCTAAACCTTAGATGAATTTTCAAGAAAAGTAGACCCAAGTTGTCACAGCTTGTGTCCTGGCTATGACAACTTGACACAACCAGGGTCATCTGAAAATAAGAAATGTCAGTTGGAAAAACTGCCTCTCTTAGATTGTAGTCAAGTATCCAAGGAGTTTTCTTGATTGATATGGGAGGGCCCTTCTCGTAGTAGGTGGTGCCATCCTGGCTGGTGGTTCTCTGTGATCTAAGAAAGCAGGTTGAGCAAGCCAATAAACCCACTCCTCTCTGGCACTCTGACTTCTCTGCACTACAAACTGTAAGATGAAATGAGCCCTATCCTTCCGAAGTTGTTTTTGGTCATTGTGTTTTATTAGGGCAAGAAATCAAGGGATCATTCTGGATATAGGAACGGAAACAGTCATAGTGACTTGTCTATTGCTGGGAAGAGACACCCTGACCACAACAACTTGTAGAAGTATTTATTGGAGGCTTGCTTACATTTTCAGAGGGTTAGAGTTCAAGACCATCATGACAGTATCTGAGAGCTTACATCCTAATCCACAAGCAGTAGGAAGTGAGGAAGGGACAGAGAGACAGAGATAGGAGAAGGAGAGGAGACAGGCGGAGAGACAAGACGAGACAGGGCCTCCAGAGATACACGTTCTCTAACAAGGCCAAGCCTTCTAGTCCTTCCAAAACACTGTCTCTGACAAGAGATCAAGCATTCAAATATATGAGCCTAAGATGGTTATTCTCATTCAACCTACACAGTGGAGGAACACTGCTTACTGATTGGCTTTTATAAAACACACCACACCACACACCATGCACACGCACGCTCACATGCATACACACACACACGTGTATATTTTTTATGACTACCATGGGTACCCAGAGTGGGTGGAGCCTCCCACATCAGTCATCAGTAAAGAAAATTCCCCACAGACTTGCCCTCTGGCTAATCTGATGTAAAGATTTTGTCAACTGAGGTTCCCTCCTCCCAGATGAGTCCAGTCTGTGTCAAGTTGACAAAACCAAACCAAATTAAAAAAAAAAAAAAAAAAAAAAAAAAAAAAAAAAAAACAGCAAGAACAGCTAACCAGCCCTAGCCTCTTCATTTTCTTGGTCCACAATTCTTTTTGGTTTTTGTTTGTTTGTTTGTTTGTTTGTTTTCTAAGATCTTCTAGAACTTGGAGCCAAAGGAGGTAAAATGTAAATATAGTCTGACTCCATTATTGTTGAAAAAAAAAGCTAATTAAAGGGAGGGAAGGAAATTACACTGACTTGCGAGTAATTCCAGGTCCTTCAATCTCATCCTTACTAGTGAGTGTCCATTGTTAATGGCATTTTGAAGAGCAGAGAAGAAATGTATTCAGTTCTGGATTATCCAAGATTGATGTTAATAATACTTCTGAGTATTAACCTGCCTATTAACTGTTAGCCGTCATTTCCTTGTAGACACTGATTAATTACTATTGTCAAGAGAGATATTATCACCATGTGCTCCTTGTTGCCAGTGAAGGGATGAAGAAGTATAGCAGCGATCCAGTCTTCCGATTTTACCATGCCTATGGCACACTAATGGAGGGTATGTACTCATCATCAGATGCCTCCATATTCTCTGAATCCTAGCTTTGAACTAAGATATTTTTTTTTCAAACCCCAATCTTGATTTCCAGGTAAAGCTCAAGAAGCCCTTCGGGAGTTTGAGGCCATTAAAAATAAACAAGATGTGTCACTGTGTTCTTTGATGGCACTGATGTATGTCCATAAAATGAGCCCCAATCCAGGTACAGTATTTAAGTATAGTGTTGCGATAGATTTTCCATATTCTGCTCGTTTTGACTTAATGATTTTTAGTTTTCTATCCATGGTGCTATTCATGTCATGTTTGATCTTCCTGGCCAGAGTGTAAATTCATCCGTTTCATGGCGCTTTCATAGTCCTCGGACAGATATTTCAATGTTGCATAAGAATGATCTGCATTAACAAAGTTGACTGTATGTGTATATGTTAGCAACTGCTTCACAAAACAAAAGGACAGCTAAAGAACAGTGACATACAAAGATGTTTGTGTGCAAATATGTCGCAGTACTCAGTTTCTCTCCTTAGACAACGTAGTAAGCTTCTAGAAGACCTTGGCAGTTCCCAAGGGACGTAGCCCCTGAAAAAATGTTGAGTAAATTTTCACTGTGTAGGAGTTGAGACATTTGGCTGTGTTATGGAAGCAGCATTATGATTTTCATTGTATAGCAGTTGGGACATATGGCCTTATTATGGAAGGGATGTTATTCTTGGTAGGAGTTGGGACATATGGATATATTATGGAAGGAACTTTGTTCTCTGTAGTAGTTGGGATTCATGGCTATCTTGTGGTGGAATGTTATTCTAAGTAGTAGTTGGGACATGTGGCTGTATTGTAGAAGGAATGGTCTTTAAAGTTGAGTTGCATTGTATTAGCAAGTAATGTAAGCTATGGCTGAGACAGAAGAGAATCCAGGTTTTAAGTAAGTTAAAATATATATTGTGTATGTGTATGCCCAGTAACAATTAATAGCACTGTAAATGTTTTAAATAATTAAACAAGCTACATGTCATAGAATGAGTTTTTAAATATTAGAAGCATTTTTATCTTTTAAAACACATCACATGCGTCTTTCATAGCAAGCACACATACACAGATAAAAATAAATAAATAAAACACTGACAAGTAAACGGTTATGTACCTTCTGTTAGGACTGTGTAAATATGTTTCAAAGATACAGAAAAGCTGCAGTGAGTGAGCCACACATATGTGCTTCAAAATTGGATTGCAGTGTTGGGTAGTTTGAGAGCTAGTCCTGGCATTACTCCTGGCATTTGTATCATTTTAGAATATTACAGTTTTTGTATATACATTTCACTAACAAAAATAATATAATTGTCTGGGGTTCCCAAATGACTAATGTTAAGTTGACATACAACAAAGCAGCAAAGTCCGTCTCCCATCCACTGCAGGAGTGCTGAGGTTAGACTTGCATGCCACACATCTCCCCTTTGACGTGGGTTTGCACATCAAATTCCTGATACCAGGCTTATGCTGGAAACACTTTGACACACTGAGCCACCTTAACCAGTCCAACTTTTAATTTATTCTTTAATTTCTAATATGATACCTGATCCAGTTATTAAACAATTTATATAAGGAACAAGTTGAGTGTATGGATCTGCTTTTCAGCTCGTTTAATGATATGTATATGGTTTTTATTTCCAATGGAAACTTAATAAGCCTATTTAAAAGTATTAGTTTTTAAAACCAGTAAACTCATTAATTTTGTTTTACTAATTCAGACTTAATTGGTTGAATAAGACATTATTAAGGTTCATTTTGCTCATTCTTAAATGAAGCAGCAAGACTCTCAGTATTTAGATGGCATGGACAGCATGTATTTTGTTTCTAATAATGCTGCCCTTGGGTAAATAACTAACATACCTGGTTAGTCATCTGATCTCTAATAAACAGGATCTGGGATTTAATTTTATTCTAGATTTAATATTATTTTCTTCTCTCAGATAGAGAAGCTATCCTGGAATTAGATACCAAAATGAAGGAGCAACGGAAGGAAGCTGGACGCAAAGCCTTGTACCACGCAGGCCTGTTTTTATGGCACATTGGTCGCCATGATAAGGCAAGAGAATATATTGACAGAATGTCAAAAATGCCACATGATAGCAATGAGGTGACCAGTTTTCTTATTTTAAAATAATGTTAAAGGAAGCTTGTAGTAGTAGCATCCTTTGTTTAACTTACAAATATCTTTACTATATATGAAGTACCATAACCATAAGTGGTAAGGCTAAGGTTTCTTGTTGCTGCACTAGTAGCTGTGGACTAGATACTGTGTCCCGCTTTGTTCTTTCCTTTCTGTTCCCTCCTCCCTCCTCCCTCCCTTCCCTCTTGTTGCACTGCATCTCTACCATTCGTTCTTGAAGCATAAAGACAGCACGGGCCTTATTTTCTTGGTGAATCAGCATGGAGCACAGGCCTATGTTACTTTCTGAGAACTTGAAGGGCTGTGAGGAGATGTGATTCAAGTGCTCAGGGAGACATTTGTTACTTGCCTATTCTGTTCAAGTCATTACTTTGAGAAAGGCTACATCTGTAAGATGAAGTGATTGAGGGAAATGTGTACAAAGGAAATAGCATTTCATCTAAAACCAACAAGAAACCCTTCAGTCCCTGTCCCCACAAACCATTCAGTTTCACCAGGAAACCGGAAAGGAGGTGTAGTTACCCCCAGGTTGGAAATGATAGGGAGAGGTGAAGAGACATGCTCTCAGTTTGACTTGAGAGCCTACCTTTGAAGAGACATGAGGTAAATGATTGTAAACTGTAAGCAAAATGGTAAAAGGAAACCATGGATAGATAGAAGGTTATGGTTACCAGGTAAAAATTATCTGTAGATGATTTGATAGACATTAAGAAATTCTTAAAGGCTTTAAATAATACAAGTTACTTTATTACAACACAGATCAAGAAGATTATTTTAATAGTTTATAGGCTGAACCAATTCAGACAGAAACTAAAGTTTGGGGGAAATAGTTGTATATTCAGGCAGAAGATATTGAGAGACTAGAGGAGTACAGATCAAAACTGTTGCCCACCAGGATTGTCAGCTGATCCACAGAGAGGAAACAATAATGAGGTATACGCTCAAGGAGAGTCTCAGGGTCCTGTCATCAAGGAGAAGGTGTTGAGCTAAGACACTAGGTATAGAGGGAGGTGACATGTTCTTCTTGACATGTGCTGTGTTTCAAGTGATGGCAAAGCAGAATAGCAGGTGAGCTTCAGGAAAAGGAAGGAAGGCTTTATATTCGAAAGTTTAGAAGGTTTATGGGCTAGAAATATGTGTTCTCAATTACTCCACAGAAATACCCTTTGAAACCCATTCAGATTGTAAAGTGGTCTGCTTAGTTGAAGGGAGCTGGATAAGAGCCTGGTCCATATTTTCAGGTGAATATTCAGGGAGGCAAGAATAACTTTTATTAAATGCCTATGAGTTAATCCTAAAGATCATTGCTAGAATATATCCCACTTCTTCTTTTTTCTTTTTATTTATCCTTCTCTCAGGCCATGTTCCATTTCTTATGTGACATCCTACAAACCTTCCAATCCATTGGAAACATCCATGATTTCAGTTTTTCATTTCCCAGGAATTTATCTAATTCACTAGACTATTGCAGAGCTTGTGAAGATCACTGTGCATTTATCTTGGTCTTTATCCTGTGTGAAGTAAGGTCCATCTCTGATCCTACCCCAGCTCAGTGGGGCTGTGTTCAAAGAGAGGCAACATGTGCTCACAGAGTGATCCACGTGGTAGCCATGATTAGGCTGCAGTTATCATGGTGATCATGTACTATCCGAGGCTTAGAAAAGGACAGCCATAGCATAATCACTGACAAACTTGCTGCTACTCATGTTGACTCCAGTGGGATCTTCCTTTACCAGGGACCCATTTTGAAAGCCTGGCTTGATATTACAAGAGGGAAGGAACCTTATGCTAAAAAAGCCCTGCGGTATTTTGAGGAGGGATTACAAGATGGAAACGATATTTTCGCTCTGCTGGGTAAGGTGAGTTGGAGTTCAAGTGAAGAAATTGTTTAATAACTTAATGAATACCTGAAATGTAATCAAACTAAGTAGATCACCAAAGACAGTATTTGTGGTCCTGTTGTCGGCTGTCAGAGGGACTTGCATCTGTGTAGGACACAGCTAGAGAAGTGACTTCTCTACTTAAGGGCTTGATTGCTGGAGAAGAAGCAGGACATGTAAAAGGAGAACACCTCATGTTGTGGGGCTTCTCTTCTCTTAAAGAGACGAATGGTGAGAAAATGGGTAAGTTGATTACATAGTGTATAACCAGACCATAGGTCGTAAGTCCAGGAAAAAGTAAAGCTAGGATGGGAGACAGGAGTAGGGCAGGAATTGGCAGGTGGAGATGAGATAGTCAGTACTTCTGGCTTTTGAACAGAGACTTATAGATAGATGATGAGGGTCTAGCCCTGATAGCATGGTTCAGAAGCATTAACAATAGAGGTGACAGATTCAGATAACTCAAGGCATGTTAAGGGCATAGCCAGCAATCCATGTCAGAGGAGGGTGAGTACGAGAAGTTAAAGGTCAGAGGTCGAAGGGGAGTGTGGAGCTCAGGTCAGAGGTGAACCTAAGAGACAGGCGTCTGTCTGTGGCTCTGACCTTGCATTGGAGAGATAGCTGGTGCAAAGCTTGAACAGGTAAGTTGTATCATCTGATTTGCTTTTTGAGAATAAACAATTGGAAATCTTAAGAACTCTCTGTGGAGTTGTGTTTTTTAAGTTACACCCTTGCATCTATCTCCACTACTGTCTTCTGAAAACGTTTCAAAATTGATCAATGGGCTGAGTCGAGGTGGCTCAGAGGGTAAAAGAGCCTGCCACAGAGCCTGGCAACTGGAGTTAATCTCCACAATGCGCACAATGGGAAGAAAGAACCTAGAAGACTCCTGAGAGCCGTTCTCTCGCTTCCATCTGTGTGCCGTGTACTCACCTGCAGGCACAGATACACGATGAATGAATAATCGAGCAATAAAGGATTGGGACTCGTGAGATAGATTAGTGTGTAAAAATGCTCGCTGTGAAAACATAAGGATGTGATGTCTGTCCCTTAAACAACATGCACACACATACACACACAAAGTTTGATGCAATGGCTGAGAGCTATCATCCCAGCACCTCTCTGGTAAGATGAGGAAAGAGGACAGGAAAAATTGCTGAGAAGCTTGTAGGCTAACTATCCTGGTATGCACAATAAGAAAAACCATGCCTCAACCAGAGAGAGAGAGACAGAGAGAGAGAGAGAATTGACTCTTTAAATTTGTCCTCAGACTTCCACATGTGCTGTGGACCCTGCATACTTGTACTCAAACACTACCGTAAGTGAAACTTAAAAAAAAAAAGAAAGAAAAAGAAAAGTGTTTCTTTGCCATTCTGGGAGCTGGAAAGATGACTCAGCATTTAAAACCTCTTGCAGAAGCCCTTGGCTCTGTTCCCAGCGCCCATGCCAGGAGACTCACCACTGCCGAGACGTCAACTCCAAGGCCTCCACTGCCCCTTCTGGCTTCCATGGGCCACGCTGCTCACGTGTATATACTCCCACGAAAACACACGCATACACGGAGTTATAAACAAATCTTCAAACTACTTTTTTTGCTTGTTTTGTTTTGTTCTGTTTTTTTAATATATATTATAAGCTGTGGACTTCATACAAACTCAGGACTAAGCAAGTGCTCTACGACTGAGCTATATTCCTGGTGCTTTTCAATTTTTTTTAAAATTGAGGATTAATTAATTTAATCTGGGCATGGTAGTAGACTTGTAATCTGAGCAATTGGAAGGTAGTAATGGGCAGATCAAGGTTAGTATATGGTATGTCATGAGATTAAATAATGTATTCTAAGAGAGTTTCTTATTTATGATAAAGAAGAAAAACAGGTGAGGACGAGCATTTGTTTCTTGTTAGCATCATCATGTGTCTCAGTTTCCAAGGATAATGAGTTCGTTTAGACATCAGTCAACCTGCAGACCAGCATTCAGGGTGACTGGATTCTAGATCGTCTTCATTGCCATGCTGTAGGAGTCAGGAACTGTCAAGTTATTCATAATTGTCTTCCTGCACTCTGTTCTTTAAAGGAAAGAAAATCTGTAACATTCCAGAGTTAGGCTGTTTTAGGTGTTAATATGAAAGACTTTGAACCTTTACCATAATGCTAATTATTGTTTTAAATGATTTATCTGAGTTACTGTGATATTATCTATTTTATCTTGCTGTGACAAAGACACCCGAGACATTATAGACATAGTGACTCGCACCTATAATCCCAGTACTTGGGAGGTCAGAGGACTGCCATAAGTTCTAGGCTACATAGAAAGCTGTTTTAGAAGCCACACCCTAACCCCAACCCCATGAAAGACAACTAAAACGAAGTCTGAGACCTGATGGTTTATAAGAAACAGAATTCTATTCTCACACTTCTAATGGCCGAGGAGTCTAAAATAGAGGCACTAGCAAGTATGTTATCTTGTCAGGGGCTTATCTCTTCGAAAATGGCTCCTTGAACAGTCTTTCTTAATGAAGAAGGTCTGTTCCTCACAGGGTAGACCAAAAGAGTGGGCACTATCACCATGGGCCCTTTTACAGAGGCATTACATTTTCATGACTGGACTGCCAGGCCCACCTCCCAGCAACTGTTGGTTTGGCAATTAAGTTTCAAGGTCATTTTTAGAAGAGACAAAAAATTGGAGCTCCGGCAGATCCATTGTCTTACTTTGCATGACAACAATTATGTCATACTTACTTTTCAATTAATTAAAAAGTACGTAATTATGTACTTACTTTTCAATTAACTCAGCAGAAGGGCCACATTAATATTCCTACTCAGAATTAAGTGCAGGCTGGTTTAGTGTGGCCTGAGATGCCGTTTTGTGTTCCTGTGGGAGGGGCTAAGGGACAGAGTACAGAGGTTGCCACTGCAGCTCTTCGTGGTAGGGCTTCATTATTTTCAGTACTGCTATGTAGGTAGATTCCAAGAGAGAATGTGCGCTAAAATTTAGCCTAATCTTTCTTTTATTATTGTCAGTTACCTGGAAATTTATTTTATCTTGACATATGGATTTATTGGTGATTATACTTTTCTATAACTATATGAAAAAAAGAATATTGAGACAAAATATTTAATTGAAATATACTGAGGCAAAGATAATCTAGAAGAAAAAATTAAAAGGTGGCAGATGGCTTGCTCTGCAGAGTCATCTTGTAGACCCCACCATGGATTTTCAATATACTGATTACACTTACAGCCTATTTTCTCCTGGAAGAAACAACAAGGCACAGGCACTGTAAAAATATTTCCAGAAAACATAGTAACATTTGAGTACGAAAATAACTATTACTACCTGTCAGCTGCGATGGGTATTCTTTGTGTCAGTGAAGAGAAGTCACACAATTCATGCGGTCCTTCTTAGGACCACCTAATCTGCTAAATAAGTGATTTCTTGGGTAATGTCTCCTTTATGGACATTGTGCGTTAATTTTTATTTTCCTTTCTACACCAAAAGCTAAGCAATAACCACCAGGGTGTGCATCTTTGTGATGTCTTTCTTTCCGTTACTTCCTTAAGATAATTCCTAGAACTGAAGTGAGCTCATGGCAGTTGGTAGAACTTATTTTTAACTTTAGAGTAGTATTTCCAAATACAGTGTAACATTTATAAAATTGTTTTAATTCTGTATGCTACTTAAAAATCTCCTAGAGATACTTTTTTCTTTAAAAGTATTTTTCCATTCAAATAGAAATGTATTTCTAAAAAAACAAACAACTCATTTTCTCTTTTACTTGTTTGATTTTTGAGACGGTGTTACTCTGTACCACATCTCAGGTTAGCCATGTAGAAGACAAGAGACAGACTGACTTTAAATGATAGCCATCTTCCTGTCTCAGCTTCTTAATACTTCTGCACAATATTTTAAGTTTTATCCTGTTAACAGGTTAATCAATACATTAAGAGTCTCTTTTAGAGTAAAATTGCTGATGTATATATGCTAATTTTTCTGTGATATTTTAAAGTGTGGTTTTGATAAAAACTTATAATTTTTATACAGAAAACGATGTGCTCCTTGTTGAAAAAATATCATAAAATGTTAAGCACCAGTAATTGGCCATAGCCTGGGCTGATCTGGAACTTACTCTGTAGCCTAGGCTGGCCTGAGAGGGCCTGGTGTCCAAAGCCATGGTTTTGACACTAGTTTTCTCCTCCCATTAGGTACTGTGCCTGGAGATGCGACAGAACTATTCTGGAGCTCTGGAGACCGTGAGCCAAATAATTGTAAACTTCCAAGCTTCCTTCCTGCTTTTGAGAAGAAAATGAAATTACAACTGGCTTTGCAGGATTGGGATCAGACAGTGGAGACAGCACAAAGGTTATGTGGAAAATGATATCACATCCTCTTTGGATCTAGTTATACATGAGAAAAAAGGAAAAGCAGGTTTTGTTCAGTCCATTACAAGATTTACACAGCATAAAATTTAATTTTTCAAGTAATAAGAGTGATTTTATTCCAAGCAGCATAGAATTGAAAAAGTACTTAAAACTGTATTGCTTTTAAAAACAGAACTGGGGCTGGAGAGGTGACTTAGTGGTTAAAGTGCTTGCTGTTGATTATTATAGCCTGATGATTGTTAGTATTCCCACTTTGCCACTGAACAAACTTAAGGCACAAACCTGTCAAATGTTTTATCCAACACTACCTATTTGGGGGAACCTATTTAAACTCAAACTCAGCAGTATCTTATCAGACAGCAGTTGGAGTAAAAAAAACAACTACACATCTCAAAGAATAAAACAGTCTGCAGTGGCTTCTCATTTGCATATCAGTAATCTAAACTGGCTGATCTCAGGCAGGATTTGATTTGCTGAGACTTTCCTTCAAGCTCCAGACCCCAGTAACCAGCAGTAACTGCACAGAGGAAATACTCCTCTTGGAAATAGCAAAGACACAAAAGCTGAGACAGAAACACAGACTGCCTATGCAGTGTAGGCTGAAGTCTTTGTCTGTCCTGCCTGTTTGGATGAGGACCCTGACCAGAGAACAAGGTGCATATTTTACTTATCAAAACAGACCTGCCTCCAGGTTCTCCCAGCATCCCTCAGTCCCTACCTGGCATACTCTGCCCCCAACCCTGAACTTTGCAACCCAAAGGCTGGGCTGTCCTTCCCTCAAAGGCTTTCCCTATTTTATCCAGACAGTTTATGCTCCTCCTCCTCCTCTTCCTCCTCCTCCTCAAGTTCCTCTTCCTCACTTCCTCTTCTCTCCTCCTCTTCCTCCTCCTCCCCCCTTCCTTCCCCTCCCTCTTCCCCTTTCTCTTCCCTTCTCCCTCCCTCTCCCTCTTATTCTCCTTCCCTTCTCTCTCTGCACATGCTTTTTTCTCTCCTCTTCCTCCTCCCCACCTTCTCTCTCCCATGGTGACCTCTCTGGCCTAGGTCCTAAGAGCGTGTGAACCTGCGAGAGAAGCGCTTCCCAGTAAACTTGCCTCTATATAATCTAATCAGGCTTGAATTGGTTCATTTCACCAGTGGCAGACAACTATTACTGCCATCTTCCCTTTGGCCAAAACAAAACAAACAAACAAACAAACAAAAAAAAAAAACCAGCCCAGTCTGTAGTCACAGAGCCATATAGCACACTCCAACATCTTCAGAGAAGAATTGCACAATTGCATGGCAGAAGACATATTCAGAAGGGAGAGAAAGTGAATCCGAAATTCATGGTTGCATATACACGCATGAGAGGATACTTTGTAAATGACTCCTTTTGAACAGTTACTTTTGTTATGCCATTTAATAAATGCATAACATTTATTAATAAAGTTTCATAAGAATTCTTAATAAAGTTTCATAAGAATTCTTATAGCACAGACTGTATCTTGCTAGAATTATGCCTGTTTTTTCCTGGTGATTAAGAAATGTTTTCAAATTTTCCAGTTTGTATTTTATCACATAGGAGTCTATTTTCAATTTCTGAATAAATTAATACATATGTAAATATTTCACTCATTTTGGCATTCTTAGAATTTCTTGAATGAGGTAAATTCAACTTAAGTTGTTGCTTATTTTCTTATTTTCTTTTATGTATGTGAATGCTCTGCCTGCCGGTATGTAAATGTGCCACATGCATGCTGTTCATTTAGAGACCAGGTGAAAGTGTCAGGGCCCCTGGGACTGCTGGGAAGTTGGAAGAGAACCCAGGTCCTCTGTAGGAGCAGCAGATGCTCTTAACCGCTGAGCCATGTCTACAGCTCCTGAACTCAACTTTTAACACACTGTTGTGTATAGTTAACTAATACTTTAAGTAGCATTTTCATGGCATTAAATGAGACAGACACAAATACAGCAGAGGACTGCCAGGTCTCAGTTCAGTCAGAAACTGGAGGCCCCAGGGAGTTTAGAGTTCTGGTGGGGTGGGGTGGGGGGACATCCTTGTGGAGACAGGGCAAGGAGGAGGTATGGGATGTAGAAGAGTCAGAGGGTGGACCGAGAGGGGAATAAAATCTGGAATCTATAAATGAAAATAAATAAATAAATAAATAAATAAATAAATAAATAAGTGATTAAATATAAAATTAAATTGCAGACAACTTTTTAACTAAAGTAATCATTGTGGTGTTCTGGATAAAACTTCTATTGGAGTGTAGAAGAGTCAAGCCGTAAAACCCTTAAACCCTCGAACAACAACAAAAAGGTTATCTATTATTAACTGGCTTGTTTTCTTTTAGGCTGCTGCTTCAGGACAGTCACAATGTGGAGGCGCTGAGAATGCTGGCTTTGTATTACTTGTGTAGGGAAGGGGACATAGAGAAGGTAAATTGTCTTGTGTGACATTAGTCGCCCATGTCAAGATGAATTTCATCACACACCACTATAAATGCATGTGAGCATATTCATTCGAAGCTTGAAGTTCTGTCTCAGAATGTTTATTATAGCTTTTAATTGGTTTACAGAAATACAATGTTACAGAGACTTTAGCTTCCTTTACCATCTAGTAAAGCAAAAGTATGTAGGGAAATTTCTCTCAAATGTTTTTAGATTATTAATAACAGTATATATATTTTGATATAAGGTGCTAGTACATAGCATTGTCTATGATCTAGATATGAATATACATATGCAAAGTAAGATTAACAGTATGCTTGCAGCTTAGTTGAATTTGTGTGAGTTAATGAACATAGGATAAAATCCTTATAATGATGTACACCTGATTCAGTGCTACTGCACACACTCACTAGACACTGGCAAAGGAGTGCAAAACCTAGTCTGTAGACAAGAGATCTGCATGCTTAACTTGGCTACTGTAACAGGACCTAGCACATACTTTAGTAGACACTAGAAGAATTTTAGTGGATCGAATCTTCTATGAACGGGTTTCTTACTTGGAGCTGGGACCACAGCTCAGTGAAGAGGCTTGCCTAGTATGTGCAAGACTGGTTCTCAGCTTCAAACGAACTAACCAGGAACAATAACAAGAATTATTTATACTAATCACTTTCAAGATTTTTCCACTGTAGAAACCATTTCAAATATGAGCTAGGCTATCTATGAAGTCCAAAGGCTCATGTAACATTTTTGTAAATTGATTGTCAAACAGCCTTTGTGGCATGGCTTCATTATTAGAGAGAGTTCAGTATGTTCATTTGTTGAATGACTATGCCTATCTTTACCCATCCAGAGGCTTCTATTCAGTGATGTGTAGTAACAGGAAATAATTATATGTAATTACTGGAGCTTTAAAGAAAAAAAAAAAAGCAAAGCAGCTTTAGATTCCATTGGCAAATCTGGAAAAATAATCTGTGTGTGGATTCTTCACAATCATGAAGATTTGCATTTGGATCTCCAGCACCTATAAACTGTTTGTGAGGCATGATGGCACATGTGTATATTCCTATAAAGTGTTAGGCATGATGGCACATGTTTCTGTTCTTGGCACTGGGGAGGGAAACACAGGAAGATACCTAGAGCTCACTTACCAGTCCGTCTTGCAGAATTAATAAACTCCAGCTTAGAGATCCTGTCTCAAAAGTAAGAGAACAATAAATGCATAACTTCTGACTTCTGTACACAGATGTGTACACACAAAAAACATATGCACACAGACATTTGCTCATGCATGTATCTTACCACAGCACACATACACACATATTTGTAAAAACAAAGGTCTCTTAAAATATGAGTAATGGGGGCTGGAGACATGGCTCTGTGGTGATGTGTACTTGTTGCTCTTGAAGAGGACTGGATACACTTCCCAGCATCCTCATGGCAGCTCACAGCCATCTGTAACTCCGGTCCCAGGGGATCTGACATCTTCTGGCTTCCACAGGCATCAGACACATACATGGTGTGTACACGTACATGCAGGCACTCACATACGCACATAAAATGAAAATAAGTAAATCTTGAAAAATAGATCAGTAATAGTATATTAGAGTTTATATTCATGTGTAAAATTCTTCTTTTTCTGTTTATTTTGTTTTAGGCTGCTACAAAGCTGGAAAATTTAGGAAATGCATTGGATGTCATGGAACCACAGAATGCTCAACTTTTTTATAAGATTACAATAGCCTTCAGCAGAACCGTAAGACTGCCTACTAGCCAGACTCTATCGTTAAGAGTTAGCAGTTGGGACTGAAGAGATGACTTAGTGGTTAAGAGCACTGTCTGCACTTCCAGAGATCCTGAGTTCAATCCCCAGCAACCACATGGTGGCTCACTGTAGTGTGATCTGATGCCCTCTTCTGGCATGCAGGTGTACATGCACATATAGCATTCATACATAAAACAAATAAATTAATCTAAAAAAAAAGAAAAAAGAAAAAAGAAGATACCCAGGAGATTCTAGCTGACACTTTCCAGCCTTCAGGGATCATGAGGAAGGGGCTCTTGGAACTAGAGAGTGCCTTCCAGGCAGAGGAAGCCAGAATCCAGTATGTAGGTTTAGTGGTGTTATGTGCTTCTATTATAAAACCTTTGAGAAAATGTGTTAAACGGATACTAGAGTGTTTCAGTGGAGGAAAAGTGTCTTGATTTGCTGCTGCTGCTGTTGTCATAGTAAAGGCATGTCTCTGTTATGAATATTCTGTACAGGTAAGGTGACAGGGATGGAAGAAAAAATACAACAGAATAGCAAAGCCAATAAAAGGAATTAGAGCTTTGAGCAGTAAAATAAACTAACAAAAGTATATGGGCGAAAATAAACATAAGTAAAAGAATTATCAAGCTAACTTGAAAAAACTATTAAGGATATTAATTGCTAATGTCTAACAATTATCTTATTTTAAAACATGTAAACTGTACGAATTTTAAGAGAAAAAATATATAAAAGTATGAATTAAGATATTTTCTTCTTTGTTATACAACCAGACACAAGTTCACTGTTTTTTAGAATGATTATAGAATTTTTGTTTATTGAAATATTTAGAAGAATGTGTTGCTCTTAAAGAGTTGATAGGTTCAATAGTTACTTAACAGCACTGGCATCAACAAATTTTTAGGTAAAGTGGTTTTTCCAAAAAATATATATATATAAGCCACATATTTTTAAAATACATTCCTTATTGGTACAGGTTGTCTTTAAGGGGAAAAGGGATTTTTACTTAATTATGAACACTTATTTAGAAAGTTTAAAATAAAGATTTTCCTATCTAATTTGTAAAAAAAAAAAATTTATGGTTTTATACAACAGAATTATGTGTCAAGATGGCAATGTCATAAAACAGTATTTATTAAGATATACAGGTTGTGGAGGGTGGGTCATATACTTTTTGTTGATATAGCATTTAGATGATCTTTCCTTCTTAAATAATCTTTATTCCTCTTTTTTCCATCCTGTGCATTTCAAGCTGTTTAAGTAAAAGTAGAGAAAATTGGTCTGATATTCTGAGACTGGACTTCTCATCTAAATTGGTTTTGTTTTCTTTTTAGTGTGGGCGTAATCAACTCATTCTTCAAAAAGTTCAAAGTTTCCTAGAAAAGGCATTTAGCTTAACCCCTCAGCAAGCAGAAATTGCTACAGAGCTCGGCTACCAAATGATTCTCCAAGGCAAAATTAAGGAGGCCTGGAAGTGGTACAGGACCGCCATGACGCTGAATGAGAGCAACATCTCTGCCGTCACCGGTAGGCTGACAATCTCCTCCATAGGAACTCACTTCAGGGACCTGCCCACCGAAGCAGAGAATATAGATTTAATTTTTGTATAATTAAACTCTTTCCACATAAATGGAAAAGTCTGTATCTTTAAAAATAGCAATTTCTTTCTCAAATACTATCTTGAAAGAATGGATTGCTTCTATCAAGTTATGAATTGTGCAGTAAAAGACTTTACCTAGTTCCTGGCTACCTATTTTCTTCCCCAGCCCTCCCCCTGCTGTGTTTTATTTCAGTTTTGTCCAGCCCTTAACTTAGTTTAGTCAGTTGGATTAGGCCCTGATTGTTTCTGTTTGATTTCAGGACTTATCCGATGTCAGTTAATAGAAGGGCAGCTGCAAGATGCAGACCAGCAGTTGGAGTTCTTCAGTGAATTCCAGCAGTCAATGGGAAAATCTGCGGTACGGCATTTTATCAGATGGCAGATGGCAGCTGCTATGTATAAACCATGAAAGTGACTGTTTGTTCATCCTTAGCTCTACATGGTGCATGAGCACTGACTTTCATGTACAATGTCATGTGTTAGTTTACCTCTCTGCAACTTTAAATGCTTTTCTCCATGATCCTAAAATTCCATTCAGCTTACACTTAGGTTTGAATGATCTTATATCAAATATATGAATACTTTATTATAAATAATACTTTGATATACATTTGAAATGTAAACAGAAATATATAGCTTTATAGCCAAAAGGAATAACTTAAGAACTCTACTTATATTTCAGGAATTAATGTATTTGCATGCGGTTCTTGCTACAAAAAAAAATTATCGTCAGGACGAAGTTATAAATTTGTTGAATGATGTCGTGAACACCCACTTTTCACACTTGGAAGACCTCCCTCTCGGCATACAGTATTTTGAGAAACTCAACCCTGACTTCCTACTAGAAGTTGTTACTGAGTATCTGAATCTCTGTCCAATTCAGGTAGGGAATTCTGCCTCTTGTCCCCAAGGCTGCATCCATGTGTCCCATAGACGGTGCTAAGAAGTTCTCTTGAACATGTGCAAGTGCATCTGCGTCTGTAATTAACATTCATAATTCTGTTCATTGAGACCATTTTAAAGCAGTCTTTATAGAAAGGATTACTACCAAATTATCATAGTAGTCATTAGTAAAGAAATATTCTCAATGTTTTAAATCCTAAGACTCTGTTTAGAAATATTCAAGGTGGCTAATTCTCAAGCTTGCTGCATATTTGAATCTGATTGATAACATCATCACATGTCCTCTCACCTTGGACAAACTCAAAACTGGAGCTCTCTTGTAAAACTGATGAAACCATTTCCCACAGGAACTCAAACTCTCCTTTGTGTTAGAAGTGGCCGCTGACTCTTCCTCCTGCTCTTTGGAGTGACACGGAGAGCATCCAGTTACTTAGTCCAAAGAAGAATCATGTCTCCTTCATAACGTAGATGCTTAGATTTAGATTGGATACTTCTGCTGTGAGAAGTTCCCTATGTTTTTCTGTATGCTTGAATGGAAATCCATTGCCATTTTAAAAAGTATATGCCTGCTGAGTTATGAGTTAACAAATACTATGATCTACTCATAGTATACTCATGCCTTTGAGTTAAAGATTATTTGTGGAATAATTTCCAGATTTATTTCTTGCCGTTTTCTCTTATTTTATACTCTTCAATTATCATATTCCTTTTAGCTCTTGATCTTTATTTTATATGGAACCTTATTGTCAGCTGCCCTCTGTTTGATCTAGCTTGGAGATAATGATGGTCTTTAGCAAGTATTAGCATTTTTAAGTAGTAGCACTAGACTCCTGTGTGGCACTACCTGGGAATCCTTTGCAAAGTGACCTGTATTCACTAGGCAACATCCCTTTGGTACTGGCAATAAGCACACATAACCTGACTTCCTTGTACTCGGCTCATGTTTCTACACAGGCTTTTCAGGTAGGGCTATTCAGTACTCATGGCTAAGACCAAAATTATTAGCAACTCTCCCCACCCCCGATTTACAGCGTTAGATGCTATATTAACAATGAAAATAAGAGAAATGATCTCCCCTGAGGGAGCTCTGCATATTGTGTAATACCATGTCATTTCCCTGGCCGTTATAACCTTTAAAAGTTATACTCTCCCAGAATCACACTTGATCAGTTCAGATTGATTGAGCTTAGTCTCCCAAGTCCATGCAAGTTGCTTGGTAGTTTGAATGCATATTTCAATATTCATTCAGCATCTAGGCTTGTTTCTGCAGATGTTTTATAGCACATCCAGCACACTACATGGGGCTGGCAGAATATGCTTGGGGTACAACAAGTTATAACTTTTGCTCCAAGAGATATAGCCTAAAAGGACAAAGCAGATACCATAACAAGACTGGAATGAATAGTGGTGTATGCTATAAGGAAATAATGGAGCAGGGTAGAGGAAGTGAAAATGGACGTGAGAGCGTCAGAGTAGACCTCGCCAGGAGTCAAAGAGTTGAAGGGACCTGTGGGGACAGCTGCTTGGAGGCTAAGGGAACAGGTGATGCACATGCTCACAGGAACAGAGGGTGAGTGGGCAGCAAGGACAGGCAAGGCTTCCGGCCTAGGGTATTTCAGAGGATCTCTTTGTTAACTGCTAAGAATGAACCAAACCATAGGTAGTTCACAAAACAATACATTACTTGGTAGCTAAGTCTCTAATCTATCTGCACATCCTATTTCCCCATAATGCATTTTCTTATCCTCATGTTGTAACTTGGTCAGCTTCATAATGCTGTTTTCATGGGAACATTCCAGAAAGGCAGCACTGGCCCCAGCTCTGATCCTTGTTTGTTGGCCTCTTTCACATATAGTTGGGTTTCGTTTGTTTTTTTTGTCTTTTTGTTTTTTAAAATTTTCAATCTAACAAACATAATCTCAAAGATTGTCTCTAAACTTCTGTTTTAATCTTTGTTTATACAAGGAAACACTGATAAAACAATGGCTGGCTTTATTTGGGTGATGCTACCTGCACCTTTATTCTAGCTCTTAAGTAGCAGAGGCAAGAGTATTGTGAGTTTGAGGCCAACCAGAGCTGCATAATGAGACCTACTCTCAAAATATAATATAACAAACAACATAAAATAGAAGAAAACAGTGAGAATTGTTCTCAGTATTTCTTAGCAAGTGGCAAGGTCACTATTAGATACCTACCATCATTTTTACTTTAACAGTTTTTCTGGTGAGAAATACTTGTGTTAATGACTCATGTTGTTGCTGTAACAAAATACCCAACAAAATGAGGGAAGAAAAGAAGGATGGAAGGAGGGATGAAGGGAAGGAGAAAAAGAAGGAAGGGTTTGCTTATTTTGACTCAAAGTTTGTGGGCACAGTCCAGCATGATGGAAGAGGCACATCCGAAGGAATCTGAGGTGGCCATTTAGGAAGCAGAAAAAATGAATGTTGGCACTTAGCTCCTTTTTCCTGTGTATTCAGCCCAGGACTGCAGTTCATAGAATGGACTCACTCACATTTAGGGTGGGCCTTCCCACCTCAATTAAGCCAGTCTAGAAACTCCCTCACAGGAGTGCCAGAGCAGTGTCTTCTAGGTTGTTGTAGATCCTGCCAAGTGAACAGTCAGTGTTAGCCATCACACCAGTTTTAAAGATTTCCCTAGTTTCCATTCAAACAAGGCTAAAACTCTGATCTTGAAGACGTATAAAGGCCCATGAAAGAAGCACCACTCGGTAGGAAACTACCATAGGATATGTGCTGTGGAGAGGTGAAGACGTTGGGATGCTTTAAGCAGTAGTCGTATTTTGAGTCTTTTAGGGAACATGTTCTGTGCCTCAGCATAGGACAAGTGATGTGAGACTTCATTGTAAGCTATGTGGCCCATCATCAGGGTGGTCTTCTCTAAGAGAACACAGTCCTTGACCTGAAGGATGAAGGTGACTGTTCATCAGCTGAAGTGGGGAAGAGCATCTATCAGGTTGGAAGATGAGCATCAATGAAACAATGCAGGGCTTCTAGGCAAGAACTCTCTCTCAGGTGTCTTCTCTTTCAACAGGTGTTTCTCTGATAAATTTTGAACTGACAATTACTTTCATGTGTTATCAAAATACTAATTACACAACAATCCTATAATTAACTGCACAGAATTCAACAATAATTTATAAATCTATTCATAGATAGACTAAGGAATAATTTAATATTTGTGTAATTATATAGCGAAGTTAGTATGAAAAAACCTAAGAGAAATTTAATAAAAAACACTAGGTTCTTGTATCATAATCAGTCACACTAAAATTACTGTGTGTTTAATCCTGGCTACATTGATTATAAACTTAGAAAATGATCTGATTTGCTCTGTTTAGCCTGCAGGTCCTGGACAACCTCTTTCTCCAGTCCTCAGACGTTGTTCTTCCGTCCTGGAGACGATTATAAGAAGTGTACCAGGTCTTCCACAAGCTGTCTTCCTAATGGCCAAAGTGAAGTATTTGTCAGGTGATATATGCCTTAGCACATAAAATAACGTAGGAGTTTGATTGTGGTGTTGGTAATGACAGGTGTAAATAGGTTCTGTACTCCTCTCCAGGGAGAACAGTCACATACAATATATATATTTTAGATTTGTTTCATACCCCATGTTCATATAAGCAACCCTAATAAATTATTAATCTTTCTTCATCTTAAACAGTTTCCCCTTGAAAACCTATTAACAAGTAAGAGAATCTAGCCAAACATTAAAAGTACATTTGAGAATGAACAGAAACATTACAGTGCAGGTTGTAGATGCTCTAGTGAACCAAAGGCATATTGTAAAGACACTGAGCAGAGGTTTAGTAATTTAAGATCTCTTGCGATACCAGCTGGTAAATAGCTAAACCACTACATATGAGACCTTACTTAGCCACTTACCTCTTCTACTTTGTTAAATTTTATTTTTCACAATCTATTGTGGGTTGTGGGCTACAGATTGGTATTAGCACTCCATTTTGGGTCAGGCAGCACTGACAGCCTTAGATGTCAGAGAATGCTGTGCTTAGCATTCTCATCCCTTTGGCTTTCACAGTTCTAGGTATTAGATGTCACAATAATAAAGACCCCAGAGGTACTGTTGATCTCGCTGACGGTTGTTTGCCAGACTTTAACAATGTGTTTAGTAAGTTACTGTGCTAGCTCTAATTTGCACATTAGTTCTCTACCTCTGAGGGGTGAAGTGGTATTGTGTGCTTTCAGTTCATAGGCTGAGTTCTTGTGATCCAGGAAACTGAATTTTACCATGTTTTTCTACAGCAGGTAAAGATTAAGTGTATTTAAACAGAAAATAACGTAGGACCTCTTCTTCCCCTATTCTAGAAATGTAGGGTGGGCAGTGGGCCTTCTTATAGTGACTTAAGCCATATTTGGAAAGCAGCATACAAGTCCATGTGCACTGCATCACAAGGAAGTTGTAGCACATGGATGATGTATGGGGAGCCTCTTTCCAACTCAAGAGTCTTCTCCCTCTGGAACTTCACCGTCCTTATCACATCCATCCTAACCAGTGTTGTAAGGTTAAGCAGTTCTTTTTAGATTTCCAGATACTTAGTATATGTGTTACAAATTATTTGCTATTTCAGTTGGTGCTGCATTTTAATCTATATCTCATGATTTAGAATTTCAGGGATGTATCCTTGTCCTTTTTCCTGTTTTATACAAAATCTACAATCTTGTTTGTAGAATGTGTCCTCCTTGTTAGTGTAAATGACAATGCAGCCTTCTAGGTTTATAAATATCTATGTTACCACCTTGGTAATAATGGACCTGAACCTGTAATGCAGCCCCAATGAAATATTGTCCTTATAAGAGTTGCCTTGGCCACTGGGCGGTGGTGGCGCACGCCTTTAATCCCAGCACTTGGGAGGCAGAGGCAGGCGGATTTCTGAGTTCGAGGCCAGCCTGGTCTACAGAGTGCGTTCCAGGACAGCCAGGGCTACACAGAGAAACCCTGTCTCGAAAAACCAAAAAAAAAAAAAAAAAAAGAGTTGCCTTGGCCATGGTGTCTGTTCACAACAATGGAAACTCTAAAACACATGGGCTGTTCTTTCCAGTTGGAGAAGACTCTCTCATGGCAGGGCATAGGACACCAAATGAAGACATGGTAGCTGGAGCAAGCAGCTGAGAGCATCTTCAGGTGCAGAAATGAAGCACAGAAAGTGAACTAGAAGTGGAGTGACATTAAACCTCTCAGCACCCAGTGACGTACTTCCTCCAGCAAGGCCACCACTTCTAAACACCCCTAACCAGTACCCCCAACTAGCTACCAAGAGTTCAAATGTTCACGCCTATGAGAGAGAATTCTCACTGAAACACAGCCTTGAAACCCATTTTAATGGAGTTATAAACAAAACCTTTTGAAAAGGAAAATAAAGGTAGATTCTTCATCTTGCCAGCAATAATGGGGACCTGCTGTCATCCTTTATATTTTCCCTGGATTGCTGTGTCCAACTTTTGTCCTGATTAACATATGGGTCTGTTCTTCAAGTAACCACAAAGGAAGCTAGCTGGTGCAAGTAGGAACAGAGCAAGGTTCATGAACAGAGCTGTTGAACAGCCAAAGTGTAACTAATTGCTTGTATTCTCAGTCCTGTTGGGGCTCTGGCTCTGAGTGCTGAAGCCTCATGGGCGTTGCTTCCCTTATTAGGTGACACTGAGGCGGCTTACAATAACCTGCAGCATTGCCTGGAGCACAGCCCCTCCTATGCAGAGGCTCACCTCCTGATGGCTCAGGTGTACCTGTCCCAAGACAAAGTCAAGCTGTGTTCCCAGTCACTTGAGCTGTGTCTGAGCTACAATTTTAATGTAAGTATTCCAGATTAGGATTCCAGGCTAAGATGTACTACTGACCTTGAACTCTTAATGAATGTGTATGTGTTCAATTATTTTACATGTGAATTGAAATGCTTTGGCAGAAAATATTTTAATAGAATTTTGATATTACAAGAAATAGGAGGAAAAAATTCAGATGTATTTGATGTAGATTAAAATTTGTGTGAATTGCCCAACATAATATCAAATTTCATAGAAAGATGGTGCCTGTAATCCTAGATACTTAGGAGGATGAAGACTGGGAGCTTCAGACCAGCCTGGACAATATGAAAGCACATCAGAACACACACACACACACACACACACACCAATTCAAAAACAAAATAAATGCATATGAGTATGAGTTTGGTAATGAAAATTCAGGGATCAGTCTCTAGACTATTTATCGCTAAGCCTGTTTTCTTTTCTGTATAACTTGTAGAATAGCAGTTGTTATAATGAGAATTAGATGCAGCAATTACATATACATATACAATAATTTTAGACCATGGAGAAATATACCAAATATTTTTAAAGATAAGGTTGGTAAATGGTATTGCTTATTTTCTTCTTGGACCTTTCTTTCTCTTTTTATTCCTTCTTTCCTTCTTTCTGTTTCCTTTTTTAGAGGCAGGCTGGTCTTTGTTTCATTTTGTAGACCAGCCTGTCAAGAAACTTACAGCAATCCTCCTGCCTCCGCCTCCCAAGTGTTCAGAGTACTGTTAATAATTCTACAACCTCCTAGAATTATTTTCCCATAGTCTCTTTTTAGATTCACTGTCAGAGAATAGACAGTAATTTTGGAAACAAACATTATGTAATCTGAAGCTCTAAAAACACTTGTTACTATCCAGGAAATTTTGGTTACTTTCTGTGAACAGGAGCTGCTTTCTGCACTACTTTAGACTCATAGAAGGAAGCCTTAAGCCGATGACTCACCCAGGGTTTCAAGGGAAAACCATCAGAGCTAGAGAAGTCAAGTTCTAAGAGTCCAGATTTATCCCTGCGTTTTCTTAGGACAGTAGATGTCTAGATTGGAGGGGCACTCAGTGCTCCGCCCATGCCCTGTGCATCAGATTCTGGGGGAGGAGTCAGGTGTGAGTGTTCTCTAGTCCTGCAGGCGCACAGCCTGTAGCACACAGAGGACTGGGGCTCCTTCATTCTTTGGTGGCTTCCATGCCACCCCACTGAGGAGTGTCTCCTCTGGCTTGTCTTCCTTTACTCATTCTAGAAATCTAAGAGGCATATTTCTACTAGAGGAGCCTCAAATAAAGACATCCCTTTACTGAAAATTCAAATTTTATGATGTTTTGGTAGCCTATAAGAAAAAGAAAAGAAAACAGTTGTTCTACCTACTTGACATTCAAGAAAGAAAAGGCTGGATTGACAGTTTCCCTGAATGTTAAGAGTTAATATGATTAGGCTTCCAACTGTATGCTTCATTGAGGTGTATACTATTTCAGTCTGGCTAGTTTCAGTATGTGAGTTTTTTTATTATTATTTGGAAATCCTTCTAATGAAATTTTAATTTAAAATTATGATTACGAAGTGGAAAAAATAAGAGATCAGGAACATGCTTTGAGGATATGCTCACAAATGAGCTATGCTCCAGAACTTAATATCCTATTTGAGTGGTTATAAATTCTGATTTTCATTGTGTGCTCTCCAAAGAACTGTTGCTAATTTATTTCTCAGGTGAGAGACTACCCATTATATCATTTAATCAAAGCACAGTCTCAGAAGAAAATGGGAGAAATAGCAGAAGCAATTAAGACTCTGCACATGGCAATGAACTTGCCAGGAATGAGGAGAAGCAGAGCCTCCTCGAAGTCAAAGCACAGAACTGAGGTGGATGCGAGCCATCGCTTATCCATCTTTCTGGAGTTGGTGGAGGTTCACCGCTTAAATGACGAGCAGGTACGTTAACTCAGATTGGAGCATCGTCACATGTATGTGTGAGTTTGTACTAATTCTCTACTCTTTGATGTAACGTGAAATACAGATACGTATTTCTAGCTGAATAATTTTCTACATATATGTATGTGATATAGAGAGGTCCCTTGACCAACTATCAAAATTTATCAACTTATTTTTCCTTACTTTTTAGTAAAACATCTGTATTCTGCAAATGCCTGAAAGTTAAATGTTTGCTCCTGAATAACGTTCTCAGTGTGTCTATGCTGGCCACCATGACATGCAGTCATCTAATTCATGACTCTGTTCCAGAATAATAGCAGGGACTCTTTTATTTGTTGTACAAATAAAAACAAAACCCCCAAAACAAACAAACAAAAAAACAGCCATTTAATTAATATTTATAGTCTCACCTGGTTTTAGCCTCTTTAAATTTGCAGACTTTTCATAAAAATTTATCAGTTTATTTTTACATACCATGAATGTACTGACATGTATTATGAGTCACTGTGTTTCAATAGGTGAGTCTCCTCTTTGGGTAACTCGCTGCCTATTTGAACAGTTCTTCATTTTTTTCATCACAGCACGAGGCAGCAAAGGTTTTACAGGATGCCATCCATGAGTTTTCTGGAACTTGTGAAGAATTACGTGTCACAATTGCTAATGCAGACCTGGCTCTGGCCCAAGGAGATACAGAGCGTGCATTAAGCATGCTTCGAAATGTCACGACCGAACAGCCTTATTTTATAGAGGCCAAAGAAAAAATGGCAGATATTTATCTGAAGCATAGGAAAGAGAAGATGCTGTATATCACTTGTTACAGGTAAGCAGTTCCTTACATCCCACACTTCCGTCCTGAAATTAACCTGCATGCTTACTTTCTATACCTGTCATGGAAGTCACAAATTCTTTACAGATCTTTGTCTGGAAATGGTCATCTTCCTTCTGTCTGGAACCACTCTCATCAAGGGCTTTACCCTAAAACAGAACTAGAGTTGCTTCAGTGCTGGCCTGGTAGTTTCTCAAATCTCCTCATCAAATGCTCGTTTTAGATATGATCTAAATCAGAAATTTAGATTTGTTTGGGGAAAGGACAAACAAAAGTTAGATGTGGTGTGATAACATTATACAGCAGTGATCCAAGAGGTAGCCAGGCATATTTAATACGTGGCATATCTGCTGTAGAAGAGGAAAATATAAGTTAATATGCTCCAGCCTCCAAGGTGTGGATTCACCTTTTCTTTTGGGAGTGAGCATAGCTTTAATAGCTTCGTCAAACGAAGGCTGTAAAGGTCCTGGGACACACGAGCATACATGCTGCTATTCCTCAGCACACACGAAAACAGTAATTCCACAGACACACTCGGTATGTGGCTGGAAGTGAATAGACAAAGTCAGCCCGTGTTCATCAGTATCATCTAACGTTCTAACCAAGAGCTTTGCTCAGATTCTTGGTAAGTATTGAGTATGCAGAGAAACCAACATCTTCCGTTGTTAGTGGAGGAGCTTAAGTGCTGGAAGTATGTTTCTACACTGTTTTTAAGAGAGCCCAGTATGGTGGTTTGTAGCATTAAGCAGCCTGAGGCAAGAGGATTGTGGTGAAAGAATTGGAGAGCAGCCTCCTTATGCAAAAGTTTCAGGCCAGTGAGACTCTGTAGTCAGATTCGGTCTCCCAAAAGCAAAACAGGGGCTGTGGTAGTGCACGCCTTTAACCTCAGCACTTCAGGAGGCAGAGGCAGGCAGATCTCTGGTTTCGAGGCCAGCCTTGTCTACAAAGTCAGTTGCAGGACAGCCCGGACTACACAGAGAAACCCTGTCTCAAAAAACAAACAAAAAACTAGAAAAAACAATCAAAACCAAAAAAGGTTTAGTTTCTTTTGGATGTGCTGTGATGTAATAATGAAGTGCATGGTGCGTTTCTCACCAATCTGATATAATAGCTATAGCCATGCATGTGTAAAGTTGAAAGAATAACTACCTTTATCATACAGGTTTCAAGCAGTTAAATAAGATATATTTAATGCTGTCCAACAGCCCAACACAGGGTTGTAAACTTGTAGCACACTGGACAGTGAAGCAGAAGACTTTATTAATCTGATTGCTGCAAATAAATGAGCAGCAGACCCTGAAGCAAAAGACCTGGTATTTTTAAGATAATTCATCATATAATTTTTACCTTAAAGATGAGAACTTGGGTTGTAATAGAAGGTTAATACAATCTATTCCTCCTGTTAAAGAGTCCTGGAACATGAGAGTTTACATGTTTGCTGTCTTTACTCTGCTCCATACAAGTCACAAAATGGAAAGAGTCAATGAAAAGTGTATTTCAGTTTATAACTGTATGCATGCACAGCGTGTACCTTTAACAAGATTACATGGCTGGCTGTATTGTGAGGGCCACTGTATTCTTGAGTTTATTGAGCTGACATCTTACTGGTTGTAAATGTTGCCTATTTTCCGTATACTGAGTAGTATTGCTCTAATTCCAGAGAAATTGCTGAAAGAATGCCCAGCCCCCGGTCTTTCCTGCTCCTCGGTGATGCATACATGAACATTCAAGAGGTAAAATTTCTAACTTTACAGAACTCAGATTATAAAAAAAAAAATCGAAATTATAGAACTCTGCAATAAATAACTGTCAAAAGTAATTTGGCTTTTTCATCATGTTTAATATTTGAATTCTGATAGTAGCAATAAACGGTTAACTTCTGTAATATTTTTAATATTACAATTATTAATTCAATGGTTGTCTTATATCCAATAGCGGTGGTCCTAGAAGAATTTTGGGAGTCTCCTCTAAACAGGAAGGTAGAGAGGGATTTTTTTGACTGTTATAATGACTGCCAAGAATGATGATTGCGGGTCTGATTACAATGAGGAATAGCTGGCCAATGTTCAGTCATCTATCTGGAATTGTATACTTTTATATTGTTCGATATATACTTTCTTAAAACAAAGTATCCAAGGAGGGAGGGGCTTAATGTTGCTCTTTGATGGGTTAACTTAAGCTGTTTGTTCAAGTCTGTCATTTGTGTCTTGACAACGTTAGCCTGAAGAAGCCATCGTGGCCTACGAGCAAGCATTAAACCAGAACCCGAAAGATGGAACATTGGCGAGAAAGATTGGGAAAGCACTTGTCAAAACTCACAATTACTCAAAGGTAAGTGATTCACAGTGTGTGATACACCTGTTGGGTCAAGCTAATGGACACCTGCTCTAGAAAAGTCGTCAGCAGCCACCTCCACATCTTTGGTGATTCTAAGCTCCACATTTGTGTGAGCAAACTGGTATTTGTGTCAAGTCAGATTTTCCTGGTGCCTCGCTTTCTCCAGTGCTGCACTCTATGGAGATTGTTTTGATGCTACTTTTATTTTAAGTGTCTTATATCTCAGTCTTTGAACCAGATAATAGCCATGAAGTCACTAAGATCACACTGTATCACACAGTATAATGTAGCCTAGTCATTTTCCTTTTGGCTGTATCAGCGTGGTCAAGCTGTGTGCTTCAAGATGTTGTTCTGTTATTGTTTCTAGTAGGGATAAAGGATTTTCCTTGACTGTGTACTCTTTTGCCATTCCTGGTCATTGTTAAGTTTATGTGCACCAACTAGGAAAGCAGATGCATTTGCGAAGGCTTGCTTACCGTGGAATAATCTCTGGAGAAATATTTTCGCCAAGTATTGTTCATTATCCTTTTACTGTTTAAAAAAAGATGCTAGTTGCTATGTGATCTATGATCCCTAAGGAAACCGACATACTTGACTGGCAGCAGGGATACATGCCTAAAATGCTTAATATATTTTCTCTAGTTATAGATATGCCTTTTGCCTTGGCTGTGTGAAGTTTCTGTGCTTTTTTAGACCTAACTGACATGGACTTTGTTTAGGCAATCACCTATTATGAAGCTGCTCTGAAAAGTGGACAGCAGAATTGCCTTTGCTATGACCTGGCCGAGCTCCTACTGAGACTGAAGTTGTACGAGAAAGCAGAGAAAGTTCTCCAGCATTCTCTAGCTCATGAGCCTGGTATGCAAATCTTTCTGATTGGAAAAAACATTTACTTGATAAATCTGGCCTATTTATTTTTATAATATACAATTGTATATTGATTTTTCTCGATATTTTTACATGGGGTTGGCTGTATGAATTTATGTGTATTTTTCTTCTTTCAGAACTTAGTTCTACCAAATGGGTGGACTTTAAACCTAATAAAAGATTTAACAAATAGTCGATTGTTTTATAAAAAAAATTATAAAATTCCTAAAATGATATAAATAAGTTATATATTAATGACAATTACTGGTATTTAAGTACATCAACACTTTTATAATCTTTATCTTCTAAAAATATTACACTTTTAAAAAAGAATTAGAGCACCTTGAGAGGCTGCGGAGTTAGCTCCATGGTAAAGCGTTTCCTTGAAGACCTAGGTTTGGATCCCCAGCTTTAAGAAGCCTGGCACGCTATGCACCTGTCCTCTCAAAGATGCAGTAACCGAAGCAGGACTCCTGTTTGATCCTGTTCAGATCCTCTGACCAAGTTATTCAGCTCCAGGGTCGGTGAGACCCTATCTCAATGGTTAGGGTGATCTGACATTGGCTGTGCCCTCTACATCATACACACATTCACACAC
This sequence comes from Mastomys natalensis, assembly GCA_021653895.1. NCBI lineage: Eukaryota > Metazoa > Chordata > Mammalia > Rodentia > Muridae > Mastomys > Mastomys natalensis. The sequence continues at coordinate 1,426,386 of JAJTUV010000823.1, forward strand.
AACAGATTTCAGGCATTATAAAAGGATAATAATGCCCAAATTAGCTATTGTTCCATAAATTCTGTTTACTCTCTTATTACATTCCATATAGGTCGAATGTGATTAAATATATATTTTCTATGTATTTATTTGTGTTTTATACAAATGTAATCATTGTGGTTTTCCTGTTTAACAAAATGTATTCAGCAATTTTCTCCATATAGAATGTGAAGAAATATATGCTGATATCTGTACTGTCTAATCAAATAGCATTAATGTTTTATAACTTGGTAATATTTTTAATTTTACTGGTATTATTGAGCATCTATTTTGCTTTGGCATATTAGTACCATAAACTACATGACAACTAATATGCTTATATCTTAATCCTTGGTGTATACTTGGTTCTTAAGTTTTATCCATTGATCTACTATTGGATTTATAGTATGTATTGGAAGTGCGCACACATGCACTGGGTAAGTGCTGAGGTCAGAGGACGGCTTGGGAAATATGATCCAGGATTGAACTCAGGTTGTCAGGCAGCTTGGTAGCATCTTCCCCTCAGCCATCTCTCCCAATAGTTGCTTAAATTTCTTAAGAATAAATTGCTGGGAACATGTTTATGCATTTATATTTTTCCAATATTTCCACATTGTATTTTTACAAGTGTCCAGGTTTATGTTTTAAGATTCTTGCTTACTTATTATTCATGTCAGAATTTAGAGATTGCTAAAGTAAGTGAAAGCTTCTCTTCCTCCCACTCACCAGAAAAAAACTCCAATTAATGCCTGCATACTTCCTAAACTAGCCTATTCCTGTCTCTGTCCTGATGTACACAGTTACCGTTAATGTTCTGGAATCCACAGACCCAACCAATCATGGCTCATAAATATTTCAAAGAAAAGCTGTTCTTGTTCTTATCATGTAGAGACATTTGTCTTGTCATTATTTCCTAGCTAGCACAGTAGAAGAGCTATTTGTGTAATGTTACTTTGTGTTGGGTGCTATTTGTTATCTAGCAATGATTTAAATGATGTCAGGGATGTGTGCGTGTCCTGTGCAAATACTACATCACCCACATAACAGACTTGCACACCCATGGATTTAGGTATTGGCTGGATGTCCTTGAAACCAATCCCCCAGGAAAATGAGGGACAGTTGTGCACACTAGACTGTGTATGATAAGTTATACATAATGTACATATATAGTTTATGTACGTATAATGGCTTATAGTGTATGTGTAATTCTGTAATGATGAATCTTTTTCTTATAATTTCTTTCCTTATTTGCAAGTACAGCCCTCTATTTCAAACATATGCATGTTGCAAACATATGTATGTGTTAATATTGCAGAATACTAGTATTAATTATGATTTGAAGAAAAATAAGAAAAAACAGATAAGATTTTGGTTTGTATAACTCTGTGTACTTACAAGAATTGAATAGTGCTTCATTCTCTTGTCTTTTCTGCTTTGTGGGAAGGCTGATCCCACTCTAAGCTCAGACTGGCCTAGATTTCATGCTGGTTCTCCATTCTCAGCTGCCCAAGTTCACGAGCCACCTTGCCTAAAAGTTTATACTTTCTTAAAGATAAAAATGCCCAGGCTGGGGAGATGGCTTAGCAGTTAAATGCTCTCTGGCCGTTTTTCCAGAGGTTGTGAGTTAAATTCATAGCAACCACATGGTGGTGGCTCACAATGGTCTATATTGGGATCTGGTGCCCTCTTCTGGCATGCAGATAGGACACTCATACATAAAAATACATAAGCAAATAAATCTTAAAAACATAAACAAAAACAAAAGAAAAAGATAGAAATGCCCAAGTACTGTGTAGCAGTCATTGTGAGAATAAAACAGAAACCTGCGTTTAATATGCACTTCTTTGATGACTGAGGTCAGTTTTCCTGTTTATGGATCACGATCTGCTTTTAATATGTCCCCTTTGTCCTTAATCCTTTGCCTGTTTTTCTGGTAGATAGTCTTGCTGGGGCTGGTATTTCTTTATCAAATTTATTTATTGTGCCTTATCATATTGCATCTGACCATCCTCCTTCTTTGATTTCTAATTTACTATATTTGAAAAAGCTTTCCTAGTCAGTGTTATAAAACTCTTTTAAGATGTCGCCTAGCCTTTTTATTTTTAAATTAAGAACTTTAAACCACATAGATGTTTTTTCATATCATCTTCAAAATAGACAGTCAATTTAAATGTAGTTGTTTTGTTCAAATGCCACCTTTATTTCTTAGTAAATCCTATATGTGTACACACACACAGACACACACCACACACACACACACACACACACACACACACACACTATAAGAAACTTAATTTCATTCCATTGATTTCCTTCTGCTACCAGCGTGTATGTTTCCATCTGTAGGAGGAGCCTACCCTACGCTTTCTAACACTCCTAAGTGGTCTTAGTTTAGCTTTAATAAAGTTGACCATAAATCCTTCCAATTATGGATACATTGAGTGTGTGATTTCTTACTCATGCTAAACAGCGTGCATGGGTCTGTCAGATCTAGCTAGTAAACACAAAAAGGCCTAAGGTTGTAAGGGAAACAAGTATGTATTTTATATAAGTTACCTGTGTTGTGTTTGTGTAGGAAATGCTCACTGAATGTTTGCTGAATACAGTCTGAAGCATACACATGCTCTGAAGCATACACATTTCCTAGTTTTAAACTGTCCCTGTGTTTTCCAGTCAGCAACCTACAGCTCACTTTCCTTCCTTCAGTTCTACAGGTTTCCTGGCTTCTTACATAGGGCTTTAACTTACACTGGCGAAACCTAAGTTTCTGATGCACCTCCCAGTGTAGAGTGCATAGAACTGCCCTCTCATTCCTTACAGTTTTCCTCTCTTTTGTAGTTGGTAAAAATCAAAATCTTGGCTCCTGCCTTGTCGCTATGTTTAAACAGCTGATGACTCGGTTCTGCATCTCTGTTCCCACTACTCCACTTCTACTTTCTCTCTCCCTTGTCTCTCCTGGATTAGGATGGAAGCCGGCTGGCCTGATTCCATCCTCAACTGCACACTCCCGCTACAGCCTCTGAATCCAGAAGTGATCTGAAACTTTTCAAATAAATCCAGCTACATCATTTTATAGCCCTGCTCACTCTGCCCCTCTCATTGGGTCAGAGCAAAGACAAAGGCTACATGGGCGTTCACACTGTCGCTGAAAACTTGTTACTTATGCCAACTTCACAGCTTTTCTCACTGTAAAATAACAGTGACAAAACTGCCATTTTTGGAAATCTAGTCATGCTAGACTGAGTTTTTGTTACCCAGATTTGTTAATTAAATTCATTAAAAAACAAAACACTACTTTTCAGGTTGAAATGTTAAACAAGTTATTAAGGCAGCAAGATGGGTCAGATAGCAAAAGTGCTTGATGCCAAGCCTAAGCCCTGAAGGTGAACTCCAGGCCCCATGTGAAAGGAGAGAACCAATTCCTACAAGGAGTGCTCTGACCTCCATAGGTGCAAGGTGTATATAGAAGTTTGTAGCACAATGTGGCCCAAATTGTACACTCCATACATGGTGCAACAAACTGTCCACACTTAGGATCTGACATGCCCCTTAAGGCACAAAGTATTCCATCCATCACTACATGCATAATATTGGATTATTTAACACAAGTTGGCTTATTTGAAGTTGTACCTTAAGCATGCTAGGTAGGTAGGATTGTTCTACAAGAGAAGGGGAGATTACATAGCAAGCTAAAGATTAGCCTAGACTAGAAACCAGACCTGTTGGCATTACAATTTGTGATATTCATGATGCTAATTTATTAAATTTAAGCAATTTTGCTTGTAATTGCATGCAGGTACTATTTTATTTTAATGGCTTCAACAAACAGACATCTTTACACACAGTTTGCAATCTTGATGTGAGTGATGGGATTACCTACTAATACATGTCTAAAAACAAATGCTGGTTACAGTTCAGTACTCTACATTTTCTTAAAAGTCAATTACTATTCTAAATCCTTCTTTTAAAAAAGGTTTGGCTATACTTTAACTGTCTAAAATTTTAAGTTATTCACTGTCAAAATCTTTTAAAGACCATTTTTAATGTAGAGAAATATAGGCATTTATTTAAGATGACATTATCCCCTTTGCATTCCATTCTTAGTAAATGAGTTGTCGGCTCTCATGGTGGATGGGCGGTCCCAAGTCCTTCTAGCAAAAGTTTATTCTAAAATGGAGAGACCCGACGACGCGATTGCCGCACTACAGCAGGTACAGTGTGTATACCTCTGGGCAGAAGGCAGAAAATACTCTCTGTTGACCCAATACCCACAGAAGATTTAGCAAAACAAATAATGAGTCAATGTCTAAAGATGATTAATACTGAAAACACATCAATTTTGAAACCATTGGAGCCTCAACACTTCCTTTATAGAAACTATTTTTTAATTCAACAACTTTGATAGATTTCACAACCGATCATTTGAAATTTCCTCTTTTGTCAGTTTAGATGGTCATGTTTTTAAAAATAATTTGTTCAGTTGTCAAGTACAATAACATCTTCTGGATGCCTGTGTCTATTATAAAAAGTATCGTTTGTAGTCTTGATATTTTTTAGTTTTATTTCCCTTCTGTTTTGATAATCACGCAAGGGCTTATTCTTATTAATATTATTAATGAATCACTCTTTTCCCTTTGCATTCCATGAGTGGATGCTTGCGTTTTAACTACATGATGCTACTGTATTAGAAATTTTTTTGAAAAGCAGTTTTCTTCTTAATTGTATGCACATATTTCAATGGCTAATAAATTGTTGCAGGCTTGAAAATGAAAACTGGACCGCCAGCCTTTGGGACAGCCAGATTTGGGGACCATGTCCTGACTTCTGAAGTTGTACTGTGCCGGTGTCATACTTTGCCTGGCCCAATCCTTTGGGTTTTGTTGACATTTGCTTCTATTCTCTATGACACTGAGTTTGAGAACTAGTTTCTGTGGACATTGGTGACAGGTTTCTGGCATTATGGAGTGGTCAGCATATGCCAGTGCCACTGTGGCATGTCAGTTGACTTTGTGGGGATGGTACATGTCATGGCTCACATGTGACAGTCAGATAACTGTGGACTGAGGTTTTGTTTTACCTTCTGTACCTCTGTCAGTATCAGCCTGACAGAGTTGCCAGGCAAGCACCTTTACCAAGGTCGCCATCTCTCTGCCTGACTCTAGTTTCCTTGTGGTTCTTGTTTGTACAGAATATGTTTTCACTTTCAACATCCATTTCCTTATAATGAGGATTTAAAGGCCAACAATGAGTACTTTTTATGTGCTGTGACAATTTTTTTTCTGTTATTCTGTTCATTGGGACATTTAATTTATTACTAAGTCTAGTAGCACAAGTTTGTAATCCCCAAGTTTAAGGCCTGCTTGCGATACAGAACAAGATGAAGTCCAGCCCGAAGAACCTACTGAGATGTTCCTTCAAAATGAAAACTAAAGAACCGGCTGAGTGCATGTAGTTCTTACAAAGTGACTATTTCATTCGCTTGCACACAGCGTAATTGTAGATTATAGTTGGACTTTTGTCTACCATCTTACAACTTGGTTTCATTTTGAAATTTTAAAACTTCGTGGTCTCTTTTCTTGACTTTTGTTTGCATTATTTTCAGTTCATTTCCCTCCTTGCTCTGTTATCCATGCCTTGGTTCAGTGTTCTGTGGGCGCTGTGTGGATTGCGCCATGCTCTCTCGGCTTACCCTTCTCCTTGACTCCAGCTCTGCCTTTCCCATCCTGGCTCTCATCCTTTCAAACTGGCTGCTTGAAATTTTATTTGTAGTTACCACTACATAATTCATTTCCCTCTGAAGCCAAACAAAGAGTCCTTTGTCCGAGTAGGTAATTATATAATAACTCCGCATGTTATGTAAGCATTGGTATGTATTCATGTTTTCTACCACTTGTACTTTTATGTAATAGTTTCTTTCATGTTCTACCCATTGTCCACTTCTCCTTCTAATCTCTAATTATTTCTTAGTTAAATTTATTTATTTATGTGTATGTGTGTGTGCCTGTCTGTATATGCACCATGAGCATGCAGAAGTCACACGTGGAGTCTAGAGGAAGACATTTGATCCCCTGGAATTGGAGTCAAAGGCAGCTGTGAGTCACCTGATGCATATGATAGGAACTGAACCCAGGTGTTCTGCAAAAAGAGCAAGTGCTCTTAACCATTGAGTCTTCTCTCCAGCCCTGATTTCCAGATATCTAAATACTATATATTTAGATATCTAAAGTATATTCTTGTATATTACAGAATTATCATAAGAAGAGGTTCAAATTTTGCAAAACCCATCATCTCTAGTGAACGTTCCTTTGCCTGTATCACCTGATATAACCCAGCATTCAGAACAGTGCAGCATGACTCAGCAAGGCTAGCTTCCTCCTTACCTTTATCCAGAATTTATCCACAGCCATTGAGTCTCCAAACCTTAAGCTGTTAAGTGGCACAGATTATTGAAGCATCATGACAAAGGTCCTCTGTAATACCAGTTTATGACTTAACAGTGATTAGGCAAATGGGCACCCTCCATGGTGTGACCATCTGCTCCTGACCATACACTGCATGCAAAGTCGAATGGCTAGAAAAGTAGAGGCAAGGAACAGCGAGATGGCTTTGCAAGTGAGTAAAAGTGCTTGACTGTGAGAGTCACCTCCTCAGCAGTTTGATCCCCAGAGGCCACAGGGTTGAATAGAGAACCAACCCCAACGTGTGCACCCATCCCACCCCAGAAAACAAAGCAATAGATCTAGTCAACAAACTTTAAAAAGAGATCTGAGACTTAGCCATTTGTAAGACTTGAGTACTTTCCTTCTTTTACCTCATCCCCAAGAACACACAGGGAGCTCTTGTTCCTAGTTTCCTCTTGCTGTAACAGCTATCTGTTCCTGTCTGTCCTTCACTGATCTTCCTATTCCCTTTAGGAACCAATCATTTCACCCAAAAATGTTAGCAAATCTGTGTTTTCAGAGTGTATAGGCCCAGTGGTTTCTTATTTAATTGACTTTTGCCTCTTTATCCACAATCTGTTGATTCCACAGCTTAACTGTATAACATTTTCTAATATACATAGAATATATTTGTTTGTAATTCTTGCATTCAACATTTGTTTTTCTCCAATGTACAGTTTTGCCATGTATATTTTTGTAAAAATTAATATTACATTAAGTTTAATGGTGTATTTTATTTTGAAGCAGTCATAAGGCTTGCAACATAAAGCTACAAAAATAGAAAGGAAATATTAGAAGCCATTCTTAAAACCCCACCTGACCTCCAAGACTGAATCAGTATCCTGTTTTCTGTTCCTGTGAAAACCATTGTATAATTGGAGTTGGTTGGATGGATTTATAGAAAAAAGGCAATGGTATTTCTACTCTTAAATAAAAAATGTTCATATCTACACTTTTTCTGGCTAAAAAGTTAAAAGTTTTTAGAATTATATATTATAAAATATAAAAGGATAAAAATGTAACAAGGCTTATGTTATTATTATAACAAATTAATTTAGCATTAATCCTTCTGAAACTAAGAAGAAACATAGTATAATACCAATTTTTTAATGTATTGTTGGAGCTGTAGAGATATCTCAATGGTCAAGAGGACTCAAGTTTAGTTGTCAGATTAGAACCATCTGTAACTCCAGCTCCAGGGAGGAACTAGGTACCTCTAGCCTCCTCGGCCTCCTACATTCATATGCATTTACTGACATGCAGACACACGTGCCTACACATAATTTAAAATAAATAAAAGTAAATCTTTAAAAGAAATGTATAAATATATGTTGTATACAAAATATTTGTTAACAATGATTGTATTTATTCTTATAGCAACTTAACATTTTTTATAAAATGTTTTAGATACAAAACTTTGCAAAATTATTTTATTCAAACATCTTTATTTATTCATCCTTACAAAAATAACAAGGTCTTTCTCTGTGTCTGTCTCTCTCTCTCTGTTTCTCTCTCTCCCTCATGTGTGTGTGTCCCTCTCTATCTCTGGCTCATCCACAACACACACACACACACACACACACACACACACACTGACTTTCTGGAAGTTTAGCTGATGGAAAGATATAACTCAGATGACATAAATTGCATATCTTTTTTTTTTTTAGTTCAAAAAGTTTATCATTCAAATCATAGAGCTTCTGAATAGGGAACCACATTAAAATGATTCAACAGGTTGTATTTATATATTCATGTGTTTATACATATATGTAACAATAAAAACAAAAAAAGAAGCCACCAGTTTGAATGGGGGGGGACACAAAAGGAGCTGGTGGAAGGAAATGGGGAAGTGATGTAATCATATTTTAAGTTTAAATGTTTTAATAAAAACAACTTAAAATAGATATAAAAGCTAATACTCCCTAGTTATTTCACAATAAAATAAAGATGCAAGAGTAACTAGTGAGTGTGCTGAGTAGCTTTTACAATTAATCAGAAAGAGCTAAGATTTACTGAGTGTCCATATATCCAGCTCTGAACTGACAACTTTACATTCCTAATCTCATTTAACATTTAAGCCACTGTTTGGTAAGAAGTGGATCTCAGAACCACCAGTCATTCAGCTGACTTGCTGTGCTCACCACCTGTGAATGCTTGTGTCCTTGTAACAGCAGCCCATGTGCCAGGTGGAATGCTTGAGGGCCATCCAACCATCTGCAGGCATGGTTTCTATTGGTATCAGTATCATGTGGGAATTTATAAATAAACATTTTCACACTCAGCTGGTGATTCCAATACTCAAGTTTTCAAAGTATGTCTGTAGAGCAAATGTTCTACAGGAACAAAGTAGAAGCTTCTAGACTATCACATGCTACCCAAATTATAAAACAAAGCAATATTGCATCATTCGGTGTTGGTCATGGGAATCATGACCACCATCAAAGACTTAAAGCCTGTGTTTGTTTGGAATGGTTGCTATGGTTTACCTGTGTCTCTTAGAAAATATGTGTTAGAAATTTAATTATCAAACAGAGCTGATAGTTCTACCTACGAAGGGTGTTTAAAATGTGCGCCATCATGAGTGGATTGACTTAGACTAGGAAAGAACTTAGTTTCATATCAACATCCTATTCTCTGATCTTCTCACCTTCTGCCATAGGATGGCACAGAGAAAGAAGCCCCTTGCTTGACACTGTGCCTTGATATTGAAGTTCCCAGCCTCTGCAATGTTGATAAATTTCTCTTTTATAAAATAAAAAAAGAGGGTGGTATTATTAATAAATGGGCAAGCAACTATAAACTGAGGCTACCTCCACGGTTCAAATCATTAAAGAAAGAGCTATCCTCAGGCATCTGTCATGAACCTCTGTAGCAAATACTGTTTGTGCTTTCTTTTTTGTTTTTTCTTTCTTACTGTGAGCAATTTTCTTTCTTTCTATGTGTGTATACACACACACACATACATACATACATAGGTATATAACAAAAAACAAACACATGCAATGTGATCAAAATTAAAATTTCATGAAAGAGAATTATTCTTTGCTATATAATGTAGATTCACGTTGTATCACTAATTTCATTTCTAAAAGACTGTTATAACCCTCTAAACTGGTGATTCAGAATGAAAAATTTAAATGTTATAAATCATATTCATCAAATATAAATTGTCAACCAACAATTGACAGGCGTCCTTGAAACAGTGCCCTATGCCAGCCTACTGTGTGGTGTATGGCAGGCACTCAGTATTTGCTATATGTGTCACAGTGAATGATTGTCAAGAACTCATGGTTAGATTTTACTTGTTAAGCTCTAAAGAAGGGATTCTCTCTCACTTATTAATGTCCTACAGACCAGAAGCATGGCCCAAAGATATCTTTCTAATCTAACAATCGGTTTAATATTCTTATGCAGATTAGGATACTTCAGTCTAGGGTATTTGTGCATAATGTAGGTCCATGTTTTATATCATGAGATTACCCATCATTAGGTTGCCTCATGGAGTTTGGGGTTGTTGGTATCATTTCTTTGTTATTTTTATATCTTATAATATCAATATTTTTTCTTTCAATGGATAACTAGTTGTGTGTTTTGTTTCTATCCTTCTGAATAAATCATTGATATTTTTCCCAAGATTAGAAAAGCTTTAGTTCAACAGACTAGTTGGTTTTAGTATTGGTATGTTTTAGAAAAATATTTGACTTAATTCATAAACTATCAACACGTAATGTACTTGTTACATCTAAATATCTAATAATATCTACCAATATACTTGTTACATCTAAATATCTAATAATATCTACCAATATACTTGTTACATCTAAATATCTAATAATATCTACCAATATACTTGTTACATCTAAATATCTAATAATATCTACCAATATACTTGTTACATCTAAATACCTAATAATATCTACCAATATTTGGGTTTTTATTACATTATGTTTAGCATTTATTATTATTTAAGGATTTCCTAATTAATTCATCACTGTGTTTCCTTTGTGACGATTTTTTTCTGTTTTCATCCTTGTAGCATAGAAAAAGACTCAGCATTGCAGTTCTCAGTTGGACAGATATTGCCTGCTGCCTTGTTTGCATGTAGCTCCTTGTTTGAGATCTTTAAAAGGCTCTTTTTGTGGGGCAGGATTAGTTTGTTCTATCACAGACCATCAACACTCATATAAATAATATAATTCAATTATACCGTCATATAAACTGTTGAAAATTGCATCTTTTCCTTTCCCAATTCTTTCTCATGTTTTAACACTTGTTTTTTTTTTAGGCTCGAGAACTGCAGGCTCGGATATTGAAGCGAGTTCAGATGGAGCAGCCAGATGCAGTTCCTTCACAGAAACACTTCGCAGCTGAAATTTGTGCAGAGATTGCAAAACACTCTGCTGCTCAGCGAGACTATGAGAAAGCAATTACATTTTATAGAGAGGCCCTGGTTCATTGTGAAACAGATAGTAAGGTCAGTACTGTTGTAACAAGGGTAAGTACCTTTATGTCAGGTACCATCTCATTGACTCAAATGTAGAAGCCTTATTAGATTATTAATAAAGAAGATTTTAAAATCAATGCCCCCCAAAATAATACATTGATAAAAACAATCATGTTTCTGGAAAACTCTCAGCGTGCATGTCGAGCTATGAGTAGATCTGCACAGTGTAGTGCTTGTCTAGCCTGTGCCTAGCTCTGAGTTCAGTCTCCAGCAATGTAAAACTCAAAGGAAAAAAATCCTATGGTGCCTTACACTGTAGAAACTGCAGAGCTGGCACAACCAGTGAAGTGCTTGCCACACAAGCATAAGGACCCCAGTTTGATCCCTTGCACTCACCAGGAAGCTGTAAGAAAAGCTGAGCACAGCACCACACACTTCGACCCAGCACTGGCGTGTCAGAGACAGGAGGAGCACTGTGCTTGCTGGACTGTCAGCCTCTCTGAATGGCTGAGCTCCGGACTTAGTCAAAGACCCTGTCTCAAAACATGTTACGGAAAGTGACAGGGTACTACACCTGATTTTGACCTCTGACACCCCCCACACACACACACACCCCACACACGAGCACCAACATCTACACACACACACACACACACACACACACACACACACACACAGAGTTTGTAGTAGAATAAGTAATGTAAACCAAATCTGCTATTTCTTTACCTTAATAGTCAGTTTAAAGCTGCAGGAGTTGAGAGGATTCGCGACACCATGAGGAAAGCAACAATCCCAACCAACCAGAGCCCCCAGAGTCTAATCCACCAGCCTGGGAGTGCTTAGGGAGGGACCCATGGCTCCAGCTATATATGCAAGAGAGCTATATATAAGTGGGAGAAGAGATCCTTGGTCCCATGAAGGCTGGACATCGTGGGGGGGTATTCGAGGGTGGGGAGGTGAGGTACAGGGGAGGGTGGGTGGGGGTACACCAACGTGGAGGCAGGAGCAGAGGGGAAGGGATAGTGAGTTCCTGGGAGGGAGGGGGGAAATGGGGTAAGGAGAGAACATCTGAAATGTAAAAAAAATTTCCAATAAAAAATTTCCAATAAAAAAAAAAGGAGAGGAAGAGGAGAAGGAAGAGGAGGAGCTAGGATACAGGAGAGAGAAACGGGAGAGATGGAGGCAGATGTTCACGTGTCTGTAGCAGTCAAAGGTAGTTGGTATATCTAGGCTGGGTATTAGGTCTATCTTGTACCGTACTGATACAAATTGGTATAGTTATGCTCTAATTGTATTTTGAGAAAAAGTTTTTATTTTAACAGGAAGGGTGATATGTAGGAGTAGCTAAGGTGGGAGAAGTAAGGGAAGGAAGAGGAGGAGCTAGGAGAGAGAATCAGAGAGATGGAGACGGATGTTCACATGTCTGTAGCAATCAAAGGTAGTTGGTATATCTAGGTGGGTATTGGGTTACACTTCTGATTGTATGGGCGTCTTGTTACTGATCATTACCAAATATATAAGCTTTTGGATAAAAAAAAAAAAAAAAGTGCTTTTAGTCCAGATATCTCAGCGTGGGTGGATGGATTCAGGTAGGTAAGCAGTGCCGTACACTCCAGCATCTGTGTGTCAGTGGCTCCTCGGTGGTGGGACTGTGAAAGGGACATTAGTCACTCTGGTCACTGATGGTGTAGCCTTTGCTAAGGTGCAAACAAGCAGGCCCCTTTTCAGTGGTGGCTAAGAGTCAAAACACTAGTTGTGCTCAGAAGTGTGTCTTAGCAACTGTCTACCTAGCTGAACCTTTTTTATTTTACTAATGAGAAAACATGTTTGAAGAAGTTTGCTCTGGCCCTTTCATAGAAGTTTGTACTGAAATCCCATATGCTGCTTTAAAATCAGCAATACCTTTTGTTTACATTTATCAAGTGAGTTATCACTTGCTGTTCTGTCTTTTCCTGAAGAGTTAGTCGTGATGAATGCGCCTGTCATTCATCTTGTCTGTTGTACATGGCATTTTTATTGTGGTAACTTTCAGACAAATGCAGTTTAATCTCATCCAAACATCTACTCATTTTATTTTGAACCGGTTTCTGACTACTCCTGACTTTGCTGCCTAGATCATGTTGGAACTGGCACAGTTATACCTGGCCCAAGAAGACCTCCATTCCTCCCTGCGGCACTGTGCACTGCTTCTCCAGAGGGACCAGGACAATGAGCCCGCCACCATGGTCAGTCTAGAGTTCTCTGCTGCACAGCAGTTGACTGTCATTTTCTGTGAGGAATGTTCGCATTTCCTCCATAGAACTATTACTAGATGAGGAGGTCTTGCTCTTACGTGCTTTGGGAAGAATAACATATTTCTAACATGGGCACGTTACCAATAAAAAGCAAAGATCATTAGCCTTTAGGGACAAGAGTGACAAGAAGTCCAAATTACACTTTGCTTTCCCTTTTGTTTCTGCCCAAAGGGTGCTTGGGACAGGTGTAGTTCTGTGGTCCACCTTCACATGGTTTGGTAAATCCTGGCTTTGACATACTTACACAGATTCTGGACTAATATAAGAGGTCAGCAGGACTGGATTCGGAGGGAACAACAAGGACAGAGCCTTATTGTGTCACTGTGTAACTCTGGATGGCCCGTTTCATAGTTTGGGTTTTTTTCCTCCATGGATTGAAGTTTCTTTGAGCTTTTAAATATCTTGTCCGTGTGACATTGCACATGGCTCATTTAAGCTCACCATTACAACTGTAAGGCATCTTGCTTTAAAACACATGGAAACTCTCGGCAGGTCTTGAATGTTTTACATTAAAGATATGTAGGACTTAAGCTTGTTTTCAATCCTTTGACGGTCACTTTAGTGTGGTGAGGCATGTCGCTACAGTAGCACAATGGAATACTAAATACCCGTCAAAGGGTTTCTAAAGATTTATGTTCATCATTTGTATGTATAGTGTAAAGGGACTAGAGGTGCGCACCTACCTCAGTGCGGTGCTCTAGATCAGAGGCATGGGGTCTCCCTAGAGCTGGAGTTACAAGTGGTTGTAAGCTGCACCTGGTGGGTGCTGGGAATTGAACTTGGGTCCTTTGCAAGAGCAGTACACTCTTGTAAACCCTGAGCCATCTCTGCAGGCCTTCACGTTTATTTTTATGCCACTACTTGAAACTTTGGGGGGCTAAAAAATTGTGAGCAGAGCATCTGATTTGCATGCTTGATTAACTTTTATAAATTTCTGTCCCTCCTGTTTTTTCATAAATATTATTATAGTGCTAAATCTTCATTAAAAGAATATATTATATAAAAATTTGTGTGCTGTTTTTAGAACCTCCTTATCTTTACAGTTGATGGCCGACCTCATGTTCAGAAAACAGGACTATGAACAAGCAGTGTTTCATTTGCAGCAACTTTTAGAACGAAAACCAGGTAAATGCACACTGATTGTTCAGATATAATCATCTTCCTGTCTCTTTAGGTTGTGTTTGTTTTGCTTTGTTTTATCTTGTAAACTGCTGGGGAAGGAGTATCCAATTGACTGTGACTCTGCTAATCCCACACTTGGGTCTAAGTAGTTCAAGTGGCTTTCAAGAAAAACCCCACTGTCTACTGATCTCTGGTGAACTGCAAACACATCCTGGATGGGCTGGCCTGCAGTCTCTGTGTTACTTCATTGACTTCACACTTCAGCTATCTCTTCAGACTTCTAGCACCGATGCCACCTCCCTTCCCTCACCTGAATCCTTACACACCAAATTGAGAGAGTCCCCATTCCCAGTCCCCAACACCCCACTCCAACCTCATCCTTCCTACGTCTGATTCTGCTTGCTGCTGCTGACTTTTCCCCGTGTGCACTGCACACAGCCCCATGTCCACCAAAGGGCTTGGCTCCGTGTTTTCTTCTCTCTGGTGTCAGTTTCCCCAATCAGCACATAGCTCTGCAGTGATAACTCTGACACAAATTACATCATGTTCTCCTACTCACTTTGCCCAGACCTCCCTTTATTTCCTGTTAAGCCCCATCATTGTTTGCCTTCCTTTCAATTTCCCATTTCAAACTCGGTTTTTATTCTATCTCACTGTTCCTGTTTCTTATGGAGAAATTGTCTAATCTTTCTTTCTTACATATTCTTTAAAGTACAGACTTTTCTTCCCTCATGAGTAAGTTTAAGCTGTTCTTGGCCACATTGCCCTCACACACTTGAGTTTCCGGTAGAGACGCCCTCTTGTGTCACATGGGTTTCCTCTAATCTGGGTTTCAATTACTCAACAACTGCATCTCTTGCAAACAGCTGATTGTTAATTGAGTTAGTCAACTTGCTGCTTTGGAGCATTTGTATACAAGTACGGTTTTTCTTTTCTACAAGTATATATTAATTATGCAAAGTAAGAGGTTTTATTATGACATTTTTATATGCATACAATGTGAGTTCGTCATACTCATTGCTATTAACTTCTTCTGTCCCTCCCCATTACCCTAATACCCTTCCTCTCTCAAACAGCATCATTTTCACTTTCATGATTTTGCAAACATGTACTACGATGCTTGTCTGTGTTAGAAAGATGGGGAACAGTGGGGGAGGAGAGCGTTGTGGATACTAGAAGACAATGTTGAGCATTAGTCTCAATAAGCTGCCCATCTCTTTAGAGACACGGTGTTTCACTGGGTGAAACTCATGAATCAGGCTAGACTGACAAGCCAGTAAGGCCTAGGGATCCTACTCCTGTCTGTCTCCCTGGCACTGAGGTTATGGGCTTATGCCATCACTTCTTACATTTTTACATGGGTTTTAGAGATCTAAGATAACTCCCTCTACCCTACTTATGTGTGTTTACTTTAAATCTATTCATAATTTCAACGTAAGGACATTGTGCTTCAGCAGTACTGAAAGACGTGAACCCACACCCCTAAGGCTTTGTGCAGATTTTTTCCAATCTGACCTATAACATATTTTGTCTTCCTTCTTTCTCTTTCTTTCTCACTGTGTATTCTAAAATATATCTCCCTTGAGGGTGCATTGAGTACCTTGCTTTCTGCTTGGCCCAGGACTACAAGGATCCTAGATCCAGAATGGTCCATGCTAAAGAAAATTTCAGGTGAAAGTAAGATGACCTGATCACCCTAACCTATGTATCATATTGTCAATAAATAACTCTTTGTTACTTAAGAGTATTTGCTAATACACATATGAATATATACTATCTCTATATTTGTCTTCTCTGTTACTGTGTACTTTTCAAGGTCAGTAATAAAGTGCTCATTTTAAATTCCTGATAGACACAGACCAGTCACATAGTGCAGAATCAATGATTATTGATTGAATGGATGTTTGGGTGACAGGATGGGAGTAGATAGCAGAGTTCTCTTCTGGCTGCTCTATTTTTCTACTCAGGTAGCAGTGAGGTTTTTAGATGAGAATAGGGAATGTGAAAGGATATTGAAAATTTGAGGAAAGAGAAAAAAATTTGCAAAGAAAATTTGAATGAGTGAATTCATTAGAGAATACATTGATTGTATCATTCATCCAGTAATCAATGAAAGAATTGCTGTCAGGTTTTTTTTTTATTTATTTATTTTATGTATATGAGTACACTGTCGCTCTCTTCAGACACACCAGAAGAGGGTATTGGTTCCCATTACAGATGGTTGTAAGCCACTATGTGGTTGCTGGGAATTGAACGCAGGACCTCTGGAAGAGCAGTCAGTGCTCTTAACTGCTGAGCCATCTCTCCAGCCCTGCTATCAGTTGTTAAACTTACTAAAGTTTAGTTAAAATTTTTGTTCCCATAGACACAATGTATGCTTTTTTCTCATAATGTATGCTTTATTCCTGATAAGACTTCACCTATTCATCTACCAATTTATTTTGTGATTTCTTCTAAAACATACCCATGCACAGTGATTTTATGAGTGCATTGTTGATCATATTCAGTAGCACAACTTAAATTGTGGCTATATTTAGCTTATTTTAGAAATAAACTGGTTAAGAGCTGGAGCAATGAAATGATATAATTGTTAAGGACATTTGGTTCCCAGAAACCCATGTCACATAGCTGTAAGTCCAGTTCCAGGAAATTTGATGCCTCTGTCCTGGAAGACACCTGCCTCGTGTGTGTATTCTCTCTCTCTCTCTCTCTCTCTCTCTTCTCTCTCCACACACACACACACACACAGTTAAAAAATCTTTAAGAAAAGAAATGTACTGTCCAATTTTATTTGTACTTTAAAGTGCCAGTTATATTTGCTCTTAACATATTGTACTTTGCCTCAAGTTTTTCCAATTACATTGTTTTCTCCTTTTTTGTTTTAATTAATTAATAAGTACCCTAGTTCTGTCTGCTTAGTTGCTAAACAGCACAGCCAGTCTGTCATCTTCTTCTGACCCACTGCCACAATTATACCCTTGTCACCTCACCTGTTCTTCCAGCGCTGGGCACTTGATGCTGCTGGAGGTCATGTCATCAGATCAGGATTCAAACCCATACGCTATTCCTTTGATCAAAGTAGGTTCATGCTTCAGAGTAAAGCCTAACATTATAGCATGATTTTAATAATGTCTTGGCCTAGGTTAGCCTTCTGCTTATATCTTCATACCTCTTCCTGCTCTTCAATAGCATCGAGGTTGCCATGCACCCCAGGCTGCACCCTGCTTGGTTTTGTGCATGTTATCAGCTGCTGGGAATGCCTTTGTCAGCCTGACAGTGTCTGGCCCTCATCCCTGGGGATGCTCAAAGGTCAGCTCTTTGAGGAAAGCACTTCTGGCCTCTCTGGTGCTTTGTATTTCCACAGCACTGTTCTCCTGCACTCCACATCTCCCACGCACCCCTTGGGCAGAAACAAAAGGGAAAACAAAGTGTAATCTGAATTGGTTGTCACTCTTGTACCTATGTGGCTAATGATCTTTGCTTTTTATTGGTAAACGTGCCTGTATTAGAAATATGTGTTGTGATATCTGTCCATCAATAAAACTGTACCAGCTATTTTTACCATATGATATATTGCCATTTTCAAAAATGTAACACTTCATTCTCTAACTGTCATGGCTAATGAAAAGGCAATGTAGTTTAGTCTCTCTGTGATCATTATTGCCTTGAACTAAGGATGAATACATGCCATCTGTACTAGATGGAATTTTTCAAGAAACTGTCTTTCTAGTGTTGAATATAGATATTTGAAAAATATGTCTCACATGTATTTGCAATAACATACAAAAATTTTGGTCAGATACTTTAACATTGAGTCCTTGCTTAGTTCAATTCTACTTTTAGCCTCTTTGGCTTTATGGTGGATTATGCAGCCTACTGTCCAAAGACTTAAAGGTGCAAATGCAGCTAATCACTTTGATACCTTCATTTGATTTCATTTCTGCAGTGCTCTGACGGCCATCATCTTGAGAAACATGAGCCATTTTTTAGGTAGAGATTGTGTACTGGTCTTCATAGTGATAGAAGAGAAGGCTAGATTTCAACTCCCTTTCCTGGTTCCTGTTCTTTGTAATGATAATAAAAGGCAGAATAAACAAAATATACAGACTCACAGTTAGGTTTTAGAGAGGGCAAAGGATTTGGTTGTTTTCACATATGTAACTGAACAGAAGCATACTTCCCAAAGTTCTTTTCCTAATTTTTTATTCTGATGAAATGTGTAACATAAAAATTACCATATGACCCATTTCTGAGCATACAGTTCAGTGGCATTAGGTATGTTCACATCATGTGCAAGCCGTGGCTATCCATCCATCCCAGAGCGTATGTAATCTTTCTAAACTAACTCTGATTCTCAGTTCCCTTCCACCTCTCCACTTTGCTCTCTGCTTCTATGATTCTTAGCAAGGCCAGGTGGCTGATGGGATATCCCACAGGATTTGGCTATGTGTCTGGCTTATGTCACCTAGCATAGTATTCAGAGTTCATCCCCGTTGTCATGTTAAGAGTTTGCTTACAATTTCAAGTCATTAATGCTTTATATGTGTATATGTCACATTTAGCTGTCATCTGTACTAGACATATGAGTAGTTCCCCGCTCCTTCCTGATTATTGCGAATAACACAACTGAATATGTGCACAGATATCTGGTTGAGACCTTATTTGCTGCTCTAGGCATGGCCTCATAAGTGTACTGACACATCGTATGATACAGTATCTTCATTTTTAAAAATTAGAATCAAGAATAATTTGTTTTGAAATTAGAACTATGTTTGTTTGCTCAAGAGGATACTTTAATCCAATGAATTCACCCTAAGAAAGTCTCACAATTGTGTGTCTAAGAGTTTTAACAAATTCTCTGAATTCTATGATAATTGAAACACAAGAGCCCAAAGACCTAAAAACAAACTCCAAGAGAATTAACTATTAATGTGATACTGTTAGGCAACTGTTAAAACCAAAGCATCGAAGGCTACTTAAGAACAATGAAACACTCATTGTTTAATGTTGAATCAAAACCCTAAGTGTCAGGCAGATTTCACTTACAAACAGTTGTCTCTTAGTCATGCAGATGTGACTTAACTCTTCTCTCTGTTGTGACAATGAGTCTTTTTTTCTTCTCTACACATGATTTTGTATATTTTTTCCTTCTTTTTGGTGTTCATGAGTCATGGTCAAAATCATGCTCAAATCCTAGTACATTACTAATAAGGGAAAACTAGGAGGAACTTAGAAGAAAGTTACAGTGGAAACCAGAGACCTGAATGAATCACTGTCTGTAGGAAAAGGTGAGAGAAGATTGAATTCCCATGACTAATGTGGTAAGGCTGCAGTATGATCAACTGAGTCTAGTCTCCGGCATTTACATATGTTTAATAGATGCTGGACTAAAACTTGTAATTGCTCACCTCAGTCACTGTCCAGCACTTCCATTACCATCCTTCCATCTGCAGTATGAAAAGAGTCTCAGGAACAGCTGTCAATCAAGCTTCCTAGATTTCAGAGTCTAGATGCCTTGGATGACGCCCATTTCTAGAAAATTTGGGTCTAGGAAGATTGAAAAGTCACCAGAAAGAACCTTTTCTAGACATGCCTGTGTTGCACCTTCTTCCACAGTAGCTGGCCCAACAAAGGTGTCATTTCACAGATGATCCAGGCTGTACACCTCATTAGGAATGTATTGCACATGAAATAGTCCTTTGATTATATGTGTTTCATTTGGAGTAAACTATACATTAATAAAGTAGAATAAGAACCATTAGAACAAATGCCTTAACGTGATCTATACCTGAAATATTGTTTATTTCTAGATAATTTTATGACTTTGTCTCGTTTGATTGACCTCCTGAGAAGATGTGGGAAGCTTGATGATGTTCCGAGATTCTTCCTGA
This sequence comes from Mastomys natalensis, assembly GCA_021653895.1. NCBI lineage: Eukaryota > Metazoa > Chordata > Mammalia > Rodentia > Muridae > Mastomys > Mastomys natalensis. Next base: position 1,446,595 of record JAJTUV010000823.1, read on the forward strand.
TGGCTGAGAAACACAACTCCAGGACAAAACTGGAGCCAGGATTTCAGTACTGTAAAGGACTACATTTTTGGTAAATCTATTGGCAAATAAATCCTACTATATAATGATTTTTCCCTGGTTGTGCAGAAAGTAGAAAAAGCTCTTTTTCATATTAAAAAAAAAACACCCTGCATTTTGAAGTGTTTTAATTGCTTTATTTGTGAATCATATTATAATCTAGCATAAAATTTGTAATTAGTAATTGAATTTTTTTCAATCAATAAGGTATACTGGAGAACCAAACGATGCCCTTCGACATTTTAATAAAGCTCGGAAAGATAGTGACTGGGGTCAAAATGCACTTTATAATATGATAGAAATCTGCTTGAATCCAGACAATGAAACTATTGGAGGTGAAGTGTTTGAAAACCTGAATGGAGACCTGGGTGAGTAGCAACTTACATAGTTCTTTTAGAACCGTTTCTAAGACATACATTGGGGAAAATAAGCAGGTAAGCAAACGAAGGTCACCTTCTAGCATGAGGCTGAGGAAAAGGCGGATTGAATATGTGTATGAATCTATACTTATGCTTAATATATATGTAGTAAAGAGAGACTAAAATAATGATTCTCCATCTCAGTGTGCTTGTTTGAATACAGTAGCTTCTCTAGACTCATAGATTTGAATCTTTTCTCCCAGTTACTAGAACTGTCTGGGACGGATTATGAGGTATGGCCTTGCTGGAGGAAGTGTGTCACTTAGGGTGAGCTTTGAGGTTTCAAAAGGCTTGGGAAATTCTCAGAGCTCTCTCCGCCCTGTGGTTGTAAAACAAGATAGGAGGTCTTCGCAGACTTTACCACTCTGAAAAACATAGCCAAATTAAACAATTCATTTTTAAGTTGTCCTGGTCATGGTATTTTATCATAGCAGTAAACAAATAACTAAAACAATCGGGTATGAAATGCTTTCCATTTCCTAAATCATAATGAATAGATTACAAAGGCATTCCCCTAATTAAAATAAAAAATAAAATAAATTACAGAGTCTGAATATCATAATACAAACTATCCACATAATAGTAGCAATGGCTGACACTTGGGAATGCCTTGATATGTAGAGTGCTTGTCCCACAAGTATGAGGACTTGAGTTCAAATCTCTGAGCCTACATAAACGTTCTGTGGGCTTGATGGCTGGTATGTCACTTAGTGGCCAGAGACAGAGGATCTGTGGAGCAAGGTGTTTTGGTAGACAGCTGTATAGGCAAACTCTGGAGATGACAGAGCCTGCATTAATAAATATAGTAGAGTGATTAAAGAATGTTCCTGATGTCAGCCTTAGACTTCCTCATGAGCACATGCAAAATGTACACATACACACATGCACAACCACACACACTGCAAAATCACACATGCAAATAATGTACACATACACACATGCACAACCACACACACTGCAAAATCACACATGCAAATAATGTATACACACATACACACATCCACAACCACACACACACTGCACAATCACACATGCAAAATGTACACATACATACACACATGCACAACCACACACACTGCAAAATCACACATGCAAATAATGTACACATACACACATGCACAACCACACACACTGCAAAATCACTCATGCAAATAATGTACACATACACACATGCACAACCACACACACTGCAAAATCACTCATGCAAATAACGTACACATACACACATGCACAACTACACATTGCAAAATCACACATGCAAAATGTACATATACACACATGCACAACCACACACACTGCAAAATCACCCATGCAAATAAGGTACACATACACACATGCACAACTACACATTGCAAAATCACACATGCAAAATGTACACATACACACATGCACAACCACACACACTACAAAACCAAGATGAAGAAAAGGATACGAGTACCAACCTAACACATAGTAGCTTTATGCCAGCCTAACTGATTGTCTGTAAGAGTATTGTGAAGTAAGCTTAGAGTCTCTTATCTGAGGCAAGGACCAGCAAAGATAGAACAAGGCACAGACGGAGTGCTAGCAGACCCCACAGTTCTGCAGTGTTCACCGTGGGTTAGTGCTGAACCGGTGGCATCCCCTCAAGCTGTGTCTGTTGTTCCTCTCTCAGAAGAAGTGGGGCTAGATCAAGACACAGAGGGTGTGAAACAGGCAAGGGCTGCCTTTCCTTGGCATGTCATCCATTTTTAATGCAAGACAATATCTGAGGCCATTCAGTTGCCACGCCACAAATAGAGATCTGAAAGGTTGCTGACGTTCAGTGCTGCAGGAGGGCACAGTCATGCAGTGCATAGTGTCAGCGGATGGCGCAAGGAGTGCAGGGACATTAGAACAAGGAAGGACAATCTCAAGATTGAATTAACGAGAGCAGTAAAACTTAAGTAGAGAATTGACCTATTTGTTTTAGGAAGGTTAAAGTAATAAATATGCCATTGTATACCTGTGGGTGCCCAAGTGGAAACCCTCAACTAAACAGTTGAAAATACAAACCAGAACTCGGGAGGGGTTACTAGTACACAGAGATTTGAGACATACTTGAAAGAGTTGGATCTGGGTAAAGGGCCTTTGTGCAATGTAACTGCAGGACACAGACTAGATATGGGGCATGCTAAGGCTAGAGATCTCAAGGTCAAAAATGAAAATCAAATTGTACATTCATGGAAGCCAAAACATACACACAAATGGTGTATACAAGCAGTGGCTATCTTTCAGAAGAGAATATGGCAAGAGCAGGAAGTGTTTTCAGTAAGATTAAAATCACTAGGTCCTGTGCCAGATGCCCCAGTGATTAAGAGCAGAGGACCTGAGATGGGCTCTTAGCACCCTAATTAGTTGGCTCACAACTGTCTGCAACTCTAGTTCCATGGGGCATCTATTAACTGGACTGTATTAGCACTCACATCACATATACATTAAAAGAAATACTTGTTTAAGAAAAAGCTTCAAGCATAAGGAAGAGTGAATGATTTTACTGATGTATGAGTGACTGTGCGCACACACGTGTGTATGCATTCCTGTGCATGCTTGTGAGCGTGTGTATGGGTGAGTGTGTATGTGTAGTGAATTTTCTGTCAAATGTTTAAATTGTTACTATGCCTGAAATTTGCTACCTTACATCACATGTATTTTCCTTTCTACGTGTCTGATGTAATAAGATGAAGGAAGGAGATTTTGTATGTTTGATAAACTTAGACTCATATGGAAGTTTTCTATTTGTGATCTTTGAGAAATTGTTCTACTTTCTGACTCTCAGTCTTCCAAACAGAAAGTACATTCAGCAGATACAGAAGGAACATACACTGAAGAGAATCATACAGCGTCTGTCCCTTTTCTTCTCTTTTCTTGTCTCTTGTCTATTCTAAGCACAGAACACTATTGGACACTATCATTATTCTCCTTAGAGTTTTTCTTCTTTTTGCATAGCCAGGGACTGAACCCAGGACGACACCTGTACTAGCCCATAAAGAGACTATTTTTATTCTGGTTAGATATTAGCTAACATTAACATGTTCATCATGTAGAGATATTGTGTACTTTTCATTTTAAAGTGACTTGGGATTTAATGGTATCTTACTGAGGACATACTAATTTTGGTTAAAATTTGCTTATACCACATTCTTGGTATTAGAAGAGTAAGAAAAGTGATCTTCACCGAGAAGTCCTTAAATGAAGGATAAAAAGGAGCCAGTGCCTTGAGTAACAGACACGTGATTTATCCATCTTGTCCCCAGCACTTCCCCAGAGAAGCAGGAATCTGTGCAGTTGGCAGTAAGGACGGCAGAAAAGCTCCTTAAGGAGCTGAAGCCTCAGACTGTCCAGGGCCGCCTGCAACTCCGCATAATGGAAAACTGCTGCTTAATGGCCACCAAGCAGAAGTCGAGCGTGGAGCAGGCACTGAACACCTTCACCGAAATAGCAGCCTCTGAGGTCAGTGGTTTTCCGTTTTGGTTTTGTCTGCCTCGTGCTGGTAAGAACAAGTGCTGTTTTGGATAGCTGATTGGTTCCTGAACATGACCTAACAGCTCACTGAGTAAAAAGTAGATACACACTTTTGTATAACCTTACGTGGTGGACCATCCATTTGGTGTGTTATTGTGTGTTACTCTCTGAGGGAACATGGAAATGTTCTACAGAAAAGAAATTCTTCAGAAGAGCACAAGATAATTCTGAAGAGAAGAGCTTTGTATTCTGGTGCGTTTCATGCTGGAGGTGTGGCGGAGGCTGACTTACTAAGTGAGAGGAAGGCCTGGCCTCTGAATGGCTCACCTTCTCACCCAGGTTTTCTCAGCATTTCTCCAGCTGAAGAACTGAGTGAGATCAGGACTGGCAATGTGTAATTCAGTCGTGCAAACGATGATTTCTCTTTAGCAACACTGAAATGACCTCCTGGAATCTTTTTATTGTAATTATTTCCTTTTCCACACTGCTTAAATCTAGTCCCTCCATGAGTGTTCAGTTATGCCTTCCTGTACACAATACTACTAAAAAGGGATAGTCCCAGTTAGTAACTAATACCTACTTCTAACTGCCATCACTGATCTGTCTGCCATTCTACTGAGCAATGCTCCAGGTCACTGAAAACTCACGATGATGTGCCTCTCAAAGGATATTAAAAGTGTTTCTACTTTGTTTGGCTTGGAAGTAACAGTGGTAGATAGACTACCAAACCCTCTGACCCTGCGACCAAACCCTCTGACCATGTTCCCATTGCCAACTTCTCAGGACCCCAAGAAAGAGTAAAATGTCATGAATTTGTGTAGAGCTGCCTTAGATGGCAGCTTCTGCTCACTGTAAGCCACTATAGGACAAAACAGCAAGCTAGCCACAAGACAGAGCAGAACCCTTCTGCAAACACTAAGAGGGTGTTCTCAAAAGTATTGCCTCATACCCTGTAAGATGGAATGGGGACAAAGGGAGATATGCCTTGCAGGATTGCTTCAGTTCCCTTCTCAGAGGAAGAATGTGATATTGTTAAGGTCAGGTCTGGCTCAAAACTCAGGAAAAGACATTTATGAAAACTCCCTTAAATCAAGTATTGATTTGTATAAATTTTCTCATGAAAAATAAATTACAAAATATTAAAATAGTCTAAAGAACTCCTGAAATGTGATATTAAATGATTCACTCAATAAAGGGAAAGAATTAGCCTTTGGTAACATGAGACATTTGATGAAGTAAGTCACAGGGTTCTTTAGTAAATTTGTGTATTATAGGTCAGATCATAGTTTTTAGAAATATTGCTACAGAGTTTATAAGATGCTCTTATACAGCTTTAATTTAAGAACATTACTCTTAAGAGGATGTTAAGTTTATTTCCCCATTTTAAAGATGAGCAGTCCAACTTGAAAGTCAACAAAGGTGTCATCTTATGTACTTTTTAAAATTAAGTTATTTATTTACTTTATATCCAGATCTCAGCTTCCCCTCCTCTGCCTCACCTCTCTTCACCTACCATCCACCCCCTCTTCCCTTTCTCCTCAGCGAAGGGGAGGCCTCCCATGCATATCAATCAGCCTTGGCATCTCAAGTTGCAATAAAACAAGCTAACATATAGTCAAGATTATACAGACCTGTTTTACTAAAAGAAAGAAATGATCCACGTTTTACTTGTGGGCGGGCTGGGGCGCTTAGCCGTCCTTTCAGCAGGAGCATGTTCTTCTGTTGAGACTAGACCAGGCAACCCAGTGAAGGAAAAGGTATCCAAAGGTGAGCAATATAGTCAGCCCCTGCATGCTCTCTTGTTGGTGGTTCAGTCTCTGTGGGCCCCTGTGGGTTCAGGTTAGTTGATTCTGAAGGTTTTCATTTTGTGTCCTTGACTCCACCGGCTCTTTGAATCCTTCCTCTCGCTCTTCTACATTCCCCAAGCTCCACCTAATGTTTGGCTGTGGGTCTCAGCATCAGTTTCCATCAGTTGCTAATGAAGCCTCTCTGATGACAGTTATGCTAGGCTCCAGTCTACAGTTATAACAGAATATCATTAACAGTGTCAGGAATGGGCTCCCTCCCATGGCATGAATCTCAAACTAGGACAGTCATTGGTTAGACATTCTCCCAGTCTCTGCTTTGTCTTTTACTCTTGGACATCTTGTAGGCGGAACAAATTTTGTGTCTAAGGTTTTGTGGCTCAGTTGGTGTCCTAATCCCTCCACTAAACATCTTGCCTGGTTACAGAAGGTAGCTATTTCAGGCTCTTTATTCCCCCATTGCTAGTAGTTTTAGCTAGGGTCACCCTCATAGATTCCTGGAAATTTCCATTGTGCTAGGTTTCTAGCTTGGCCCAAAGATGCCATTTTTTTCTCTCAGTCCTCCCCAAACCCTGATCTCCTGTTCTCATGCCCACCCCTCCCCAACCTGGTCCCCTCTCTCCACTCACTCCCTATTTCCCCTTCTTAATAAAATTTTAATGTCACCTCCTTGGGCTCTTCTTGTTACTTAGCCTCTCCTGGTCTGTGGATTGTACTTTTTGTAAGGAAATATATATATTCAAACATTGATTCTGCAGTGTGTTTTATAAAAAGAAAAATAAGAATGGAACTCCCCTGATTTGGCATTCTGTAACAGATAGATGTCAGCTACTGAAAGAAGGGAAATGCAGTGTTCATGTGAGTCTAAAAACTTCTAAAGGTACAATTTGCAACTATGTGTCATAGCCACCAACTGCTGTGACATATTGTATCATATAGTTAGGAGTTTATATCTAGAAAATCCATTATCCCTACTGTAACTTTTAAAAGAAATAAAAGCCGAATAGAGTTAACAGCGTTGCAGCTCTTTCCTAGAAAGACTAAGCAAGGTTTTCCATGAAGATGCTTGTCTATACTGCTCAGACAGCACCTTCAGTCTGTTTACTAACCATGTCTGCCTGGGGATGATGATGGGTGAGCTACAATTCAGGAGCACTGTGTTCGTGTTGCTTCTTTTTCCACTTAACTCATAAACTGGATATATTTAATACAATGAATATTCATTAAGCAGCCAGCATCTATTCAGTATAGTGGGAATCAGTAAATAATTCATCCTTACCTTCACATTTCTCATCATCTTAAGAAAAATATGGTAAGTGTACTGAATAAAATAGTTATCTGAATCAAAGAAAATGTTTTATATTCTCCCCTGGACTTGCAAATGAAAGTACTATAGGTGATGCTGTAAACCTTAGACTCATACTCAGCGTGGCCAATGAAGTGCTGTGATAACCTCTGCATGTGAGTGGAGCCGTCGAAGCAGGTGAGACACTGCAGGACAGGCTTAGTACAAACACCATGCACTGCTTCTTCCATGCTTTCCAATCACATTCCCCTGAGTGACAGACTCTGAGGAGATTAGGAGACTCTTGAAAAGAAGCTGGGATTCTAGAAACAGGTGTGGTTCAAGATCTAGGGAAATTTGCATTTTTTACACATCCATAAAGGCAGAGAAACATGTCTAACACAAAACACTGTGTTGCTCAGGACTGTGCAGGAGGTCATGGAGGAGACGAGGCATGCACTCGGCCCGTGCTTCTATCCTACTTAATCTTAGGGCACCGTGTGAACCATGTACAAAGACTAGAAGGGCCCTTCATTGGCCACACCGGAGACCTGTCCTCTGTGGCGACTGAGAGTCAAAGAACTGTGCGTCATAGGCTGTACCAGGAAAGTGCAAAGCCCACATCAAAGCTTATGCAGGCCTGATGGTCTCGGGCTGAGGTTCAAGCTCGGTTCTCAGGTTCAGAAAGTTTTCTCTTCTGGAGATTAGGAGAAGGCTCTGTTGGTAAAGTGCTTGTCAAACAGACCTGAGCTCAGATTCCCTAAAACCCACATAAAAAGTCAGAAGCAGAGATGCGCTTGGGAGGCTGAGGAAGGCAGATCCCTGGAGTTACTGACCAGACAGCCTTAGGCACATTATTGCACTCCGTGTTCAGTTAGTGACCCTGACTCAGGAAATAAGATTTGGAACCTGACTGAGAAAGAAACCGGGCATTAGCCACTGGATTCCATGCACACAGATAGACGGACCTACACAGAGACAGACAGATGCACATACACTCACACGCACATGCACAAACACAAATGAAAATGTTCACTTAGCATTATCCAAGCTGTGAAGAGCTGGTTCATCCTAATCAGATTGTAGGCTGTAAAATCAAAGACTTATTTTAACTCTGCTGTATGAAAATCTTAGTTCATGGCAGTGTGCAGGAGTCATCTCTTCTGAGATCCTTTAGGACCAGTTGTCAGACACATGATGGGCCACCATGGTATACCACCCCTATTGCAGTGGGTACTGTGAGTAGGGTGAGGTTTCATAATTTATCACGGCCCAGTTATCTCTTCAAAAATTACTACAACTTGATTGGATTTGGTAATCAAATGAAATCCCTTTGCTATTCCTCCTTATTTGGGTGAACAAACTATATTTTGAAAAAAAGAGAGTTGGAGGAGAAGCCGCATTAGCACACACTTTTAATCCTAGCACTAGGGAGGCAAAGGAGGTGGATCTCTGAGCTCAAGACCAGCCTGGTCTACAGAGAGAGTTCCAGGACAGCCAGGACTATGTAGAGACTTTGTCTCAAAACAAACAAACAAACAAATAAACAGAAACAAAAATAAGGAAGAAAAGAAAATTAGAGACAAGAAAGTATTATATTCCTCCTATTTTCATTAGTCCCAGTGCTTTGCGTTTCCAACTTCCAACCAAGCTCGGGCTTGTGCATAAACAAATGACTATTCCATACTCCTTTCTGGATATTTGCCATTCGTTGCTCTAATCTGTAGACTTACAGACAACCAGTGTTATAGCCACAACATTGTAGTTTCTTACCATACTTCTGATTCAAGACGTTAAGCTTACAGACCCTCCTCCAGAAACTGTCATAATCCCTCTGCTGAGTTTAGTCAGGGACTAGTATGCTGTTGCTTAAGTCCGTTCTCTGGTAGGTTCTCATGGCCTCCATTGTATACCAGTTCTGACTTACCTCTTAGCTTTACAGAAGACCGACTTTCGGGGCTTTTACTCTGTCTGAAGGTATATTGGGCTGTATAGACCCTATCAGGAGACTGCAGACTCTGCATCTAAAAGTCTTCAAACCATGAGTCTATTTCCATGGACTGTGAAAAGAATTTAAGGCACACCCTATTTATGACATTTCATTGGCTCAATTTCACTGGGAAAAGAGGTTTGGTTTCTTTTGTTTGTTTGTTTTTAATAAAAGTAGGGGAAGATAGCACTAAGGTGAATTAGGGAATGAATGTGTTATGTTTTACAAGTGAAAAGAACCACAGAAGCAAAACTGTAAGTCTAAAAATGAAACAGCTCAGGAAGTGTTACAGTGAAGTCAGATTTCATTCTTTCTGTTATGTACAAATCCGCATCAGTAGTCAGTCCCATAACAGATGAAGTCCCACTAATGGTTGGGCCTATGCTTTGTGTTCCATAGTTTGTGAATTTGATTGGGCCACATGTTTACTGATTTCCTCATCATGGACTTAAGATGACTGCTGTGTTAAACAGTGATGGTCACATTTGCCCAGCACAGAGCCAGAGAGAAGGTATAGGTGAGCATTTGCCCTTCCCCTGTGATGCATCTTCATTTTCTCACAGAAGGATCATGTCCCAGCTCTCCTGGGAATGGCAACGGCTTATATGATCTTGAAACAGACTCCAAAAGCCAGAAACCAGCTGAAGCGGATTGCCAAAATGACTTGGAATCCTATTGAAGCCGAGGATCTGGAGAAGAGCTGGCTGCTGCTTGCTGATATTTATATTCAGTCAGCAAAATATGACATGGCAGAAGAATTACTAAAACGGTGTCTGTGCCATAACCGGGTAGGTGACGAGAAACAGTGGTTAACTGTGTCACGTAAGCTTCCTAGAGTAGAGCAATGGGTCCGTTTCTGATGTTTCTCCTTGTGTCTTGAATTTTAAATGTTTAAAATCATAATCAGGAAATGAATACTAATGATGAAGAAAAAGCTGTGTTTCCTTGAAGGAAGTGGGAAGATTGATTTATGCAGCTTCAAGTTTCAGCTGGCGATGCCTTCCTTGCAGGAAGTGCTTTTGGAGTGTCAAGCATTCGCCATGATTGCCCATCTCATCCCAGGACTAATGAAATTGCAGAGTATTAATTGTGGTCGTCTGTCCTTCCATTAAGACATGTTGTTGATGAACTTAGTGCATCTGCATGTCATTTCCACATTATTAGACCAGTATGCATAATATATATGGGGCTCTAAGTCAATGTAATAAAGTCTTTATCCTTAGGTATAAAATGGAAAATCTTCAAGTCTGTACAGTGTAAACCCTTTTTACTTACATTGTTTAAACACATAAAGAAGATACTGTATTATGAATGTTTTTTAAAGTTTAGGAGTAAATTACTGTTTGCTGAGAAATAATTACATTTGACTTAGAAAGCTGAGGCTGTTTGTATTCACATATTCATACCAATTACCTAAAAATGCTAATCACAGTAAATCTGTTTTTATTCTTTTTAAGCAAATTATATTAAAACATGGATCATTTACTTTTTAAGGAGAAGTTATGACTATCTCGTAGTATTAAGATAATCTTAGGAGTTAAAAACTTAAAATGTATGTCGTTATCAATTGGTAGACAGCTTTAAATGACCAGTTTCATCAATTTTAACTTAAATTGGCCTTGAAATCAACATACTTACTGGTAAGCTTTAAAATCCAAACTACTGTATAGTTGAACACTATATACCTAGTCTGAGATTAATCTACATTGAATAGGAATGAAGGGCTTGACACAGAGAGAATCGTGGCTTTCATCAACACTGACACATAACAACAACTTATGTGATTAAACTTGGTTGGTCCTTCAGAACCTTCATTCAGCCCTGTTGCTTTGGCATGTCTATTTGAAAGCATGAGGCTCAGGAGTCAAAGCTTAGGAACCTTAAATTATATATAATTTTAGAGGGAAAAGTCACTGATATTTGGACCAAGAAAGCATAAAATGACACTAGAGCATCTTGCCATACTATCAAATGCAGTACGAGTCGTGCCAGGCACTCAGGAGCCACGTCGAAGACAGTCCAACAGCCAGAGTTGGGACACCAAGTACCAAAAGGAATGAGAACTGCAGTGGATTAAAACACATCTAATACATTAAACACATGACTGAATAAAAATATGAAAACGAAAATAGAATTAGTCAACTGCAGTATGCTAATAAACTGTTTCTGCCAGACAATGGAGAAAGAAGAATTCAGCACTTGTCCTGGGTTTTCTGTATAAACAGCACTTGTAGCCAATTATTTGATAAGACATATCAATGTAGAGATTTTTTGAAATAATAATCAGTGATAATATCACTGTGTTTCAACATTGATGATTTATGAATGGTAGAAATTACAGAAAGGGAAGAATCAACATCCCATGCTTTGTCATAGAAGAACACAATGTCTGTATCAGAGATGGAGTGTGATGAGAAAAATACACAATAATCAACAGTGTACTCTGTTTTCAATCAAGTGAAAAGTAATAGCAAACACTAAGACTCTACTGTGCTGAGTATGGGACACTGGGGTGGGGGCTTTCCCAGAGTCACATATTTGCTGTGTTTTAATGGAAAGTGGTTTTAGTGAAAATACTTAATGATGTTATTTCTTAGAACATGAAAAATGTTACAATAAATTCTGTTGGTCTATAAAGAAAATATTCAGACTGAGCCCTTAAAAGAATGGTTTTTAACCTGTGGGTCATGTCCCTTTCACAGGGGTCGACTAAGACCATGCTGAATATCAGGTATTTCCATCACAGTTCATAGCAGTAACAAAATACAGTCAGAAAATAGTAATGAAAATAATTGTATGGTTAGGAGTCATCCCAACATGAGGAACTGTATTACAGGGTCTCGGCATTAGGAAGGTTGGGAACCAGTGCAAAAAGCAGGGAACATCAGTGATATGGACTGTATTATAGAAACCACACAAAAGTACAGCCAACGAAATCTGTGTGGAAATATGGTTGTAAAGAGTCTTTAGACTTTTTAATCAAGATAATAGAGACAGAAGAGAAATTCTCCAGATCAAAACAGATTTGAACTATTTCAAACCACTCACAATCTGTGACATGGATTGGATTCTCAGTCTAAAAAAAATTCTTTAGCAATAAATTATATTTCAAATTTTTAAATATGACTAGTGTCTGAATATATTGGTGATTAAGAAGTTAGTATATTCTGTGTGCCATGAGTTTGGGTAATACTTAAGGAAGTCTTTATCTTTTAAAATAGCATTCTAGCATATATATAGTTAAAATTATGCAGTATCTGGGATACTTTTCTTGGTAATATGGAAGTGTAAGTGTGGGGCAGGAGCTGACTCATAGTTAATTTTTGAAGGAAAGTTATGAGTTCATTATACTCTTAATTCTAAATATGAGTTTAAATTAGGCACAATAAACTGGGTACCTGTCTGTGAGTAAACTATCCATACCATTGTATGTGTTCCTGGTACTATAAAAGAAATTCTGCTTTTGAAAGGTTTGAGATGGCTCTTGGCATGAAAATCATTCACTGTGTCCTTTTCATATTTTGGTGGTATACTCAAGCTGGACAGCCATTCCTTTAGACACCATTTACATGGGTTAATATGATTGCTATGCGTGTACACATCCCATAAAATTGTATTCGTATGGAGCGTAATCTGTTTATATCTTCCATTTTCCCCTCAGTCCTGCTGCAAAGCTTATGAATATATGGGGTACATTATGGAGAAAGAGCAAGCATATACAGATGCAGCCTTCAACTATGAGATGGCATGGAAGCATAGCAACCAGACAAATCCTGCAGTGGGTGAGTTCAGCAAACTGGGCCCAGTGTCTTCCCAAGAAATGGTATATCATTTGTAAATCTCTTTGAAATGCACTTTTAGGACAATACGTACTACAACCCAACTTCTGTTGTCATACTTGATCCTCATGGCAAGTTACTACCTGATTACTAGGTTCATTCTGCCTTTTTTCTTCTCCCTTCACCCTTCTATTTGGAAAATGATAATGTTGTGGACAAAAGTGTCCCATTGTCAAATATACCATGCACAGATTGCATTACATCATCACCTAAGGTTCTTTTACTGTGGATCTGCTAAAGCCTTTTAACCTTGAGTACAGTTTTTGGGGTGTCTACCTTTCTCCTGAGCATCTAGAAACATGAGTTGATGTGGTAGACTCTTGTTTGGGGGAATGTTAGTCTATAGTGTCTGAGCAGTTGAGTGGCATCAGTAGTGGCTGAGTGACTAACCTCAGCTTCCTGCGATGGGGCTCCTCCCACCGAGCTGAGTCTGACTCACTGAAGCCGTGTAGATCAGTTCTGTGATGCAATCTAGACTCCCTTTCCTCTCACAGAGGATGGGCCTTCAGTGGGAACTTTCTCCTGAGGTGATGCTCAAGGAATTCCTGTGCAGCCCTCTCAGAGAGCTGTCATCTTTCCCTGCTTGAGACTGTCCCTTGACACCACTAACGGTGGTTCACCAACTCTCCCATTAAACATGGTGAGATTTTTACAGTTGAGAGAGATGCAGAGTCTCTGTGGCCACAAAGCATGAGAAATTACTGTGCTCGCTCTATCCCTTCTGAATGTTTTACTGCACGTGAGTGTGTTTGTAAGCATGGTTTAGTTTGACTCACTGTGAGTATAAAGGTGTTGGTGTTTTTATTAGATTAGGTGATTTCAAGCTGCTGACTTAACCTAAGATGGCGCAGTCTTTACCAGCTGCGTCACAGTGTTTGGCTGACAGTCACAGTCCTCCTCACATTCAATGCCATTTGTCCAACTGGCTCCTGACTTTTGTTTCTTTAGGATCTGTTAAATTGGTAGATTGGGCAAAGTATAGGAACTAATGATCATTTATAAATTTTCATTTATATATTCATATTATATATCATATGAGATAGAGTTACCTTGTAAAATGGAAATGTATTAAATACCCAGGAAATAAAAATCATTTTGATAATTTATTCCTTCAGAGTAATATGTTTCAAAGTTATTTATATACTCTGTTCCTTAGAAAGCTTTAGAAAACACAGAGACTCCAACTCACCAGCTCTTCCCTTATATTATTATAGTTTATGAGTGATCTTGGCAGCTCTCCCAGAGTTCCTTTCCTAGGTGTTCCTCTGACATTTTCAATTATTTAGTTTGCCCCTGAAGATTGTCACTCTATCCACTATTCCATTCTGGCTGTCCAAATTAACATTACACTTTCACTTGTCAAGAAACCCTCAAAATCCACACACTTTTTCCATAGAATTCTGAATCGGGTGCTGTCACTGCAAATGGCCCCAAATAGATATGCCAGTAACATATATATGTGTGTATATATAATTCACATATAATTTATATAGTTACATTCCTTGTATAAATATGCACAAGAACACATTTAAAATGAAAAAAAAAAACTTTTAAAATAAAAGAACACTAGGAACAAGAGCCTGTGACCAGAGGACCTCCTCTCCCTCCACTCAGGCTACATGGCAGCCACTAACTAGACCCTGGATTCACTTCACTTGCCTGGTGCTGAGGTTCGACTGTACCCTGAAATCAGTGAGACTATTGACCTTGTTAGTAAGCTAAAGCTCCCACACTTGTGAGCAGCAGTGCTCCCATGAGTGTGAGCAGCAGTGCTCCCATGCAGCAGCTACCCACTGGGATCCTTTTGTCCAACTCTGTTCCTTTCTGTTTGCTCATCTTAATTTCACTTTGCTTTTTCTTGCCATGTCTCTTTTCTCTGTATTAGTTTGGCCAACAGTCTCCCTTAGGACTTCTCAATGAGTCAACAAAAGAGGGGAAAAACACATACCACTGTATCAGATTGTTTTTTTGTCTTAACAGGATACAAATTGGCATTTAATTACTTAAAAGCAAAACGATATGTGGATGCAATTGACGTATGTCACCAGGTAAATGCTTAAGTTACAATTTCTTAAAATAGTACAGGTGGAGGCTGGAAAGATGGCTCAGCTCTTGCAGGCTAAGGCTCGTAACCAAAAGTACGGATGCACAATTCCTTTTACTCTCAAATGTCACTGAATAGAAAGAAATAGAAGATATGGTTGTTTGGCTCAATAGTTTATTAAATAAATATGGAGAAATTATTAGTGTTCAGTTAAAATTTAAAAATATGTCTATTTAAAGCAAGCATATGTTTATAATTGGGGTTCAGATAGCAAAGTATTTGTATCAATTTAAAGATGTAGGCTAGTAGGAAAAACTTGTTAAGCAGAACCCAGTTTGGAAGGTATTTGAAAGATGGAGAGATGGCTCAGCAGTCAGGAGCCTCTGCTGCTCTTGCAGTGGACTGGGGTTTAGTTGCCAGCACCAGTGGACAGCTCTTAACCATCTGTAACTCCAGTTCCAGGGCCTCCACCATCCTTCTCTGGCCTCTGCAGGCACCAGGGACACATTTGAAGATAGTATCGATTTCCCAGGTCATTGTATTAAGTGGAACTTTTTGTGATTATATTTAAATTTCTTTAGTAAAGAATTTTTTATTTGTAAATTATAGCTAAAAAATACTCCATAATTTAGTAAGTATTTTGCATTTCATCCCACTAAAACCGTACAATTAAAATGATATCTTTAGAATCCTTCCAGCTTTAGAATTTCCACAGCTCTTTGTGTCTGCCATGTCCCAGTGGTACTCCATGTGAGGAGGGCCTTATCATTTTCACAGCTCTTACTTCAGATAGTTATGTCCCTTATTATTGTGGCAAATACCTAGCTAGGGGATTGCTGTTGATGGCTTACTTCTGTAAGGCAGTGTTTCTCACTAAGGTAACACGAAAGTGAGGCTATGCATTCCAATCACTTGTAGACTTCTATCTTTTTAAATGAATAGCTCCTCCCTCTCAGACAGTATTGCTGGGAATCAGAATGTTCCAAAATCAGTCCATGTAAGTCTGATGTATGCTCTCGGTTAGTGTCACCCTCCCAGAGGTTATTAGACATGACAAGAAGCTAATTACAGAAGTATTGTATGTTATCCTC
Source organism: Mastomys natalensis (assembly GCA_021653895.1). Lineage (NCBI taxonomy): Eukaryota > Metazoa > Chordata > Mammalia > Rodentia > Muridae > Mastomys > Mastomys natalensis. The sequence goes on from JAJTUV010000823.1 coordinate 1,462,608, forward strand.
TAAGTCATCTGTTAAGGAAACATGTAGGAGATGTTTTCATGCGTGGTTCCACATTCTGTGGCTCTTATCTGTTAATCTCAGTGAGTCACCACTCATGCAGTGATTAGCACCTTTGAAAAGTGTGACAGTCACAGTGTTAATACAGTGAACTCTTGGCCATAATGCCCAGTTAGAGTCAGAGCCATAGCCCCCTTGTTCTCAACAGTTCCTTACAAGTTAGTTTGGTTTTGTTTCCCCAGGTTCTTGAAGCACATCCAACTTACCCCAAAATCAGAAAGGATATACTTGACAAAGCACGTGCATCTTTAAGACCTTGAAAATGATTGTTTTTACTGAATTGTCCGAAGATGACAGGGATCCCTCAGCCTTTGCAGCCTTTGCAGTTCACACAGGCTCCAGCTGACAGCGTCACAGACCGTGTCCTGCCTTCTCCAGCAGAGGCTGCTGCTGTCCGTGGACAACACTGCTCTGTGGTATCCTTGGTGGAGGGGCTGGATGAGAGCTCATCTTTCTCCCTTCCATTAGGCAAAAATGGTAGTTCCGTGATAAAGCCTAGCTCATTTCTACAGAGGATATTTTTGTTAAAACCTAGGTGATAAATCTTTTCTGAATAGTATTAGATTTTCCAACAATTCTATTTAAAGTCTACTGTTATCTGTTAATTTTTATTATAATTTGTGATATAATCTCATGTAATTTATGAAAAAAGAATACATATTTTAAATGTATATTTTAATAAAGATTTTTGTGAACATCTGGTTTATAATTTTTCAGAACTAAAAGGATACAGGGCAGTCTGCAGTGTTATGTAATAATATTGAAGGAAATGGCATTAATTAGAAAAATCTTTCCTGGGAAAGTATAAAGGAGATGCTTGCCTCTCTGTTATGTTCATGCTTCCTACTCTCAAAGCCAGTGAGATCTTAAGAAGTGGTCGTGTTCGTTACCAGTTTAAATAGGTAAACCCTCATAGCAATATTTAACCAGAAGCCACAAGAGTGAGTTTAATGTGTCCCAGACAGTGGTCTGGTGAAGAAGGGTGAAAATTGCTTTCAGCCATCAGAGACTTACAAAGCCTAGGATGGGAGGTGGGTGGAGGGTGGGTGCCCTGGCAGATAGCACTCTTTGATAGCTGACTTCTGCTTTTTTACACCAAATTACCCTAATCTTAACAACCTTGGTCCTTAGCATTCTTCTCAATGTCTTATCTACAGCTTCTTAAGTTCTTTAAAAATACAATCATCTTCAGTTTTATTTTTACTTGCAATAAAATATTTTTAATAATTTGTTTTTTTTAAAATAGATTACTTTGGGGATCATATCTCCATGAATTTAGTGTCCTTTTATTTCCAATTATGTGCTATAAAATTCTAATCATTTGTCACCAAAATTACATTCATAGCATTTCATAAAACTCGGATAATAACATTTAGGATCTATTTAGTAGCTATTAAAAACAGTTTTACATATCTTACAGCATTTGTTCATCACAAGCCTAGGAAAATGTATTATTCCTATTCTAAAGATTCCAAACTGTCCAATCCCTAGGTGAAGAGCAGTAGGCAATTAACAACTGCTAAGAGAGACACAATTATTCTCCCCTCAGTGGAGAGACTCCTAATTAGCTATTCTCCACCACCCCCAACTTCCAAAGCCTGTCTGTTCCTTCCATAACAAAGAACATGTGCGCGTGGTGATTTAAATGAGAAATGCCCCCATTACAGGCTCGAGTATTTCAACACTTTGTCCCCAGTTGGTAGTGCAGTTTCGGAACACTATGAAGCCTTTAGGAGGTACAGCCTCACTGGAGGGAGCACATCACTGAGGGTTGCTTTTCAGGTTTACCATACCTCGAGTGGCTTATTCCTTTTATTGAGTAATTTTGTTGTCAGTTTAGAGAAGCCATTATCATGTCCATAATCAGATTAATGTAGCCATCCTACCGTTCTAAACTCTACAACATTGACTGACCCAAAATTTGTTTCTTGGCTGAGAGTTAATTTTTGTGACATACCTCAATCAGAAATATATGAAGTCTGGAGCCCAGACCAGGTAGTTAGAACCCCAGATTGCAGCTTAAACAACTGCCTTGCACTGACTGGAAAGTCACGCCTGCCTTCAAGATGGAAGGGAGTCAGAGAACCTGGTTGAAGAATCTCCCTTTGAACCTGGATCTGAATAAATGCCCTGGGAGGTTGGGGGTGGAGGAAGTGTTTGGAAGTTTACTCTGCTTTGACTTTAACAAATCTAGTGTGAGAAGTGGGGGAATCCTGGAGGAAAGAAGTGTCTTCCGTCAACCCAGGGCAAACCTAGGAAGGGCTTCCTGTAGGATTGGTGGAGGAATTGAGGTCAAACTTTGGAGCAGGATTCAAGTAGATGGGAATCCTAGGACCGATTAAGGATCGGAGGAGAGTCATCCTACTTTAGGACCAGAGAAGAGAGTAATTTTTAAACAGGGTCATTTGTCTCTCTTGATGCTGATTGAGATTGTTGGGTTTCACACCTGGGCCAAGGGGCTGAGATGCATATTTAACATACCAAAGTGGACCTGGCCTCCAGGTTCTCCCAACATCCCTCAATCCCTACCTGTTATGGCTGGCATATCCAGCCTTCTACCATGAATTTTCTAGCCCAGGGGTGGGCTTTCTCTCCCCCAGAAGCTCCTCCCTATGTGGTTCAGACATTATAGTCCCTCTCCTTTCTGTCTCTGCATTTTCTCTCTCCCTGAATGTGCACATTCCTTCTTCCCCCTCCCCGCTGCCCCCCTCCCCATGGAGACTTCTCTGGCTTCCTAGGGACCAGTGAACCCGCTGCAGAGCAGCCTCCCAGTAAACCTGCCTTTATATACTCTAATCTGACTTGAATTGACTCATTTCATCGGAGGAGAATAACTTATCCTTTATAAAGGAAGCATGAGAAGGAACTGACCAACCATCCTGTTTAGAGAAGCACCATTGTGAATACTCTGGGATGGGGGGAAGGGGACAGCATTGCTCGTCCCTGCCCCCTTCTGGTGTTACTGAACTAAAATTGTTCACATTAAAAAAAAAATGGCCAAATATATTCACATTTATCTAATGATGGATTGCTATAGAATTAACTATTTTCAAACTCAGTAAATGTTTTTCAAAGATACTTAATTGTCAAAGTTTTAAAAGCTGTAAAAGTATAATTATTGAGGTCATATATCTATTTGCCAAAAACCATAGACTCATATATAACAGTCACCACATACACACCAAACTGAATGTAACCCAATTGTTAACTGAATTATAATTTTTCCTTACCGTGATAAAGGTTGACTATAGTAAGCATTTTATACTAAGAATAGGACATGTAAAATTAAATAAAGTTAATTACAATTTTAGAGAGCGACCTTTGCAAACGTCCTTTTCACTGTTTAAAGATCTTTTCTTGGTGAAGATGGGGGAGGGAGATAAGCTGGCCCTCAATTCTTAAACTGTTCTAATTGTTCCTACAAAATATATTCTAATCCCCTTTGATTGCCAGAGATCCAGAATGAGAAGAAAAAAAGAAAACTTCCAGAAAATGATAGTTGAAAACAACTGAGTAACAGAATACAAAGACACAGAACACAGCTTTAGGAAGACAGACAGACCTGTGAGCAAGCCAGTTGCCTGCACTTTGGGTTTGGGGGATAGTAATGGAGTTTTAATGACGATCTTACCACATTAAATGAATTGGAATGGTGGAAATAACTGATGTCATTCAAGGTCACAATACCTGGCTATGTACTGCACCACGTCGAGCAGGGTATAAATAGAGTCTTGCATGTCACTGGCTCCTTGGATGATGAGGAGGAGGAGACCCCCTCCTTTCAGGTTTGGATAAACCTTCCTTGTAGATTAGTGACACCCTAAGACTGGAAGGTGAAGAGACATAATAGGAATATATTTAGATAAGAGGACAGGAAAGACAGGGTAGATGTTTTCATTTGCCTGATTACTTTTTAAGATAGATGCATTTGGTATATTGAAGTATTTATTGGGGGAAAAAAATCAGAAAAAAATGAAGGTACAAGAAAAAATAGATGGGGAAATATAATGAGGAAAACCGGGGCCCTGGAACTTTAGAATGAGTAGGGGGTGGATGCACAATTTCTTTAAAAGAAATGGAGAAACAAAACTCAGAAGGAGATGGCACAAGCAAAGGTGGCTAAAGGCACCCTCTTACTAACGAGCTTCATCTGTATAAAACAGCCTTTGACCCAAGGACAGCCCCTTATCCTACAGAAACATGGCGTCTTGACCTCCATTTGGCTTGGGCTTGAGGGATTCTTCACTTATTTCCATATTCCTGGTTGTGGCTGCTGGAAGTTGGCCCACCAGACTTGAGCTGGGGAGAAGGAGGGTGTGGCACTGTGACATGATAAATCATACATAAATCTTATGAGCAAAAATGTGCCGCCTACCTCCTAATACTTTTCTCTGGAACCAGATGTTGTTAAAGAGAAATGCTTCACTTTACAATCTGCCTCCCCGTGCTTGTTCATCAGTGAATCTGGCACCGTGCCCGTGAATGTAATCTGAGGCCATAAATGAGAAAAGCTGAGTAACCAGAGGATTGCTGAATGCCTCCTTCCGAGGGGACAACCTCAGGAGAGGAAGCAGTCTTTAAGTCGATCCATTTTCAGATAGTGTTATTTTTATCTTCTTTCAAGCAAATTTTTTTTTTGGCAATCTTAAACTGTTTTTAAGAAAACAGGGATATTTTGAGAAAGTAATTACTACTTCCGTTTCTGCCCAAGGCAGCCTAGTTGTATTTTTGATGTGGGAAGTGATGTAAGAGGCTGAGAGAACACTTGCAGCAGCCGTGCTATGGAGTAACTGACGGCATCACACTCAGATTCGGCGCACACTCAAAGGCTCACTAGGCTTACCTGCTTTCAAAAAATGGCGAGCCAAAATACTGAACTGCAGAAGTGTTAAAAGTGAGATCATGGAAATCAACTGATTCAATTTATGAAAACTGGTAACTGTTTATTGAAATTTTCTGTTCACTTCCCACCAGGACCAAAATCACAAAGTACAGAGGATACTTGGACCTAAGAATGAATCACAGAGTAGAGGAAAATGTGTCTGTGTGTGTGTGTGTGCGTGTGTTGCAAATTTAAGATGAGTGAACACATGCCACACAAGAGAGAGGATAGGACATGGCATCATATATACTGGCATCATTTCTCTGTAGTCAAAACAAATCTTGTAAAGCATTATGTCTGTTGAATGTTAGCTATTTGTCTATTTCTCTGTCTCTCTTTGTTCCTGTGTGAGTGTGTGTATGTGTGTGTATGTGTGTGTTCCCCCATGCACACCCACGTGCATAATCACACGAATAGGGCGTTGGATATGTATAGATGTATATGTGTGTCTGTATGTGTGTTCAGGCACATAAAGGCTAGAGAAGAACATTGGTTCTCATGCCTAGGTATCATTCACATTGTTTGTTTGTTTGTTTGTTTGTTTGTTTGGGACAGAGTGTCTCATTAGCCTGGAGCTTGCTAATGTGCTAGGCTGGCTGTCTAGCCTCAGGAATCCACCTGTCTCATCCTCCCCTGTACTGGGTTACAGAGTGGTATGATGCCTCTCTTTCTTTATGTGGATTCTGGGAGATCAAACTCAAGTCCTCACACTTCGTAAATAAGTACTCTCTGAGTTAACACTCCAGCCCATCATAGGTTTCTTAAAAGGTTAAGCATCCATTTGCATTTCAGTATAAATTTTTTTCCACAAACAGATTTTAAAAATTGTTTTCTGAAATAAGCATTTCAGTTAGGAATCTCAGATTTACAGAGTTGCATGAATGAAAAGACATCAGAGGGCCCACATACCAAAGCAAATAGTTACCCAGAGACATAGCAAAAGTATCTCTAATATTTTATCTTTCTGTACAAATACAGATTAAATGTACATTTACACCGTCATATACAAAAACAAACACGTGGTTTGGTTTTTCTGAGCATCCCAAGAATGGGTTGAGAAGCGTGTGGTGCAATCTTCTGTCCTTAATTATTTCAGTGAGATTTCTTCCCCCAAGAAGGTAGTCTCCTCTGTAGTCAAACCGCTGTTATCAAATGTTGAAAGTTCAAAAAGGATACAGTACCTTTTTACCTCTTACTACTGATTGATTAAATAGTGTCCTTCCTCAACTCCACCCCCTGAGGTCAGACATCACATGTACCTCTCATGTCTTTTTAGCCTTGTTTAAATTTCAAACTTTCTCTGTCTTTTATATCATGTGTATTGCAGGAAACCACAGTCCTCAGCACCCTGAACTTTTATACTGCAATATTTCTTATTCTGGGTTTATATGATAATTTCATTTGAGATCCTAAGCATCCGTGGCCAGAACACAACATGACTGATATGTTCTCCGAGAATCACACCTGAAAACACATGTGTCCATCTGCCTTGCAGGTGAATTAGCTTTCATCATCCCAAGTTCTCCGTGTAGAGATTTATTTCTCCTTGCAACCATTAATCTATAAATAGACACTTTGAGATCACATGGACACATCTTGCTCTTCTTCCAAAATCCTTGCTCGCTGTATGGTGAGTCTTGACTGCTCTTGTTTTCCTCAGGATGATCATAGATGATAGTATTCTAACATCATCCCTTTCTCCACTAGCACATAATATTCAGCCATCAGCAGTTTACCATGGATAAGAATATTATTTCTATTTAAATTTATAATTTAATATGTAGACTTGTGGGTTTTGAAATCCTTTGTAATTTGTTAATGTCCTTAATAATTCTGGTGCGCAAAATTTTTTCAGGTTTGGCCAGCTAGAGACCCTTCAGCTGATTCCTGTGTCCTTGTAACACAGTGCACCATTCATTGTGTGTGAGTGTGTATGTGTGTGTGCATCTGTGTGTGTGTGTGCATCTATGTTGTGCGTGCATCTGTGTATGTGTGTGGGGGGTTGGGGAGAAAAATGTTCCCTTACTCTCCAGCATGAGGAGATTCAATATCTAATTAACTTGCCCCCAGCACTGTAATCCAACCATTTCCATGCTGTTTCAGTTTTCCAAACAAAACTGAAAAGACATGATTCCCTTTACTGGGGTTGGTGTTTGAAATTAAAAATCCGAGACAGAAGAGACAGCAAGTTCAGCAAGTTCAAAGCATTTTCTACCAAACATTATGATCTGAGTTTGATCCTTAAAACCAACAGAATAAGAGAGACATGACCCCACAAGTCCTCTGTTTTCCACACACTCATAGAAAAACTCTTATACATACACAAGTACATAACAAGTAAATAAATGTAAAAATAATTGAAATTTGGATTTTTAAAAAATCTATTTTTTGATCCCAGAGTATAATATTGTGTCCTGTGTGCAGTTAGTAAACATGTACAAGCATGAATATACACATACATGGATCACATGGGTGTACTTTGCATGTATACATGCATATTTTAGGAATCATAAAAATTACATCAATTCCAATTCGTTCAACAGAGCTCTTTCTTACAATTATTTACATGAGTCTTCACACTGAAATTCCAACCCTAACACATTTATTTCTAATGAATCCAACTAAAGTTCAGAATTGCTTCACCCAAATAATCATAACAAACCCACTGAACCTCCTGCCACACACACACACCCACACACACACTACCAACTTTGATTTTCAGTACTGGTAAATGCAACCTATCTTAAAATGTCCCCATGACCATATCCTAGTAGCACAAACCATTGAAAAAGTCACACTGAAGAATTTCTTGCTGATAAGAGTGTATGCTGTGCTCTATAGGGCAGCTTTGCGGTTTCCTCGTGTTTCTCTCCTCGCAAAATGAATTCCATCTTTTCCCACGCCAACAGTGTCATATTAACGATGTGGTGACAGAAAGGTGAATAGGAAACTCTGGAGCTTTAAGCAAAGCACCATGGGGTGAGGAATGAGAGTTGAGCGGTTTTTTGTTTAAAAAAAAAAAAAATGTGTAGAGAAACAGCATTATTAGAAACTGATTGATCTTTCCATGGACCCTAAATATTTTCAGATTCTGCTGTGATGCTCTACACGGCAGTTATAAATATCTACAAAAGAACTCTGAGGGAAATGTTGACTTCCTATATTATTAAAACTATGAATTTCTGACTCATAGCAGCCAACACTACTTTCCCCTCCACCTATCCTTTCAGACTGCTGCCCAGCTCATTGAGTGAATCTTGGTCTTTCCTTGAAAAGGATTTATTTCCCCTATTCTTTATTTTGTATTTACATTTTATATCTACTTTCTTGAGTCCTGCAGACTCATAAAATGGTTTTGAATAGCATAGCGGCAGAGATGATGGGAGGTCAGCTATGTTAATTTCAAAGTGCCCCAGACTTCCGTGTGAGGTTGCCTAGCAACCCATCTCTCAGGCCTCCTTTGTGGGTGAGAGAAGAGAAAGCAATTCTTCTGTATACGCTCAAGCTGAGATGGCTTTATAAAGTGAAAAATCCTTTGCAAAGGGTCCGGCATAACCCCTGTTTCTCTTCTCCTGCCCACTCGGTGCACTTCACACATGATGAGAGAAAGACCCTGTCCTTTGATCCTTGAGATCTGATACAGACATGAAATAGATCTAGATGCAACGTGGTCAAACGGCGCAAGTGACCTGTTTCCTTACATTAGATTGAGATACATTAATTAAACTGCCCAGCTTCCCCTTTCTCTTATATGAAAGCATACTTTCCCCTCAAGTTCTTAAAGCCAGTAATGTTAAATGAAACAGCAACTGCCTGCTGAGCATCGGTTACCATAGCGACCTGAGCCAGTAGCGGTGTTTTTCTCCTTAGGCACAGGATGGCTGAAATATGTTCAACCAGGGGACCCAAGCAGCATGCTGACTAGAAATCAGCATCTGGGAGGAACCTGCTCTGTTCCCTCTTATCCTCACGAGCTAAAAAATAAAATAAAATAATGAAGCCTTCTGCTATTTCCTTAACAACTGAGAATTGAACGTCAGTGGGTGGCAGAAACACCCTACGAGCCAGAGCCGAGCCGGGAAAGCTACAGACTAGTAAAACCCACATCAATGGCTGAGAGATCCGGACAAGATACGCTGCCCTTTCAAACAGCGCTAAAAGCACAAAATGAAAGGGATCAGCTGGAGATTCATATTGTAAAAATACTTATGTACAACTCTAAAAATCATTTATAATCTACCTCTATCATTATATTCTAAGCACACAGCAGAAGACAGGAGCACATTTTGGTTCAGATCAATATAGTTTTAATAGACAGTCTTTCTGACTTAAAACAGTGTGAGGCACACTGCTCAGTACTAGTGTGACCTGCCTCTAATCCTGGTGAGAACAGAGAGGCCACATAGCATCTTGGACTTTGGAACCAGACAACCTGGATTTTCATCTTTGGCCCCTTCTTAGCAGTGCGACTTGAGGGAAGATTTTCTAACCTTTTTGTAGTCTCTGTTTTCTGGTATTTAAACCGGTACTTAAGAGTAGACTGTTGACATGCAAACAAGCTGATAGATGTGAAACAGCTGATTCAACACTGACCTGCTGTTAGGAATTTGGCTTGAGCCGGAAGTGCTCACACAGCAGGTGGTAAACGCTCTTACGTTGTGCTTAATATGAGAGTAATAATGCAATCCCAGCCAAAAGGACACACCCGCACAGGAGCCTCACAGCAGATTTTCACACACACGTTGGTTGCTACGTGATCCTCTGTGCATCCTGACACTGGCATCCCTTGAGGGTCAGCCTCTAGGACCACTTCAAACAAGAAGCATTTTACAGCTCAATCGTGTGCTCCCAGCACAGCTGCCAACATACAATACTGAATGACTGCTTCACTTGCCTTTACGTATGTAGTGAAAAGAACGGGCAAGGACCTCCAAATGCAGTCACTAATGGAGTGGTCAGTGCGCTGTCAGTAATATAAAATGCAACATGCATAAATTTCTCAAATGCCTTTTCTGGGCACTCATTTTCTTTTCTTTATTCTTTTGGTTTTCCGAGACAGGTTTTCATATAGCCCTGGCTGTCCTGGGTTCACCTTGTAGACCACGCTGGCCTAGAACTCACAGAGATGAGTCTGCCTCTGCCTCCCTGAGTGCTGGGATTAAAGGCAGGGAACTCATTTCAACAACAGTGTGCTTCCTGGTACTTAGCAAGTCACTGGCACAGCTTATGAAATGCATTTCCCTCAAAACATTTCAGACTACTGAACCCAGTCCTTATGGTTAAGAGATGAGAGTGCAGCTCAGATTATGACTGATTTACCACATCCATTCACCAATGTACATAATTTACATGTGCATATACATATAAACAATTTTACATAGTGTGACTCCACACACACCAAGGGCTCATGAGCATGAGGCACGTTACCTAGTGTGCTGGTACTGAAATGTATTCGACACATGCAGACGTGAGACTAGTGATTTAGTCACCTCAGTACTCCCCTCTGAAGGGTGTTTTTTTCCCAAGGCCCAGTTAGTACCCGAAAAACTAGATTGTTACTTAAAAGGTCCTGTCCTTTGACTTCCTGTTTTACTCTATGATCTCTCATCGATTATATTAAGTTATGAAACCATAACTTAATATAACTGAGCAGCAACTTCCAAGTCTGTATGCTGAATAAGTCTTGTTTGTTCATAAGCTTCCACCCTCAGGTATTTCATTATAACAACAGAAAATAAACTAACACATATATAAATATGCATATACACATTCATTAGCCATAAGGTTTGTTTATTCATTCCAGGTTCACAGACACGAAGTTTTTCACTGTTATCTCAAAGTAGACTCAAAGTTCCCTCAAACTAGATGCAGACTAGGGATGCGTTTGTCTCCTGTGTCTTCATGTTTGTGTTCATTCACCTATCTAATCACTTATTAATTCAGATGAAGGTCTCTCCCGTGCTATGCACTGTGCCGAACAGAGGGCCCTATACATGACAGAAGCACCCTCTCCAGGGACCACAGTCATGGCATTGCTTCCTTGGTGCAAAGCTAAGACTGTACCATATACAGTCCATGGGGTCCCAGTCCCTATCAACACAGACAGGAAACAATTTACATAGGTCTACAGTAATAGATAAGAAAGTTGCTAGGTCCCGAGGTGTGCACTACAATCATTTCTGCCTGCTTTGTTGGTGTCCCGTCTCTATAGGACCAAGTCTGATAGCTATACCCAGGCATAGCTAATCAGCTATATTTTAAAACAGTATTTTAATTAGAAATAGAGAAAATATTCAACGTTCATTGAAATAGCAATTTGGAATATGGTAAATTGCTTATTTTGTAATTTTTGAAATATTATTTATTTATCTTTATGTATATGAGTGCACTGTAGCTGTCTTCAGACATACACCAGAAGATATAAGGGAGATAGATAGATAGATAGATAGATAGATAGATAGATAGATAGACAGACAGATACATTCATCATATCCCATTACACATGGTTGTGAGTCACCATGTGGTTGCTGGAAATTGAACTCAGGACCTCTGGAAGAGCAACCAGTGCTCTTAACCGCTGAGCCATCTCTCCAGCCCTATTTTGTAATTTTATTTTATTTATTTATTTGTTTGTTTGTTTGTTTGTTGTTTTTTTCGAGACAGGGTTTCTCTAATATAGCCCTGGCTGTCTGGAACTCACTCTGTAGACCAGGCTGGCCTCGAACTCAGAAATCCACCTGCCTCTGCCTCCCAAGTGCTGGGATTAAAGGCGTGCGCCACCACAGCCCGGCTATTTTGTAATTTTAAAATTATATTTTAGTAAAAAATATTGGTGTTTTCCTGCACATATGACTATGTACCATGTGTGTGCCTATTGACCTCAGAGGCTAGAAGAAAACACCAGATCCCTTGGATCTGAAGTTACAAATGTTTGTGAGCTGCCACGTGGGTGCTGGGCACTGAACTTGGTGACTCTAGAAGAGCAGCCACTGTTCTTAACCATTGAACTATCTTATCTCTCTGACCATTTTAAGGCATTGTACCATTAAGCAGCCCAAGATGGCCTCATGTGTGTGATCTTCTTGCCCTAGCTCTCCAAAGTAAACCAACACACCTGTCTGAACCTTGCACTCACGATTTATTGTCTTTCTACCAGATGTGTGCTTTCTACTATGTCTACAGCAAAGGCTTTCTGCTTTCCTCTTTTCACTTTCCAAACCCAAGACAGTCATGGCTAGCATTTTGATACTGTGTTGATCCAGGACAAAGTGCTTTAATTTTACATTGCTCTTACAGTGTTATGAGTTTTATCCTTATACATGGTTTAATCAACATGTAAAAATGCACCTTCCAACTACCGTCTCAACTGTTTTGAAAGATGAGGAGAAGCTGGGAGAAGATCAAGTCAGGCTGTCTCCCTTGAGCCCTAAGGATTCCCCATTATACCATTCACCAAGTGTATATAGTAACACTTCCATCTTCTTGGGCTCATATGTCTGTCCTGGGGCATTGTGAGCTAGCATCCGTCAAACACAGAAGCACAATTCAAGGAGATGGATGAGCCTCACTCCCTCAGGTCAGCACAAACAAGATGCTATCTGGTGAAGTGAACTTATCAGGAGAGGCAGGAGGCAAGTGAAGATGCTGAGCCTTAGGGGGTAAGATGATCCTCTGGATGAATGCTAGGGATCTGCCTGGTAATGGCTTCACTGTAGAACTGCAGTTTGCTGTCACATACTTAGGGTAAAACCATCACTGCAAGGTTATTCAAGGTCCTACCTATTTAACTGTAAAATTATGAAAGGCCTCGGTTTTCCTCTCCCATCTTGTATGCTCGGGTTACTGTTCACCTGTCTCCACGGAAGAACCCCTTATTTTATCGAAGGGGGTCAACTCTCATCTGTTTATGGTTAAGATAGCTTATCAATGCTCCAAATTTTCCTTTTGTGGATCTAATCCAAGAAATTTTTATCATTTTCATAATAACTAATATAAAAAACATTTTATATTATAAAAAAGCTTTTGTATAATAAACCTTGCTGTCCTTTAGACCCAAATGTCTAACGGTGTAAACCAAAGCCAGTCTTTTATTGCTCAACTGCAAGAGAATCTGAAACTAGACCTTTTCCCAGTACAACAAGGAACAAGAGAAACACAGAACTATTGGTTCCAGATGCAAATAATAGGAATGTTTATCTTCCACTACCACACACTGAAATAGTTCTGGAGAAGCAGTAGTCTTAATACTGGAAAAAAATATTACAGAACCAGAAAAGTAGAAAAAAATATGCTTCTAAAATATTATTTTAGAAAAATCAGGACAGTATTACTGAAGAATCCGGCAAAATATTACTGAGAAATCAGAAAAGTAAAACAATGTCCTTGTAGAAAGGGTTCCTGGATGGTGCTTGCCTTTCCCTGTCAATCATCCTTCTGCCTCCGTGTAGATGTCCCGCCCAGCCTAGACTTCCATCTGTTGGAAGAACATGGCCATCTGTACCAGTACTGATAATCAATCCCTGCACACTGCCGAGCTCTTTTTTAAAATGACTAATATAGTACAACTGGGGAGGCTTCGTTAAATGTGTCTCTGATTCTTCTTGCACTAGGGCTCCCCTCAAATTAAGGATCAAGTCAGAGTGACAGGAGGCAAGAAGTCCTGATATAAACTACTGCCGTTAGGGGGTCCGCATCAGTTTCCCACTGCTGTCAGGATAAAATCATTGCACAGTCACCACAGTTGGCTCCCAACAACAGCACAAATTTATTTTCCTCTAGATCAGGTCAGAAGTCTGAAATGGGTCTTATCTGGCTGAAATCAGGTTGATGCTTGAGCTTGTCTTCCTCTGGAAGTTCTTTGAACAACTCCCCAGGTTCCAGAATCTGCCTGTGTTTGTGGAGGGGGGAGTGTGCTCATGGGCTCATCACTCCAACTCATTTCTGCCATCACCTGTTTCCCTAGTTAGGAGACCCCTGTGGCTATAATGGTTTCATGTGGACAAAACAGGGTGCTCTCCCATTACTTAATGCAGTCACACCTTCAGTCTTCTCATCCCATCAGTGAACACACTCGCTGTTCTAGAGATTAGAATGTGAGCATCTCTGGGAAAGAGAGTTTCTGCTTCTCACATGGTTGGAATCATCTCAGGCCTACAACCGGGAAATCACAGAACCTCACTAAGCCGTGTGTCAGGATGGTGTGTGAGGATTGCTGGGGTCCTTACTTTTGACTTCTTGAGACCATGCCCATTCTTCAGCTCTAGGCTGTAGGATAGTATGGTGACTAAGTCAATCAAACCTGGGTTCTTAGCACATAGAACAGTTTCTCAGACGCCTTCAGCCTCCATATTCATTTGTCTTGTCTGGCACCATCTAGGAGTAACAGGCAAATGTTCACCCCTGAAGAAGCAACTTTCGGAATAACACTAAGGAGAAGAAGATTGGTCAGAAGCAGGGTTGGACTGTGAATCAGGTCTCTGCTGATCTCCAGTGGACACCTTGTTGCTGGAATGGCCTTTCAAGACTGGCCTTTTTAAGCCAAAGAAGATGGGCCTTGGTCCCTGAGGAAGCCAACCCAGTAGAACTAGGTTAAAGTGAGTGAGTGAGGCACTTGCCTGAAGGCTGTTTAGGCCTACACAAATATTCTGTAGCCAAAATAATGAAGGGATTAATATATTATTATAGAAAAATATAAAATAGTGAAAAATAACAATGTACAAGATATGTAAATAAACATGAGATCAGCGTTAGGTGAAACATATTCAAGTCTGGCAGAAAGAAAAACTGTGGGATGAAGCTTCCTTCCTAGAAGGATGCGCTTATGTCATCTAGCCATTTACTTTCTGAGGAAGATGAAGCGCTTGCAGACTCCTGCAGCACACAGGCTAATTGTTTCAGGTGCTACTGGGGATGCAGCCTCAGCCCAGCAGGGACCTGACCTCTCCTGTTCCCTTTTCCTGACAGCCTGAGCAAATGAATGGTCCAGGTCACTGACTCAGACCTGAAGCTACCATTAATATTGCTGATGAAATCCTGCTTTGATCTATGGCTCACTGGCTTTGGCTAGAGTTTCTAAGCAAATAATCCGAAGAGAAGCATCATTCTTTCCCCTGGCCTTTTAATTCTCAAACTGCCATCTTATGGTGGGGATCACAACCAAGTTGCTGGACAGATGTGAATCCTTTATTGCTGTAAACATGAAAATCAGTCAAGTATGAGCTCTCCTACATGCTAGTGCATTTCCTGGTGCATTTCTCAGTGCATCTAGCATGCACGCACACGAGCGCGGAACACACACACATGCGCGCACATGCACATGTTCTAGAACATCAGCATGAAGAAAAACTGGAAGTGTTTGTCTTCATTCAAAAATGAGAGAGAGAGAGAGTCCATTTTCATATTTGGGGATATGTGTGATTTTCAAAAGAGGGAGGGTCTTACAATGCAGGGCAGAGGGGCACACATCAGATCTCTGGAGAAAATGTTTACCTAAGGCAAGGGCCATCCAGGATGGGGGGTGGGGGGAGGCTGAACACTTCACATCATCTCTCTGAAAGGTTTCTTGCTTACTGCTGCAGATCACTGTGACTGCTACGAGGATAGGGCTGCATCAGATAAGCCGGGACATAAAAGGGAGGGAACCTGTTATGATCGGGAGCATATGCAATTAGTACACAGGAAACTCAAGAGCGAGCTGTTACACCAGTCACTGAAATGCAGGGGACTATGGTTTTTCCATGAGTCATATTCAATAGTAGCTATTGGATGAGATTTATAGTATATAATTGTTGAGGGGAAAGAGTCTGTTTTCGAGATCACTGGAGATGTATTTAATTTGAATTTTAAGCATAAAGTAACAGAAGGAAAGAGGGGGACACTTGATTATCTTCCATGGAGCCTCCTTGGAAGTGAAGGCGGTTTGTTTCTCAGCTTGACACTCGTCAGTTCCCTGACTGTTTTCTTTCTGTAGATTACACCATCCTCGTTAATGCAAACTGCACACTGATTCCCATGAGGAAGCTATAGGCTCTCCGGGTGCTTTACTGTTTATAGAACACATTTCCACAATGAATAGGATTTTTGTTCCTAACATTCAGATCAGTTAGTAGAATGTTTGTTCTAAAGTGGTAGTGCAAAGGCTTAATCATCACACGGTTGTGTTTGTTTGTTTGTTTTTCTGATTTCCCTTGAATTTCTTTTCTTTGTGGTTGAACTTCTGGTGGGCAAGTAGTATGGTGATATATGCACATAATTTAATATCCCTCTGGTGGCCTTTTAAAGTCAACACTCAACTTCCTTTTCTTTGTGATACTCGTTTCTTCCCAGTCTGAAACCATTCCCCTGTGCTGAGTTCTGGTTGATGTTATAATACCTGCATTGGTGCACACTGTATATAAGTCATTGTGTCTTAGCTGCAATATCAGGGATGAGCTTCAGCCAGGCCACTGACGGGACCTCAGGCTTTCTGGCTGGGCTTCCGAACAACCCAACTTACCTCTTTATTATAGCGTGCTCCACAGTTGCATATCTAGATGACTAGGTGGAGGTTACAATTTGGAGTTGCTCATTGGAAATACCAACAACTCATTTTCTTCCCTTCATTAAGACAATATAGATGAACCTCCTGAGCCACCTGAGGCCAGGGTGATCTTGTGCGTGCCCCCCATCCAGCCCTTCTGATTTAAGCTAAAAAAAAGGTAGTAGGGATTCCACTCAAGTTTCCCAGGCTGTGAAGACACATTTCTTCCTGTACATCAATAGGAAGAAAATATTTTTAACAGCCTGGAAAGGACCTTTTGTCCTTGAATGCTGAAAAGGAAGTTGCAGATGAGTTAAGCATGGACGTATGCTGTCAAATTGTGATAGACTGCCAAGGAATGGTGACCCAGAGGAACCTCAGATTGTGAAGGTAGAAAGTCTAACAGCTACATATTTTAAATGTTTATTAATACATATTAGCTACATAAAATAGGCTTATTTGTAACTTTTCTTTTTTGTTTTGTTTTATTTTGATGTTTATATATTTTTAATTTAATTAATTTTATTTTTTGCTTATTCACTTTACAGCTCAGTCACTGCCCTTTTCCTGGTCACCCCCTCCCACAATTCTTTCCCCATCCCTCCTCCCCTCTCCTCTGAGCGGGTGGAGACCTCTGAGTATTCTCCTCACCCTGGCACTTCAAGTCTCTGCAAGGATAAGCGCTTCTTCTCTCACTGAGGCCAGACAAAGCAGCCCAGCTAGTAGAACATATAATATGTACAGGTAACAGCCTTTGGGATAGCCCCAGCTCCAGTTGTTCAGGACCCACATGAAGGTCAAGCTGCATGTCTGCTACATATGAGCATGGAGGCCTAGGTTCAGTCTGTGTATGTTCTTTGGTTGGTGGTTCAGACTCTGAGAGTCCCAGGAGTTCAGGTTAATTGACTCTGTTGGTCTTCCTGTGAGTTCCTATCCCCTTCAGGGCTCACAATCCTTTCTCCTATTCTTCAATAAGAGTCCCCAAGCTCCATCCACTGTTGCAGTGAATGTCTGTATCTGTCTGACTTAGCTGCTGGGTGGAGACTCTGAGTCTCTCAGAGGACAACATGCTCCTGTCTGCAAGCATAACAAAGTATCAATCATAGTGTTAGGGATAGGTGCTTGCCCATAGGATTGTTCTCAAGTTTGTTGGCCATCCCCTCAGTCTCTGCTCTCTCCCCAATGCCTGCCTCTACTTGTAGACAGGATAAATTTTGGTTTGAAAGTATTGTAGGTAGGTTGCTATCTCTATCACTCCACTGGGGTTCCTGTCCGGCTATAAGAGGTGGCCTCTTCCGGTTTCAGATCCCCAATGTAGGCTGTTATAACTAAGGTCACCCCCTACTGATTCTTGGGTGCCTCCCCTATCCCAGGTCTCTGACTCATCCTGGAGATGTCTGCCGTCTCCTCACCCCTTCAGTTGCAGATTTCCATTCATTTTCAAGGCATGTAGCCATCTTTCCTGTCCTTTCATACCTGCTCCTACAGCTCCCCCTCTCCCATCCAGTTCCCTCCCTCCATCTGCCTCTTATGACTGTTTTATTCCCCCTCCTAAGTGAGATTCAAGCATCCTCACTTGGGCCTTTCTGCTTGTTTAGCTTCTTTGGGTCTGTGGACTGTAACGTGGTACCTGTATTTTATAGCTAATATCTACTTATCAGTGAGCACATACCATGCATGTCTGTTGGCACTGGGTTACCTCACTCAGCATAATATTCTCAACTTCCCATATGAAAGTAACATAATTTGATCATATTTCTTTTTAATTTCATGTTTTGATTATTGTGGCAAGTCCAAAAGCACCTTTCCAATGAGTACTCTTAAATCAAATTTAAATTATATTAAATTTGAATTTACATTACATTTATTGTAATTTATGTGTCTGGCAGGAGGAAGTTTGAATATTTCTGTTAGTGTCCGTATCACTGAACAGAAAAAAAAAATAAAATCTTGTATTACAGAAGTATCAAGCCTGGACCATTCTATCACTTTCACCTTTCAACTTTTCCCAATTATTTTCTAAATTTTCCTCATCAGAAATGTTTATAACTTGGTACCACATCCAGTCTCTCCTTCCAGTCAGATCTCCTACATCCTTCTCCAGGGTCTAGCCTGGCAACTCTCCCTGAGACTCCTCATCTGTTCACCCCTTCCAAACCACCAGCAGATATATAGTACCCCAGCCTGATCTGTTCACCTTGCCTGGAAAACAACATGTCTCTCAGCTTCTGTCAGGACCCTTTCTACCTTTCCCCAAGTCACAGGCCTCCAGGCCATATCAAACCTTTTTCAACCGGCTAGATCTACCCTAACCTGTAGGTGTAATACGGTGCACTCTGTAAAGATTACCCTTGGGTTATTCAGATGCTGATTTCTGTGCCGCCATATCTGGTTGCAATCCTTATTCTGAGAAGCTCCTGTCTCAGTGTTGTATAAACACTGGTCCCCAATTACTCCCTGATTTGTAAATAAAGAAGTTGATTAGCCAATGACTGAGCAGAGGAGAGAATAGAGCTGGACTTCTTCCCAGCCAGGGAAGGGGAAGAAATAGAAAGAATGTAGAGATTCTCCAGAAGGAGAGGATTCAAGAGACACCATGAAAAAAACACCTGGAGATGAGAAAGTCAGATCAGTACTAAAATGCAAGTATTTCATGGATTTTGGCTAGAAGGTGGCCAAATTAGTTTGGAAGATTAAAATAGATTAATATTGCTCAGTTGTTGAACATTAAAGCTGTTAAAGATATCTAATAGTCCTACCTCAATTATTTAAAAGTTAGCCTGGTTAAGAGAAAAACTGCAATACTTACAAATTTGCACTAACACTAACCCTCCAGGAGGTATCTACACACCAACCCATCCCCCTCTATCCACATGACTTCACTCTACCTAAGCCATTTCTGATCTCTAAGTCCTACCAACCCATACATTGTCTCTTCTGCCCCAGCCTACTCTGTTCATATCAGACTTAGCATTAACAAAAGAAATCACATGCATGTCATTGCAAAAATACCAACAATATGAAAGATCAAGCCAGTATCTTCTCTCCAAAACCTACCAGTCCTGCAGAAATGTTGCCGATAAGAATTACTTAGATGAAGATGGGACACAGAATTTAAAAGAACAATCCTAAACTTCATCAGAGAATTCAAGAAGTTTTAAAAAGACACAAGAAAACAGGTCAATGAAATTAAAGAGAAAGAATTTAAGGAGAATAAACACTTGAGTGATACCCAAGAAAACACAAACATAAGGTGAATGGAAATAATAAAAACAATATAAGGCTGAAGAACGAAATTCAAAAGTCAGATAGAAACATGAAAGAAGACAAGCTGAAATGAAGATGGAATTGAAACATCCAAAACTCAACTAGAAAAGTCAAAGGAAAAGGAAAAGCCTTGCAGCTAGAATTAATCAAGCATGCCGAAATGGAAGAGGGAAAGCCTACAAGGCCTCCCTCAGCCTTACACATTCACACACACACACACACACACACACACACACACACACACACACGCAAACCTATAGGGAATCAAAGCATGCTGAGAACAGGAAAAATAGCCTTATTCAGGGAAGAGAATACAATTGGTTATCTGATACCAAATGGTCAGCCCTGAAAACATATATGCAAATAATATTATACAGACCAAGTAGGTTTATTTAGAAATGAATATATATGTATGTATATATGTATGTATGTATGTATATGTGTGTGTGTATTCAGTATATATGTATGTATATGTATACATATATGTGTGTGTACAGTATGCATATACATAGGCATATGTGTACCTATATTACATACCCATTATATATATATATATATATATATATATATATATATATATATTCATATATTTATGTAGCAAAAACTACCCAAAAAAGTCCCTAAATTTGAAAAAGAGCAAAGAAACATATATGGGAGAGTTTGGAGGGAGGAAAGGGAAGGAAGAAATGACGTACTTGTATTAAAATCTCAAAATTAAAGAAACATATTATTAAAAATTTTTATTACTTGCTGGCAATATTTTTATCACAAAGAAATATTCCTAAATGTTTTATCAATTTGGTATATGTAGGGCATACTCATGTTGTTGGGGCATGAGAATGGAAAGTACTCATTTGCAAGTCAAAATGAAACCTCAGGTATTTGTCTTTTGTGGTCTTCTGTTTTTATCTGAGAAAGGGTCTTTCCTGGCTTGAAACTCTCCAGTAAGGATAGGCTCGACAACCATGGAGTTCTAGTGATGGCTTCCTCTAGTTCCCCAGTGCTAGGATTGTAGGCATGACCTACCACACATCGCTGCTTAGGTAGGTTCCATTCCTACTAGGCAATCTTTTCATTTCTCTCAGCCAGTTTTGCCACTTTGGGGGAGGACTAAGCATGATATATATTCATGCTTTGGCAATGTCATATAGATACTAGCTTTGCATCATTTTATCAGGGTTGGCTAAACATCAGGATTTTAATTATACTATTGTTGTTATGTGTGTGCATGATATCTATGTCTCTCTCTCTTGTTCTCTCTTTCTCTCTCTCTCTCTCTCCTCTCTCTCTCTCCTCTCTCTCTCTCTCTCTCTGTGTGTGTGTATAAAGATCAGAGGATAAGTACATGCAGTCAGTTCTCTCCTTCCACATGTACAAGGGTTCTGCTGGCTGATTTTAATTTACATTGCTCACTGAACAAGTACCTTTACCCACTGAACCATCTTGCTGACCTTGTATACCAGTATTTAGTAATATTAAGGAGATGTGAGGGACTCTGGGGAGATGGTTCCATCTGTAAAGCACTTATCATGCAAACAGGAGGAATTGAATTCAATCCCTAGCCCCCACATAAAAGCTACTCTGGTGATAACCCTCAATAGCCTATGAAGTGGAAGTTTCTGGTTGTATCATGTGATGTAGACTTATGTAGTGTTTTGCTGAGGTAGACTCATGGATGTTTTGCTGAGGCAAGACCAGTGGGAGAGATGTTTGGAGAGAGTGTAAGTGAGATTCAATGAATAGTGATGGGGTGCTTGCATAGCTAGCCTTGCAACACTTCATTGGTCTTCACTGGTCTTCACTTTGTAGATAGAGGCACAGAAAAGAACTTGTGGCATTCCAGCTTGTCCTGGGCACTCCTGCTGACTCATGCAGATTCTGAGGATGACTGGTGGCTTCTACTGGATCATGCCACCATTGCTGATTCATGTTTGGTGAAACTTTTGAACTCAACTGTTGGTATCCTGACACTACTGAACTGGACTGCTGGTATCCTGACAAACAGAGATTGGAATTGTCTCAAAGAACCACTTCTAAACAAGTCCACATCCATTTGTCCTATTTACCATATTTTCTCTTCTACCTTTGAATGGTGGGCTAGAAAGGGGATCAAAGCCTTTGAGAGCCCTTATTAAATTAGGTTTTGAGAACTCTAAGTCTACAAGCCCTAGTGTTAGAGTAGCAGAGACAGTTAGATCCCTGGGACTTGTTGGTCAGCTAGTCAGGATAAGCTAGTCAGTGAGCTTCAGGTTCAGTGAGAGATCTTGTCTAAAAAAAACTAAATAGAGTCATTGAGATGGGTCAATGGGAAAGGTTCTTGCTGCTCTGCTTATGCCTGATGACCTGGGTTCAATCCCTAGAAGCTAAGCAAAGGAAGAAATAGAAAACCAATTCCAGAACACTGTCATCTGACCCCATATACACCATAGTATTCTTAAACACACACATACACATCATAGACACAATAATAAATGAAATTTAAAGATACATATATACATACATATATACACAATCATACATCACACAAAATAATAAAATTTAAAGATTCATACACACACATACACACACACACACACACACACACACACACACACACACACACAGTAGAGAGAAGCTGAGAAAGACACCTGATGTTGACCTCTGACCTACAGCACACTCATATATACATGTGTACCCATATACAGGTATGTACATCCCACAAATGAATAAGCAAACACACACACACACACACACATCTTAAATAAATGTAAGTAAAAATTAAAGGATCATCAATTGTTTCTGGAAAATTGGAGAGCCTTTGAAAATTGTTTTCTATTAGTATTAGTTTAAGAAATTATTGGATTCAAAATGCTCAACTCTTTGTATTTAGCTATAGGAATTTGCATATTGCAATTCAAAGTCCAGCCTTTTAAACCTTTTAAGTGTGGTTTGCATTGTGTATCAATAGCTGCTTCATATATATTTAGAATGATTCCTGCAGTAACTTACTTGCCCTTTTGTTGGTCAATGGTCATTTGATTGAACTGGGAGCATATCAAATACATGGTGCAGAGCTCAGACCACCCAACCTTTCTTTAACAATTACACTTCTGCAAAAAGAGCTGCTGTCTGATGCATAAGGGTGAGCAAGATGAAAGAACACAGACTGATGTGAGGACACTATTAAATGCCTTTGCTTCCGAGCTGAGCAGCTCGGGGAATCAGATACATCTTTTGTCATTGTGTCCAGTGGGGCCGAGTGACTATTATTATTTTCATTTCTAAAAATGAAATAACAGCATTCACTAGTGAAGGTTATTTTAAGATTAGTTGAAAGTAATGCATGTCCCACCGCTAAGGCAAACCCTGGCTTTTGTATTTGAAGGATTGATGTTTGCAGGGCACACTTTGGGTATCAGTAGTCATGTAAAGAGTCCAGCTTCAAAGGACTTTCAGTGAAAATGTGATCAGGTTCCAGATCCTATCTATGGCTGAATGTGTTAGACACAGCTACAATCATGGGGATTTCTTACTCTAGCTAGCTGAAGGGTGCTGTTTGAATGTGAAGAAAGGCTGTGAGTTCTCTTCAAGTCTTTTCAGATTATGCAATGCTTATACCTTCGCACGCTAAATTTTGCTGCTTTTTTTTTTTTTTTTTTTTTTTTTTTTTTAGCTTCTGATAAACTACAGTTAGCAGAAGAGAGAAAAGAAAAAATATTTCAAACTCACTAGTAAAATTCAAGAACTGTGTTAGGTAAAATTTTATTCATTTCTTTGATTGAATATCTTAAAAGATGAAATGAGTGTGTGGTTTTATTTCTGAGTCCTCAATTCTATTCCATTGATCAACCTGTCTGTCTCTGTACCAATACCATGCAGTTTTTATCGCTGTTGCTCTGTAGTACACCCTGAAGTCAGGGATGGTGATTCCCCGAGAATTCTTTTATTGTTGAGAATTGTTTTTGCTATCCTGAGTTTTTTGTTTTTCCACATGAAACTGAGAATTGCTCTTTCCATGTCTTTGAAAATTCTGTTGGAATTTTAATGGGGATTGCTTTTGGTAGGATGGCCATTTTTACTATGTTAGTGCTACCAATCTATGAGCATGAGAGATCTCTCCATTTTCTGAGGTCTTCTTCAATTTCTTTCTTGAGGGACTTGAAGTTCTTGTCATACATATCTTTTTTGTTTGGTTAGAGTTACCCCAAGATATTTTATATTATTGCGGAGGGTGTTGTTTTCCTATTTTCTTTCTCAGTCCTGTTTATCATTTGTATGAAGGAAGGCTACTCAATTATTTGGGTTATTTTATATCTGGCCACTTTGCTGACGTTGTCTATCAGCTGTAGTTTATCATTGTAGTTTGTCAAGTTGTTTATCATCCCAACAATAGAAAGTCTAAGAGAGACACACAGGCTTCTAAGGCCTTATGGTCATGCTTTCATACTTGCGGTTTTTATTCTTTTACTAATTCATTCCTGAACTCAGTTCCATTCCCCATCCTCCACTTTAGGCATCATAGAAATTTTCATGCATGTCACTGAATATATAAATGTACTTGTCAATGAAAAAAATAAGTAAACTCATTATGTGCATGGAATTAATTTACACACTTAACAATATATCCTGTCCTCTGATTACTTTGAGTTCTCTCCACACTATAGTTAGGATGAGGCTATATGTCATAACTCATTCCACCTAGCCACTGCATATTATTCCATAATATGCTTCTAATACATTTTAGTTATCCATTCTTCTCACATTGAATCTTATCTGTCACCAGTTCCCATAAGCTATAAAGTAGATAGTAGATGATATTACTATGTCTATGGTATGCATACTAATTCTTTTCTCAAAATATTGCAAACTGACTTCATTCTAGAAGGCCACAACCTTGTAACGAGGTTCTTATGTCTCAGTCTCAGTCTAGACAGTGCTTGGTATTCTGGAAGGTTATACTGTTTACAGACTCACAGTGCATATGGGAAATCTGTTTGACTTGAGCCTCTTGGTTATCAGAAAGGTTTAACACTACCATATCTGTATCAGCCATCTGGAGTTCTCTTATATGAATGGTCTTTTCACAATCCTGTTTCACGACACAGTACATTCCCTGGTTTGTTGTTGTTAATATAGAATGATTGGGGTTGCTTAGACTAGTTGCCCATCAAGTTTCCTTGGGCTTATTATATGGCCTAAAATTAAGAATTAGTGTTTGTTGAGATGGCTCTATGGGTAAAAGTGCTTCCCATACTAAGTTTGATCATCACATGCCACAGTAGAAGAGAATTAGCCCCTTGACCTCCACACTGGTGCCATGGCAAGTGTACTCCTAAAGTCACACACACACACACACACACATGCACTAAAAATAAATTCAATACATTTATAAATTAGATTTTCTAGGGGATTCTACATAGCAAGGATGGGAAGCATGAATTTGAGTCATAATTGCTGAAAGACATGGGTCAAGTTATCTTTTCTCTGTGTGTCTGGTTGGGCATATATGTAAAATCAGTGTAGTTTTGTCTTTGAAAGGGTTATTTACTATAAAACCAACTTGTGAGCTTCTCGGTGAAGTGCATGGACATTTAAAGGTACTCCAAAGAAGTCCATTTCTTTCTCTGCTGTCTAGCATGTATGAAGAATTCCATAGGGTGCTGAGATTTGAATATTGACACCATCATCCTCACGCTTATCCCTTGAAAGAATTTAGAAAAAGCTTTATTTGAATGTGAACATAGACAATTGATCTTCTTGACATCTTCTCCAGTCTTAGGGAGTCAGAATTCACTCATAAGAAATTGCCTGGACTTTAGTAGTGATGCTTAGTCAGAAACCTTATATCATCTCTCAGACTCTATTATCTCCATCATCTCTTTATCAGTACCATGGTTTTGTTACTTTCCTAAAATCTTACAGGAGAATATCTTCGAGTGTTTAATGTGGATTGAAAGTCAGCAAAATAAGCCTCAGGAAAAGATGGGAAAGAAAATAGGGCACAACTCCAGACTTTCTTTTTCCTCTTGAGAAAGTGTGTCTTATGTATCATTGGCTGGTCTGGCACTCTCCATGTGATGGGCCACATTGCCCTTGAACTTGCAGAAATCTTTGTGCCCCTGCTTCCCAAATACTTGAATTATAGGTGCAAGCCACCATTCCAGGATTTTCAACCTTTTATTAGGGTTTCCTCTCTTCAACCACCCTCCACCTCCCTTTAAAATCAATATATTACTTATTACTAAATAAGTCTGTAGAAACTCATTTAATATTATAATATTATTTACCAAAAAGATCATTACCCATATAAACTTAGGTAAAAGTACTCTCCTATACTTCATTTTTCAAAACTATAAAATAAATTGGAATCCATATTCTCCAAGCTTATCCAAAATTCTTTGATTCTATAGCTCTGAGAACACCACACATTGATAGGTGCGATGCTGGACACCACTCAGCCCTGATGTCTCACCCAGCTCAAATGAGACTCCACCAGCAAGGGCTTTGTACAAATTACCAAAAGCTGCCCACCTTGTGAAGGATGCTTCATGGAAAGGTATTGCCTCTTCCATGCACCGAACTTTCCTGATGTTTCGAGGAATGGATTCCAAGCTCACAGAACTAGCAAAAACTATGAAATGTTTCTGATACCAATGTTATTTCTCACTGAGTCATGCTAATTTGAGCCTCCAGCAGTGGTGTTCTACAGGGGTGGTGATGTCATGTGGCTGACATTCTATGAATATAAGTTTCTGAATATTCCAGTTCAGGAAAGGGGGTATGGTTGGATTCATTTATCCTAACATCATTTACCTGAGTTCCTACTGAAGATTATGTTTGCATTTGAAAACTCCTTGCAGTGCTTAGCCTCGATGCCTAAGCAAGAATTCAGATCGACAGTCAGAGAGGGTTCTGGGTAGCCTCTCTCTGCTGGGTTCCCTGAGGGACAAGCCTGACTGCATAGGGGTTGATGTCAAAAGTATCCCCTCTCCAGGAAAAGACATTGGGATGGGTATGGCCCTCATGCCTCACTGGACAACGACAGGAGGACCAGAGCCATTACAAGGTCCCCTTCAATTATTGGAGGTCAGGCCTCTATCCCCGCCTTCAAAGGAATAGAATCACCAAGGCCCTTCTATACTTAGAGAAGGGAGGAGATGTCAGGAGCAGCCCTGTATATACACTAAAGGCCTAAAATCAGCCATAGGCCTAAAATCAGCAATAGGCCTGACATACATGCATGCTAACACAAAGTCTTGGGTCTCTGTGGAAAAACACTGAAACAGAAGGCTATAAGCTATTGTAAACAGGCAGCTTCTGTGGAAATTTACCAGCCCAAGTAGTCATAGGTCTTATAAATAGGCAGCCTCGGTGGACAGTACCAACTTAGATAAGGACAAGTGAATCATAGGCAGAGTCATAGTGACTTGTCCCCTGAACCTACACCCAGCTTATACCCTGTTCTGAAAGGTCTCTGTACTCCCCCTGAACACCTATGCTCTGGTGCCATTCCCTTCCCCACATCCTGCCTTTTTGTGTTTATAACCTCTGTGTAAATAAGTAACTTACGATGTGATTTAAATAACTAAATAAAAAAAAAAAAAAGAAAAAAGAAAACTCCTGTTCTCCCTCCCCACCTTTCTTCCTGTCCAGTCGTTTTTCAGCTCTAGTATAACTATACATAAAATGTTTTGGCAATGGCAAAGCAATCAGATTTAAAAGGAGAAAGCCTCTGTCAACCAAGAGAAACTTACCGGTTTCCCTTGCTGGGTGAGGATTCGTCACACAGAGCTTGCTTTGCTTCAGAGCCCTAAGCCATCATTGCCTTGCTTTCCTAGGACCCCCACCCCCTACACACAAATTCCCTCAGCTCCTCCTAAGCCTTAGGATTGGCTTTCAACCTTCCTAATGCTGTGACCCTTTAATACAGTTCCTCATGTTGTGGTGACCCCCAACCATAAAGTTATTTTCATTGTTACTTCAAACAGTGATTTTGCTACTATTATGAATCATAATGTAAATATCTGACATGCAGGGTATAAGTTTTTAAATGCATAAAAGCAAATACTTTCTCATATGCCTTACCCATTGACAGGACAGTCCAAAAAAATTGTTCCATTTTGGCTGGGCAGATCCAGTAAAGAGCAGATCTGAGTCTAACAACCCAATTCCTAGAACACAGTGCCTATGTGCACCACAAGACACAGTCCAAGTGGGAGTATGAAATCATACAATAAAGAACATACATATACAAAACAATACAATGGTGAATATTACATACAGAGCCATATGTAATACACAATAAAATACTTCTCTAGAAATAAAAATGTACTGGCCTCAGTCAGTTTTACTCATCATTATAATACCATTGTGGTTATTCATTAATTGCTAACTGTGTCAGAGTTTTTGCCAAACATTTTTCAGTTACCTAATGATATTCTCATGATGCTAAGCTCTTAACTACACTCATTTTACTAAGTCTTATTTATTCTACAAATAATTTATTAGCAACTGATATGAAATAGTAAAAATATATAAATGTCTTCCTTGAAGGTACAAACAAAACTGAGACAGATAAATATCTATTTACATTTAAAAATATCTGGGAGATATTTTAATTTGGAAAAGAAAACAAAAGAGCTGCTGTTTATGAGTTTGATCCTAAGTTTTGGACCTGCTCAAGGAATGGTTACTCTTCACCAATCCCCTTTTTGTTTGCAGAGAAAATGTTAACCTACTTTTTATGGGAGGGAAAAAAAACCCTTTATTTATAATGGTTTGTTCATTAAATTTTGGGAGTTGAGTTTCATGTATTATATTCAAGCCTTTAAGATTGTGATTGATTTTAATTATAAACACTACAGTGATTTTTTTTTAGAATGATGTACCTTAAATTTTCATACACTTATTTACTTACTGAGGCTGTGTGCATGTGTGTGTGCATGCACATGTGTGCATGTGCCATCGCACATGTGTGGAGGTCGGAGGACAGCTGGAGGAATGCGGTCTTCCCTTCCATCAAGGAGGTTCCTGGGATTGAATTCAGCTTGTCAAGCTTGGCAGAAAGTGCTGCTACCTGCTAAGCCATATCTCCAGCCTGTCATAGTGAGTGTGTTAAGGTAAAGGTAAAACGGGTGGCACATGCCATCGTCTCATCAGGATCTAACAGTTTTCTCTCCACTACTCAGAAGAGTCTTAGCTTAAAATGTAATGACAAGGCTACAGGCATTCATAATTGATTAAAGCTAAGTAAACCCAGCAAAAGCAAAGAAGTCTGTATCCAATTTTCATTAAGTAGATTGATCTAAGTAGATCACTGGCCACTGGCTAGCCCCCTATACTAATTTAATGAAGATAAGCAACACTCATACAGTGGTTTCTCTGACTCCCAGATTAGAAAGCATGTTCGCTCACAGTTGCCACTTGACTCTGGCAGTAAGCTTTGAAGGCGATACATTATCCTGAGGAATAGCAGTCATGTATCCAGCACCTGCATTTCTGTGTGCCAGACACAACAGGAAGTGCTCTGCATATATGCTAGCCTATTTGATTCTCAAAACAGTCTTATGGATTACGCATGTGTTTGCTTCAGCAGCAAGTTACAGAAAATAAATATCAGTAAGTAAATGAAAGAAACCTGAAACTGATTTTCTCTGCAAGCCCAGGTAGGTAGACAAGAGCGTTTGCCCTGGATGACATTCATGAGCAGCCCAGGCCTCTTCTCTTTCAGATGTCTCATTCCTACTATATGGCTCACAATGGCCGCCCCAGCTCTGCCTACTGCCTGAATTCTGGCCATCACAGAAAGCACAGAGGAAATGCACCCTCCCCTCTGCTCTAAGGCTACTTGTCAGAAGTGCAGACACATTTCTATGATGTACTCTGATGACCAGAAATCAACTGTGCGATGCACTGAGCTGCAGGGGAGACCAGGGATGGGATTTTGTTCTGAGGAGCATCTGGGTGTAGCTAGTTTGAGAGATTTGTTTTTAAATGACAAAGAACAGGAAAAATATGTTTAGGTTTATACAAATAGTTCTATTTGTGATGTTACAACTCCTGTTCTATGAGTAAGAAGTTAATAAAGATGTCTAAATGTTACCATTAAATAACAGATTTTGTTTGATTAAAATTTATGGTCTCTACAATAAAACATGTCTGGACTCTTAATCAGTTTGCTAAGATACTTGCCACTTAAGTAACCATATATAAAACACTTTTAACCCAAAGAGCAATGAACAAAAATTTGATTTTAGTCTAGGCATTTGTTCCTTGCATAACTATTCTACTTGACTCAGAGAAAACCAGTGCTCAATTCATTTATATTTCTGGTCAATGTGTAGCTGAAAGATCAGAGTTCCTAGGATGGATTGTAATATTTCTGCCCAATAGCTGTGAAGTGACATTCAATAGAGAATGATAAGAACATCCTTAAGGACAGATGAGGTCATGACATCCCCTGTGCCCACCAACGTTAGCTCTCACCTCAGTATTAGAAAGTATGCTATATAAGATTGCATTAAATCAGACAGGGAACAGAATGACACTAATCTAGTGCTTCCTCAGAGAACAAGGTAATACAGCTTGGTGCTATATATTATGTGCTCAGTATTATATGCTGTGATTGAAACAGAGAAGATATACGTATGGCTAATTGTGTACTGTCTACTGAACACTTGATAAGTAGCTAGCCAAAATGGAGATATGCTAGAAGCATAAAACTCATGTAAGATCTGAAAAAACAGTGTGAAATGAGTACTCTAAATGAACTTGTGAAATTCTGATTGAATTTTGAAATGATAACCTGGATATATTGGATTAAATAAAATATATCATTAACTGTATTGTTATCTTTTAAATTGTAGATATTTTAAAAGTATAAATTTGTGTATGAGGATCAGTGATGATCCAGACAAGCAACAAAGGAAACAAAACCAAAGCGAAGAAAAGCAAGAACGGAAACAAAGGGAAAGAGGTCTCTATCATTGCCCAAGGCAAAAAAAAAAAAAAAAAAAAAAGGCAAGCAAGCTATTTCTAGTCTCTGGCATCTCTCTAGGTATTTTCTAAAAAGTTGTTAAAACTCTCTGGACACCCATGCCACTGTCTTTTTAATGGCTCCACATCCAGCAGAGCTCAGGAGAGTAATTTCCAATTATTAATAGGGTTTCCTAGATCTTCTAGTACAGTGGGACATTGTCTAGGGGAAAAGACAAGTATATTGTAGTAATTGTATGGAATATGCCCCACTGGAAATAAATGCATCGATCTAGAATCAACTATAATGCATTTAGCTGCAAACAACAGAAAAAGATTTAAGCAATAAGGCAACATATTGTGTCACCAAGTCCAGCAAGAGTTCGGGCTTCTGCTTGACTCTCTTCAGTCTCCACTCTCCCAGGCACCTTAGCTTTAGAATGTATTTAAATGTGTAATAAATCCGTTGCTGTGTGTATTTTTGCCATTGTGTTTAACTGTTACCCTTCCGTCATTAAAACTTCTCCAATATAATCACATGAATTGTCACAAGCTTTTGCTGGCATCCATCTCCATGGTCATTTAGTGATACTTATTATCTGTAATGTGGTGTCAGACACAACACAATTCTCAGTTTTTTCTCTTAGTGAGAAAAAAACTACCCCTTTTCTCATAATAATAGAGAAAACTGACAAATGTACAGTAGTCACAACATCAAATTTGTCTTCACCAGGCTTTAAAGCTTCCCGTTCTCAAAACATGTCTTTAAGGTTTACATCTCTGAGATTCAGTGAGTAAGTGGATGAAAAAACAAGTCTGGCCAGTGTCAGGCATGCCTGACAGAAAGCCTTGTGCAGATGGCTTTTCTGTTTCTCAGTAATTAGGATCCCAGCATAACTACCGCTCAAGACATTTCTTATCAAATGTCCTTATCAAAGCGGGCTTTGATTCTCTGTGAAATTTTGTGTTTCTTCCGGTCCAATAGACACATTAAGGGCATTCTCTGGAGCACGACCCCAGGAAGAAAAAGGATGCCTATTACTGCAATGGCGCCGTTTCTCAAAACACACTCTCAAAGCCCTTAGGGCTTGCTCATATATATTTGCATGGAAGGGCAAACCCGATCCCCTCTCCCTCCCTCTCCTCCCTCTCCCTCTCCCTCTCCCTCTCCCTCTCCTCCCTCTCCCTCTCCTCCCTCTCTCTTCTCATCTCCCTACTCCCTCCTCTTCTCCCTCTCCCTCTCTCCTCTCCGCTCCTGCACCTTCTCTCCTGCCCCAATCTTCCTCTCATCGCCTTCTCCCCTCTCGCCCTTACTCCTCTCCCTCTCCCTCTCCTCTCCCTCTCCCTCTCCCTCTCCCTCTCCCTCTCCTCTCTCCTCTCCTCCCTCTCTCTCTCTCACATACACATGCACACAATTGGTTTCACTACATCTGCCTTACAGTATTGCACATAGTATAAGATAATGCATATAGCTATTCAAAATGAGGCAGATTACCTAAATAATAACCACAATAGTGATAAGGACAGATGTAACTGTAGAATCACTGTTGCTAGAGGCATTGAAACATAAGCACTTTGGTCAAAAGCAACCTATTGTCTCACCTACCCTCTAGTCTGTGAGCTTCCCAAATACCTCCTGGGCACTGTTTTACTTAGTGCTCTTTTTTTCCCCCCAAATCTCTAACTTATCTCTGACTTCCCCATTATCGGCTCACAGTGATTCCTTGCTCCAACTCCACAGGCACTTCTTCCAACTGGTTGTCTCCATCTGTGTGTCTTTCCTTAACCAACCACAATTTCCTTCAGAATTGGGATCAGGAATGAGTCATCCCGAAACCCACCTTTTCCCAAGTGGTTAAGATCTCCCTGCCCCCATGAGCTCTTAGCATACAGCACTGCACACTTTCTTTAATGTGACTGCTGTGTCACAAGCACTTCATATATATTTAGCATGTAGTGAGTGATCTGCCCACCCTTCCTGCTCACATTCACACCCATATGTTCTGCTTTTATATATTGGGTATGTCTCACAAAATCTCACTTACTTATCAATGTTTATACATCTTTAGAGTTTGGCTTATCCCTTGCTTTCTTCTCTAGCGGAATCAACTGTTCTGGAATACAACAAACACATTATTACAGTTTATGTATTTTATCAGTCGTGACTAACAATACGAAACATGATCTCTTTGTGAAAGACACATTATTTTCTTAAATATTATGATTTCTAATTTAAAGAATAAAATAATCTGTTTCATTCTCAAAGACAATCCTCAAAAGTCATGTCAAAGGTCATCTTGATGAACCAGTCCACTCTAGACACCAGCTTCCTCTATTGTAAATATAAGGTATTATATGAGGTACAGGTTCTAGTTCTGATTGTTTTGCTGAGGACATAGAGTGAGCATCTCTCAGGACTATGGTTGCATGGCAGGGGTGGAAGCCCACCCTATAACCCTAAAGGACATACTTGAAATCTGGTAGCACTCTCCGACTTTCAGTGCACATCAGTTGGAAAATAGTTGCCTTCCAGTTTAAGCAATAACCACCCTGGTTTGTCCAGGATTCCTTGATTTGGGAAATTCTACACCTGTGCAAGGCAGAACGCTTGTGCCTGTCTTATCCCTTTAAGGCATCAGGTTTTCTTAATGTATAGAGGCATATAGATACATTCATCCAATGTTTTTGTTGATGTGAAGTACATGATGTACATAGAGTGCTTAAAGGTGACTTGACCATGAAAGCCATTTTTACTGAACTTCACCAATCTAGGTTTACTTTTTAGTATCTCCAAGTGAGCTCAAACTTACTTGCCTTTTTCTTCTCTTATTTTTTTTTTATGGAAACACATTCAAAGAATGAAATTGGTGCCTTTCAAAATTGCCGGTTTTGTTGTATCAATAAATAACCAATGGGAATTATTTGATACCCCCTAGCATTTGTGGGTCCAAACTGATTAGAATAGATGTGTTTCAGTAATTTTAAAGGAGTGGTCCCTGAGCAGATGGTAATAGCAATACCCAAGACCTTTCCTAAAATGTAAATTCTTAGTCTTTAACACAGATTAGAGACTAATGAACTAAAAGCTGGTTCTCCGGGTAATTCTGACATATGGGCTAAGAATTGCAGCTCTCCTTGTGGCTGCCCTACACCACAGTCCACAGCCAAGGTCTTCTTCACATGGAGGTGATCCAGTGAAACAGCAGCTATAATGGTATGGAGGAGACAGAATACAATTTTAAAGGCATCAATCATTTTTACCAAATAAGTTGTATACGATGGTTATATTTTCCTCATCATGTTCCCTTTCTTAAACACAGCACTTAACTGCTGATATATTAAAGATTGGCCTGTGAATAGTGTTGATAGTAGTTTCAATAAATAATAAATATCTCCCATGTAGCTTACATAGTACTACCTCATATTCACTGTAACCTTATGTGATTAAAACAGGTAAAAACATTTTTCTTGCTAGCCTACTATTATATTCATTTTAAGCTAAGAGTTTTGAAACACATCAGATAAATGTGGAGTAAAATTGCCAGTGAATATAGCCAAATTGCCGGTTACGTGGTGAATGGTTGATAACACGGTTTACAGCTCTGCAAGTGTTTCCCAGTTTGGATGCTTAGCTACTGTGTTCCTTGTTTGTAATCCCTGACTATTCTGCTTCTTCCCTCTCCTCCAACCAATGGCTTCTGTGAGTGAGGACTAATTTCATTTTCAGCCTTGGAAGTAAAGCCAGCAAGGAAATGTAAACAGAGTCTGTTGACTGAAATAAATATATCTTAGACACAAAGTCTCTGTCAAGATGTTCAAAGTCCAAAATTATCCTTCCCAGTGTGAGAGTTATGCTATAGTTTAAACATGTAGACCTTTAGACAATCATGGTGAATGTCATTAATGCTGAATTATCTACTTCAAAAAGTCAAGTTTTAGTGAGTATGATCATCTCTTTTCATTGGATAAGGAGTCCTGTGAAATCGGTCTCCTGGATAGGACATACCCATTTAACTTGTGGATTCACATCAGGTGGAGTTACCTACAGAACATCCAGCCAGCTTAAATTCTAGCATAGATGATGTAGGTAGATGACGGCCACACCCGACTCCTGATCTAGGAGCTATTGGTAGTTAAGCTGTTGGAGCAGGAAAACTTACTCTTTTGTAGAATTCTCACACTCCGGTGGATGACCCCACATCCATGTGTATATACGCAGCTCTAATTAGACTTGGGGTACAAAACACACATATGCACACACAAAGTTGGGGAGGTGGATACTGAGAGGAATATGGAACAAGTAGGAGGGGAAAGTGGACAGCTTAGATATGATCCTATTTCATTGTATACATGTATGAAATTCTTAAAACTAAAGAAATCTTTGTTTTAAGAGGATTGCTTAGTTTATAAGAAGGCTTCTTTAAAATTATCATTCATTTCTTTGCTCTTAAAGTACTCTTTTGAGTTTATAAGGTTGTGTATTTCCTGAAATGCTAACATGTCTAGAAGTCCAACATGTCCTGACAAAATCCAATCAGCTTTTAGTTTCTTATTCTTAAACAGAAACAAAGAACTGAAGATCACCAGTATTTAACATTAAAAAGATACAGCCTGAAACTAACAAAGCACAGACAGGAAGTATACACAATGTGACAAATATCATTAAGGCTTACTCTTTCCTGGTTGTAGTCTCAGTGCTTGGTACACATACATTTCTCATGTATCTCCTAATACCTTATCCAGTGACTACCCCGTTCCATCTCACTGAAAAAAACAGAGGCCAGATAACTTGCCCAAAATTAATGGCAGAAGACAATGCTGATGCTGGCTTTGGAATGATCTGCAATCTGAGCTCTCAGTATTACACCAGAAACTAGGATCCCATCAGAGGGCAATTCAACAAATGCATGGAAGCAATGATTTTAGAGGCAAAAGTAGAGAATGCACCCCTGAAAAATAGCAATGTGCTCTCTGAAAGGAAAATTCAGTAAGACAGAGGTCTCTAAATTTAAAAAATGAAAAATGAAAGGAAAAACAGTACTACCAAGAAAGCCAAAAGAATTACAATATAAGAAAACTCATAAATAGAATTAAAAATAGAGATATAAAATATGGTAAGAACAGATTTTGTGTCTAAGACAGTCTGCAAGGCTATTGACATGAACCAGATCTATGACTTGAAAGATCCAATTAGCTGTTCAGAAACTAGACATCATCATATCTTGTCAGTAATAGTTCCACGAGGAAGAGATGAACAGAGACAGCAGCATTATCAAGGAAAATAAAAAGGAGAAACTGTAAAACTGAACTGAAGTGCACCTTTATGAATTGGAAGGGCTGATGTCCACATGTGTATGAAGAAATACTCAGACTGGGTTATCATCAGAACACTAGAGATAAAAGAACAACTCAAAAACATTTTATCATTTTAGAGTCCGGATCGGATTTCACTAAACTTCTTCAAGAGCAACCAGGATCAGGATCACATTCCTGTCTCCAGGATCCTTCCAACCCAGAAGTTCTGGCCCTGCCAAACCACAGCCAAGCTTCAGGGGGAAACTGCAGGTGCTTTCCTGGATTCCTCCAACATGTTTGCCTCTAACAGCCCCACAGAAAGAGGCTGCTCAACAATTTGTTTCTTCAAAATGGGCAAGTGAATAAAAAAGAGATGTATGGGATTGGAACCACAAAAAGGTTAATTACAGATGAGGGTAAATGAGACCTTCAGAATAAGCACCAACGTCATTTCCTGGACTACAGACAGCTGCAGGAAGATGATCTTGGAAGAAGGTACCAGGGGCAGTTCACTGAAGTAGATCTGATTTTACTAATAGTTTAATAGAAGCACCAGAAAAATCTAAGACTACCTGACTAATGATACAGTAAGGAGACAAGGCTACTTTAAGGTCTATAAACACACACACACACACACACACAAAAGCAATGTCAACTACAAGACTGTATGGTTCAGATGTAAGGGATAGACATAGTCATAACAATGGTAAAAATTAAACTTTGACTTAACCCCCAAAGTGTGCTATAATGAATGAGAAAGTAAAAAAAAAAAAAAAAAAAAAAAAAAAAAATCTTGTTCTTGTACATGGCAGGAAGAGTGTGGCAGAGCCCTGGATATAAATTGTTGTCATTTTAGATGAAGGTCAACCATTCATACTGATGCCCCAAATTGGAAATCTCATAGAATAAGCAGGTAGTGGAGGCCTCTGGGGAAGCATATAAACAAATCAAGTGTTTAAAAAAACCTTGCTTTTGACTTGGGATGCTGGAGCTCAGAAGTGATTTTCTTAAGAGTCTTCATTTAAAAACTGGCTTAGTTTTTTAAAGGTAGGATGTGTGCATTGCTCTGGCAAAACAAAGCTCAAATGGATCCTGATGAAGAGTATTTATCTCGGTATCCAATGGCATGACTGGGAGTAGGAGCCAAGCCTTGCTTTACTTGGTACAAAAGTGGGTTTACCAAGTGAAACCACGTAGCCAGGCCTTCCTTTGTTGAACTTCACCACAAGCACGCGCATGCGTACTATCTGATCCTTGGGTCCTGCCCAGAAGGTCTGCCTGCAGGCTTATACAAAGACTGAAGGAAACGCCCTACAGGGTCACAAAGGTGTCCTTGGGGAGGGTGGGTCCCTGGGAAGGAATGAGGAGTGCAGGGAAATAATATCCACAGGGCTACAATTTTATTCAAGTGTTGACCAGGACCTTATTTTGGAAAACTGCTGAATCACCTCTGTCATTTTAGCCATTGAACAGACACCCCTGGATTTTAAACACATGTACGTGGTAACCATAATTCATGTTGGAAAGATTTCCAAGCTTCTTTTTTCTAAACGTATTTGCTTTGAGAAGATGCTGGTCCATCAGGTCTAACCCAGCAGGTCATGATCTAAATAACTCTAAAAGAGGGGAAAGGAGGTAAGAGATTGTTTTAAACTGTAGTATTTGAAAGCAGCTGTACGCATGCTCTCTTGCTGTCTCATCCGGTCTCCTGAACATAGTTGTACAGCTATTCTCACTCACAGCAAAGATTTGAGGTTTTTTTTCTCCTGCAGGCCGTCAACCTCAGGGTGTTTCTGGCCTTCTGTGGTACAGTCTTTTTTCCTTGTCCTCCTGCTTTATCTCGTCAGCCTTAGTGTTTTTCCAATTTCTCATATCTTTAACTAGATCAAGCATCATTTTCTGATCTCCACCTCCACTTCCTCCACCTAAAATTTCTGTCTCAGTAACTTCTGGGTGAAATATGAGCTACTCTTCAGCAATTTCAACATTTTCATGTTGAGAACACATTGCAGAAACGTTTAATGTGGATAGCAAGTGACTTGTAGAAAGAAAACCTGAAAAGGTGATCAGAAAAGATGTGCTCAGGTGTTTGTGGTAGTGTTAGGGAAGAACTGAAGCGGAGTGATTTAAATGTTTGTCTATGTAGAATTATTTAAATGTTTGTCTATAGTAGACAGTATAAAGCAGCTAAGTGGAAATCAGTAACCAGTTTCTTTGACTGGTATGTTATTAATAGGAGGAGAGTGATCAAATTTAGTGGGCTGAGGTTCTAGGAGCAGTAAATTATGGAAAGGTGCTAAAAGACCCACAGGAGAAGCAACGTTATAGTAGTGGATTTGAGCAAAAGCCATAGAAGTCTCTGATGGTCAGGACTGTTTCTCTCCTCATCAAAATGATGGAACCTATTTTTAGGTAGAAAGGAGTGAGCAGAAAGCTCTCTCTCCCCTGCTGTTTTCCAAGTGATCTCACCTCAAAATAATCAACACACCAAAGAAGAGCATTTCCAGAGCCCTCTCTGGAGGATCCTCTCTATCTTTAAATATATCTGGGCTTCCCTAAGGTCTGCCATCCTACTGTCTCTATGAAGACACAGGGACATTTTCACCATAGTTTTTTCTTTGGGGGCTTAGGAATACAGATAGGATCTGGATCTGTTTCAGTTAAATGTATATATAATATATGATAGTATAAATGTATATATAATATAATAATATATATTTATATATTTTATATAATAATATAATATATATAATATATGACAAATTTATATTGATTTAAATTCCCTGTACATTTTTCTTATAAAATAATTTCTTTAGTATGTCAATATATCAGCAATAACAATTGGAGGCAACAGCTAAGCAAAATTTGAATTATGAAACAACAATTCCAATTTTTTTAAGGCAGGCCAATAGTTAAAACCAGATATGATGGCTCATGTCTGTAATCTTGCCACATAAGAAGCTGAAATAGGGGGTTAGGG
The DNA here is from genome assembly GCA_021653895.1 of Mastomys natalensis. Taxonomy (NCBI): domain Eukaryota; kingdom Metazoa; phylum Chordata; class Mammalia; order Rodentia; family Muridae; genus Mastomys; species Mastomys natalensis. The sequence continues at coordinate 1,501,560 of JAJTUV010000823.1, forward strand.
ATTTAGCTCAGTGGTAGAACACTTGTCTAGCAAGCGCAAGGCCCTGGGCTCGGTCCTCAGCTCTGAAAAGAAGAAGAAGAAGAAGAAGAAGAAGAAGAAGAAGAAGAAGAAGAAGAAGAAGAAGAAGAAGAAGAAGAAGCAGCTGCTGAAAGTTCCAGCCTGGGCTACATAGTGAGTTCCAGGACAGCCTGGGATATTATGTGAGGATATTGATCCCTTTTGTCACCTCCCCACATAATTATGCTAAATATTTTTCTGCACATTCTATAGAAATAATTGAGGCAAAATATTGAAAGTGTAATCTGCTGGGGACAGCATACAATGACAAGTACTGCCTGCAGTAGGCTGGGATGAAGACATCTCAGAAGCCCACGGTAGCTCCTTGTAAACAGGATGGTATCTGGGACCCTGAGAAGCAGGAGACACATCCCTCCAGGGGACCCACCATCTGAAATAAGGGTCCCCCTACAGTAGGCCGGGGATGGAGACATCTCAGTAGCCCTCGCCAGCTCTTTGTAAAAATAATAATAATAATAATAATAATAATAATAATAATAATAAAACAATTGTTCCCATTTCTCCTAACCTTAGCCCTGGACAATGGCTGTATAGGTTTCATTTGTGTGAGACTGTTTTTCAGTTGGCCTTGGTGTACATAATTATTCTATTATATCTGACTTTCTTACTTCTTTCCCCTTCTGCTTTGGTGACTTCTGCGAAACTAGATGTTCCTTGATGTAATGATTCTTAAACAATTAAAAATTGAGGCATAAAGAAGAGTACAGCACAGTCCCAATGGCCCAGGTGCAAGTTGTGTGTTCTCATCTTGGAAACAATGCAATAACTGCACAACGGTAGTTCCAGATTAATGTTTGACTTGCAAAGAAAGTTTGAAGAAATTATTAGAAAATGAAATAGAGCTAACACTGGAACCCCAAGAAAGGAAAAATCTATTGAAGTTATGAAATAAGTTTTGCATAACATTTAAGAGTGGTTCCTAGTTAAGGAAGTATAGAATACATAAAATCTTATATTAGTAAAACTAAGTCAAAACACTGGGACTCTTAGGAGAGTCACTGTGTGCAATGCACAGAAGTAGAAAGCTAGTGGAACTATTGAGTTAAGGGTTAATTTGATTCTTTCTGGCCACTACTTGGCAGCTTTGCCCACGTCATTTACCATTAGACATTAGAGCTTCACAGGAAAATGCAAGTAGCTGACCTTGGAGCTCAGAGCTCTGAAGTATAATAAGTTAAAAGTTAAAGTTTAAATAAAGATAAGTTTGGAATTATTATTATTTTGGCTACAGGCCTGGAAATAGGGAAGCTTGAAACTTTGGGGAACAATTGTAATTCTCAATTCTTTGTGGGATGTGGTTATTCTTTTGAATTTGATTTGGCAATGATTATACAATGTCTTTTTTTCTATCTGCTTTTGGAGCATCAGTAAAAGACTGGGGCAAGAAAAAGGCGAGAGAGCATAAGAAGAGCATGTGAAGAGTGAGTGAAGAGAGAATGTGAAGGGTGAGTGAAGAGAGAGTGTGAGGTGTGTATGGAGAGTGTATGTGTGAGTGAAAGGAGATTCCATGTGGTGTGTGTGAGGTGTGTGTAAAGAGTGTGTGTGAGAGTGAGAGGGGAACACACAGAGGTGTGTAGGAGTGTGGAAGTTCAAGAAAAGCGCACAAGAGAAAAACAGATTGTGCAGGAGAATGCAGAGTGTGTGCAGCCTCTAGCTGTGTGCAAATGAGTGAGAGAGAAAGCAGAGAGTGAGAGAGAGAGAACTTTAAGACTTGAAAAATTGCCTGTCAGCTTGTACCCAAAAAGTAGTCTGTATATATTTATTATGCACCTTCCAGATATCCCTGCTTCCAGTTGAGAACTCTGATCCTGTGTTGAGGCTGGACCCCAACAGTAATGAAGAGTACCATCAAGAGTCTTTTTTTTTATTGGGTATTTTATGTATTTACATTTCAAATGTTATCTTCTTTCCCAGTTTTCCCTCCACAAACCTCCATCCCATCCCTCCTTCCCCTGTTTCTATGAGGGTGCTCCCCCACCCACCCACTCCCACCTCACTGCCCTGGCATTCCCTTACATTGGGGCATTGAGCCTTCACAGGACCAAGGGTCTCTCCTCCCATTGATGCCAGAGAAGGCCACCCTCTGCTACATACGTACATGGGTCCCTCCATGTGTACTCTTTGGTTGGTGGTTTAGTCCCTGGGAGCTCTGGAGGATCTAGTGGATTAATATTGTTGTTCTTCCTATGGGGTTGCAAACCCCTTCAGCTCCTTCAGTCTTTTCCCTCACTCCTCCATTGGGGTCTCCGTGCTCAGTCCAGTGGTTGGCTGTGAGCATCCACCTCTGTATTGGTCAGGCTCTGGCTCTGCCATCACGAGTCTTAACCAGAACCTGAACGCTCTTTGAAGGACGCAGTGCTTGCCTTTCATAAACAGAGGTGAGAATCACCCTGAGCTGTCACTCCATGTGCACGTTGGAGGGGAAAAGCTTACTGCTCCATGCTCCACCTGTGAACTAGTGAGTGATCTGTCGGAATGCCGGGAATACAGGTGTGAGTTTTAAGGTCCTTCATCACAAAGAGCTTTTTTGGAAAAACTTGTGCCTGTACCACAAATGCTCTGCTCATCAGCAGAAAGCAGCATAGCCTGAGAAGGAACATTGCCCAAAGGAAGATCAAAACTTCTAGAACATGAAGGAGGTATCTACTGAACTGAGAGACTCAAACTTCCCAACATGAGAATGTGAAAGGCCTCAGGATACTCAGAGGCCTGCGTCAGTTTCTAGGTCTAAACACAGACCAATTGCCAGTAGCTCGCAAAACTACCTCTGTAAACTATCGAGTTTTTTTTTTTTTAACACTTTGGAGTAATCATTTGCTGATTATTAATAAGAACAAGTAGCTGGGTTTAGGACCATTCTAAGCTCTGTGGAAACCAGTTTGGTTTCCTTGCAGAATAAGCCAACGAAAATAACTGGCGCCATTCATTTATTAGTCCAGATGGACAAAGCCGGTTTTATTCTAGGCATAATGCTTATCTGTGTGCCTGACCTGAACTGAAGCAGAGGGGAAGACAGAAGGAAACCATGAAAGGCAGAAACTGAAAAAGTTGGCCCATTGCCCCCAAAGCGAACTGTGCTCCTGAGCAAAGAGAAATATTACCTTAGTGCACTGCAGTGAAGAGCGTGTGGCTCCCCTGTGCTTGGGCCTTTGAATATAGGGAAATTAAAGCAATTATACTGCTCTGTATAAGGCCATTTTAAAAAAGAGTTTCTATTTAGTTTCTCTCTTTCTCCAACATGAATGAAACATACTTCCTCTGAAAACTAAGTTATTATTTAAGACTTTTATTAATTTTGTAGTCATTAGAAAGTGACCTTTTAATAAAACCAGTTTTGAGAAATGGTGTTTTGTTAATATGAACATCATGTCAAAGTTGCTTTTATTTGGTCTTTTATTGACCATTGTGGAATTGACCTGAAAATGGCTTTTCTCCATTTGCTATGTCCTTGCTTTAATTAAGCATTTGAATAAAAAGATAATAGCATGGTGGAAGCTGAAGAATTTTAAAGCTGTGAAGCTGCCTTAGCTGGGTGTCCAGCCATGAAGTAATAATCATCGTTTGTACTTCCTTCTTATCTTTCTAGAAGTTTCCCAGGCTAACACACCCTTTAAGTGTACTGAATGAATCATGAGACGCACAAGCTTAAATATGTTTATGTCTCACAAACAAGAATTTTCTGCCTTATCCCAATTTTCTTTCCTTTTGTAGTTTTGACAATTTGAAAATCTGTCTGATACCACTTGAAATAAAACTACTCAAAGTAAACTATTCACTCTAAGTATACCATAATTATTGGTGTAGTTATACCATAGTTAATTATATTAGATATGCACTGAAGGGGAGTTGGGCCATTTTTATGGCTCCTTTGTTTCAACAACAACTCTTCAATTAGCAGCAAATATGATGACATATGTTTGAACACACAAGATGTATGTGTGGTAGGATAAAGTTCTAAGAATGAAACTGAAGTAAAAACTCTCCCAGGTTCATAGATTTGACAAAACTTCATTCCTAGAATAATTTTATGATGAAAATATGAGAGGTCATTAAGTTGACTGTGTCCATAATAGTAGTGACGGGCATTAATTTAAGGTGAATAGGATATATAATCCAGTGCATTAAAATTAGAATATAGATGCTTTCTCACCATAAAAAAGATGTTCACAAATTTAAATCCTTCAGAATAACATCCAATGTACAGTATCTGGAAGAATTTGCATGCACTGTGATCATTTCTAGACCACGAAGTTCTCAAGACCTTCAGTCCACTTCTGTATTTATTGCTGACTACCTTTCACCATGCTCACGTGACTTGAAAACAAGAACTCTGTGCTAGCAAAGGCTGAGGGATGAGATAAGACGACAGCACAGACGCTTGTGTGTAATGAAACATCCCACTTGGAACCTGATTACAATTTAAGCAACATTAACCACATCTCACATGATGAAGCTAGGTCACGTGAGATGTGAAAGGAAAGGAGTGTTCTTGTATCACTTCCCTCACAAGAAAGCTGGGCATGCAGAGATGATGTAAGCAGAGATACATTTCTCCAATGCATTGTAGCTAACAATAATTATGCTTTCCAGGATGAGGGGGAGAGGGGACATGACTCTACACTCTATTTCTACTTTGCTATGGATGTTGCCTTCCAAGGATCCCCTTTTCCACAGAGCGCTCTCTCTCTCTCTCTCTCTCTCTCTCTCTCTCTCTCTCTCTCTCTCTCTCTCTCTCTCCCTCCCTCCCTCCCTCCCTCCCTCCTTCTCTCTCTCTCTCTCTGTCTTTCTCTGGAGGCAATACATAACTTTTATGGCCCTAGCCTAACATTTGAACTTCCTGGAACAAGAACTTTCATCTCTTACCCCTCCTCCTATCCCCAGATAAATTCCTCATGCATGATTCATGGTAGAGTTGAGAATATTAGATCCTGAATGCATGTCACATGCTAAGTCAATATTTATGCAATGAATTGTCTGTGTACTAACAGCAGATGCAATGGAGCACACTGATATGCTAGAAGGCCAGAAGATAGAGAAGGGCGGAGCATGAGTTCCCCTCCCCTAACACTTTGCTCACACCATTAAAAGACAAGAGGATTTGGGCTGCTTGAGATTTCTAAGTTAGCTTTAATGCTAAGCCCATGTCAACTATCTGAGCATAGGCTAATATATTAATCATCAAGGTCATGGGACTGACACATTTCACATCTTCTTGTCAGGAAAAAAAATTCCAGATAGAGGTAAAAGGTGTTAAAATACCTATCTCAGCAGCAAAGTAACAATAACAACCTATCCCTAAGCACTGTTGGACTAGGTTGAATTAAGACTTTACAGTTTCTAAAAGTAATATTCACCCATTCTCTACCCTTCTCAAAAAACTCTTTAAAAGGAAAGAAAATCTAAGTAAAAACAGATGCAATGAAGTTCTGTGAAATTGCATTTTTTTTTCATTTATGATAACAAAAAATTAGTACCGGGACAATGAGATAGCCCAGCAGGTCAGAGCCCACTGCATAAGCCTAACATCCTGAGTTTGATCCCTGGCATCAACAGTAGAAGGAGAGAATGGACTCCTGCAAGCTGTCCTCTAACCTCCTCAAACATACACACAGAAAATAATAACTAAAGCAAAAGTGCAAACTAAAAATCTAATGTCAGATTCCTTTAAACGTGTTTGCAGGAACTTTCACTGTGGTGTCTTAAGAGAGACTTAGTGTGAGGCAAGAACTCACCCAGCCATGAGAGAAAATTTACTGCTTGATACTTCCCCTGGTACTACACAGTGACTCTGACTTCAACTTATTTAACAGCTTCTTTTACTCAGTTTTTCCACATACTTTCATGTTTGTGTCTACCGGGCATAGGGGTGTGGAGTGCATGTATATGATAAAACAACCCACTATTCATGCCTGTTACCCATCCCAGCATTACCCTATGCAATTTTTTTTCCAAGGAAATAGTCCTAATTAGCTGGAACACAAAAATCTTCTATAAAGTTTCCCATGACAGACCCATTGGTAATATCACAGCATATTGCTTATTATAAAAAGGTCAAAATGGAAAAAGAGGAAGTAGGGAACAAAGGGAAAGAAAGTTGCATAAATGAGGACGTTCAAGATACAAATAATGGATTGCTTTTCTTACTGCCACACTGTTGGTCTTGGGTTTGACTAAAGACAACAGGATTGCAGTGAGTCCCTCTCCATACTGTTACATTTTCTTACTAGGCACAGACATGAAATCGTAGGCAAAAGGGGTGAGGAGTAGAGGAAGACTGGCAGTATCATAAAGGAAATACTTGCCAAGAGAAATCTTAGCATAGATTTGCATTACGTCATCAAGGGGCCCTCGATACTTCTCCTTTTATTATTTCTCACACAATTTTCCCATCTTCTGCTCCTCCTCTTACTTCAGAAGATAGTATGAGGACTGGGCCCTAAAAGACACTAGTCCAATAAGAGATTAATAAATGGCTCATGTTTCCTCAGTACTGCCTACATATCTCTTTGTATCTAGTACAATATGCTATAGGAACTACTGATAAACTAAATTTACAGATGAACAAATGGAAGCATAGATGGGTAAAAAAAGTAAACACTTGACCATGACCCCACACCCATGGTATAGTTAATAGCTTCATTGACCAAAAAACCAGTGCAGTTTAAGAACAGGAAGGAGAAGAAGCAATTTTGAGTGAAGGGTATTGGTCTTGGAACAAAAAGATTCAGACAAAAGTTTCAACGTTTTTTTATTAATTTCATCAGGCTAATTATGCGTACTATGATTCATCTTGACCTAAATAGACTATACTTTGAACCAACTCAGAGACGTGACTCTGAATTGGTCTGTGAGGATATTTCCAGGAGATATAAACTGAAGAGTTCATTTTTCCCCAGAGTAGGCAGAACTCAAGGGCAGTGGCTGGATAACTGGAGGTCCAAGAAGAAAACAGTGTTGGTTCCTAGCCCGATTTCCTTTCTTGCTGGTGAATGAGTCCATTCCAATTTTTTTGCTGCCATTTTTTCTTGTCATCAGAACCCAGGTTTCTCAGCCTTCTGATGGGAACTGAAGACTAGAGGTTCTCCAAGAACTCTCAAGTCCTTCAGTGTCAGATTGGTACTGCTGACGAATCCAGCCCTGTGGGCGGAGCAGCTACAGGGTTCTCTGCCATTCTCGCATTAGATAGCCACTGTTGACTGTTATGGTGGTTTGAAAGAAAATGGCCCCCACTGGTTCATAGAAAGTGGCACTATTTGGAGGTATGGCCATGTTGGAATAGGTATGGCCTTCTTGGAGGAAGTGTGTCACTGGGGGGTGGGCTTTGAGGTTTCAGAAGCCCAAGCCAGCCCCACTGGGACTCTCTCTTCCTGCTGCCTGCCCACTGAGATGCAAAAATCTAAGCTACAAATTGAATATAGTTAGATAAGAATTTTGACTCAGTAAAAGTGTTGAAGATTATGCTATTCAAAATATCCTTGGTCTTTGTCTGGGTTGCCCGGCCTTGGCCTCCTTGTCTAGCCTTCCTAGTGAGAGATTTCCATGTGACTTGTGATAAACAACGAAGGATGGAAACTTAAATGGCCAGAATGTGATTTCTTAGTAAGCTGATCAGAGACTGTGTGTGTTCCAGAAAAGGGGCTTTCTACTCAGTCAGGACTCAGACCAGAGTCAAGTGTATCTGTAATAAGCACACCTTTCATTTTAGGTCACTGACATTTTAAGAATTTTTGTTCTTAATGCCTGAGCTATCGGAGTGGTCATTAGGAAAGGACTCTATAAATGTTGGAGTTGTGCGGAGATGGAGAAAAGTCCAAGCTTGAGCTAGGAAACCAATTTGAGTCGTGACTATTTTTGTTTTGCTTTCTTTTAAGTGTGGAACGAAGGTGGATTGAAATCTTGGATGCATGCTTAGACCGTAAACATTTTCCCCCATATCCAGTATTCCCAGTCATATTAATAGGACACGCAAGTAGATAAAAATAAAGTCAGTTTTGAACACCTATACTATAACATCACAGCAAGAGAAACAGGCCAGGGAAATTGGGATAGAGTCACCTCAGCCTACTGCTCAAACTGAGAGAAGTAACCTAATAGCTGCCTGAAAACAGGCTTCTGAAACATAGCTCAGAGTTAAATATTTACATGGTTTAAGATTAAGAACCAAAGGAGTTCAGGGTAGGATTAGAATGTAAGAGTAGCTGAGAAAAGTCATCCAGTCACTGGCAAGACTCCCCAGGACTCTGCTAACTGTTGACAAACCATGTCAAACCACCTACTTGGCTAGAGACCTGAGATGACAGGGTCATAGCACAGGATGATATTGTGCTCAAGGATTAAGGGTACTGGAGAAACACTTCATGATCCTCCCTTCTTGTCTTTTCTTGTCTTTGATTCTATTGTCGCCTTCTTCTTTCCCCTTTCGTCTACCCTTTCATCTTAAATCCATCCCTCTTCATAACCTCACATAGATGTAAGAAGCACTTTGACCCCAGAAGCAATCCACCAAAACAAAACACACAAACAAAGCTTATCTGATTTCTCAAGAATCCAATCTTGTTGTTTGCTATCCCTTTACCAAAGACACCAGTGAGAAATCTAGGAAGAAAGTAAGTTGGAGAAGGGGGTGGTGGTGAAAACACAGCAGAAGTATAAAATGAGGGAAGCTCTCTTTGTGCTCCCACAAACTGAATCAGTGAGGCTGTAGTAGTATGCGCTGTGTGCACAAACGTGACTCGCCCTGGACACAGGAGTTCTAGTTCAAACCTGATTGCCTTTTTAGTTAGTTTGGACTTTTCCTCACTCCAGCTCAGGCTGGCTTGAAACTCACCATGCAATTCATGTTGGCCATGAGTTGTGGCAATCCTTCTGCTTTGGTCTCCTAGTGCAAAGGCTCAGCTTTCAGTTTTCTGACTCATAAGATAAGTCTCATGACTGGCTGGGCTGTGGGGAAATTCAACAAAGTGGATCATGTTGTCAGCATTCAATAGTCATCAGATAAAAGATTAACAGCACACTGATTGTATAAAATTTCAGCACATCCCAGGGGGTGAGGGAGAGATGAGGGAGGGCCTGTGTGAAGGGGAGTGGTGGAAGGAAAGGGCTGGTGGCAACCAGGAGCAAAGTGAATACATAAATTAATTAGTTAATGGAGAAAAAAGTTCAAGCATATCTTGGGTTGTAGCTACAGCTTCTTCATTGCTTCTAAAATTGCATTAAAATGAGAATCATTTTATTTTGTTATTTTTCCTGCATATACAGCTTTGTTGTAGACAGAAGATATAAGACATGGAATCCAAATGCACTTGTGTATTTCTCTAGTGGTTTTTGGTGGATATATTATGCTTTATGGACTCTGGGAATTGATAAGAATTAAACTATGAAATCAGAATGGAAATACCATTATAGTGTTACTTTCTTTATAAAATAAGGAAGAGAGACCAGAGTACATCCTGTACCTGGTGTAAAACTGCAGGAAGCATGCTGCAAATCTAGACAAGGTACCCATCAAAACTGGAGTCTGCCTCTAGAACTGAGGAGATAAATTCCGCTGTTCAAGCTATCCAGGCTGCAATGTTTTCTTAAAGAATGCTATTCTGAATTGAGTAAGAATGAGTATATGTTTATCTGTTCATGTGCCTGTGTGTCTGTCTATCATCTATGTCTGTCTGTCTATCTATCTATCTATCTATCTATCTATCTATCTATCTATCTATCTATCTATCTATCTATAACCACATACTTACCCTTCAGTTTTGTATAGAACCTCTTCCATTTGTACAACAGTAGTGAAATTTGGGGATACTCCCCCAGTATGACTTCATAAAGTCCTATATATAAAGAAGATAAGAAATGAATCCTAATCTTTAAAATTTTTACACACAGGAGGAAGGATGATCTCTGAGTTTGAGGCGAGCATGGTCTACAGAGTAGTTCCAGGACAGCCAGGGCTATCCAGAGAAACCCTGTGTTAAACAAACAAACAAACAAACAAACAAACAACACACAAGCAAGCAAACAAAAGCCTCTTTTTATTTGTAATTGTTTTTTAAGTCAGCACATAAAGTACCGGGTTTCATCACGATGTCATCATCCTTGTGTCATTATGCTTCACTCTCCCTCATCACTCTATACATCTCCGTCCTCCCTGGTGCCTGCTTTCCCTTCCATCTGCTTTCTTTCCATCCCCAATTCATCCCATCCCTGCTTTCCTCTTATCAGGTCTCTTCCTTGCCCTTATAGTTCTAGCATACACACACATGCATATACTTCAATTTAGATTCTACATATGAGTGAAAACATATGAGCCTTCTCTTCCTGAGTCTCATTTATTTATGTTAACATGAGACTTTCTTGTTGTGGCCATTTTCCTGCGAATGCCATGATTTGATACTTCTTTAAGACTGAATACATTTTCATTGTGTATATGTATCAAGTCTTTATTCATATATCTCCTGACAGGCATGCAAACTGGTGAAATGTATTTCTTGCTTCCCCTATGCTCCTCTAAAGTTTGTGGTGGCCTTAGCATAAGGGTATCATTGAGGAAAAGTGGGAGGTAGTTTTTATTTATGAAATTAAAAGACAGATGTTACTAACAGCCTGTCTGCAGCTTCCCCTTGCTTGACAGGCAAGTATAGCTACCTGCATTTGGTGTTTCTGATAATGACAACCAGGGGCTGGAGATGTGGTTTAGCAGTAAAATAGTTACAGAACATGCAAAAAGACTTGTTCAGTCCTCAGCATGGGGAACTGAAGATGAAGACATTTTTGTATGACAACCATCTGCTAAGAGAGCCAACACCCTTAATACAAAGAAGTGGAAATACAGAAAAAAGAAGTAGGCTACAGATCATCCTGGCTCTGCCTAGTAACAGAACTGATGGAAGCAGCTACACATTTCAGACTAGTTACATGAGAAAACAAACCTCTATTTCTGTCAGTATTTGAGGTCATTGGTTTTGTTTGTTTGTTTTTTTTTTTTTTTTCAACTTGCAACCAATACACTCCTAACAAACACCAGGAAACCAGATTGCCAGAGCAGTGAAATTTCAGGATTAAAAGGCACAGGACATAGAATTTCACTGACATGAGGATGAGAGAAAAGAGGAAGTTTCTTCCAGAATCTTTTTCTGGTTTTAAAATAAAATACTTACTTTATCAAATAAAATCCTCACAAAGACAGCTGCAGAGTTGTATATAGGAGGGAAACTTGACCATCTAGAATTTGCTTTTTTGAGACAAGATGTTACTGTGTAGACCACAGACATCTGCCTGCCTCTGCTTCCCAACTGCTGAGATGAAGTGTGAACCACCACTATGCCCAGCTCGAAAGGACATACATTAAGAAACATAAAATCCTGTATTTTGATTTAGGAAGGAGCTACATCTAAGAAAATAAAATTTAAAGTGGTAGCTTTTGTGTGGCTGTCTAATGAAAATCAAGTTATTTGGGAGAAACTTTTACAGGAAATACTGGTTTTGTGAGGCAGGCGATTAGTGCATCCATTCTACCAGCTATTTGCACGTCTTTCAATATCATGCAAAATAAGCATGAGAACATTCCAGTTAATTTTTTTTTAATTGGCTGCAGTCCAGTTTCTTCTTTCTGTAAATAATCTCCATGCTAACTGGATTGTTTTGAAGGACTTCCCTTGTCTTTAATTTCTACTGAGACAATACTATTCTCAGAAATAATAATTCAGAAGTCTACAGTCTTGGTTTTATAAGTACCCATGCTTTATATTTCCAAGCCTATAGAGAAACTTTAAAGCAATCTTGCTAGTTTGCATCTTTGATCTGGAGGTTGCGTGGGTCGGGATGAGTAGGTTGTACAACAAAGCTGGACACTTCTTCACCCTGGTCTTCTGAGTTCCTTGTAGACTGGGATTCCTACATTTCTAATTCACATTATTTGTTCATTAGAAAATGTTCTAATTCAACTAACATTTTGATCCATTATATTTGTAGATATCAGAGCCAAATTCAAATGTACCAAAAACATCTCTCAATATGTGTGTCTGTTTAGTCATGGCAGCAGTTTGGACTGCGTAACTAAATGTGTAAATGTGTTTGTCTTTCCAAAATCTGACTGACAAGAATTCTGACATAGACTCATGTTTTAGTGATCAAGGAGTAATTATATTGAATTGATTAATTTGTTAATTATTTATCACTCATGAGGAATGTAGATTATTAAGGGAAGGTGGGGAGGGGGACTCCTGAGAGTAGAAGGGGATCCAAAGGAGAAATACTGTTCTTAATGTTTTTAGTGGTGCTGAAGTTTGAACCCAGAGCCTTGTGTAAGCCAAGCATATATACTCTGTCAGTGCTCTCAAGCTCCAGTCTCCAACAGCAGTTCTAATCAAGACTGAGATAAATTTTTCAAAATCATGATTATTAGAAATCACTGCTAAAAATGTTTTGAATATTGGAAACATGACTAAGTTCAGATTCATTATAACATTCTCTGAATAAAACTACAGTACATTGTTTTAAAGTAAGTTTAAAATAGCCATCGAGTCTAAAGTTATTCTAAAACAAAGTGCTTAGGGTTATTTTTGAGATTATAATTACAACATTTGCCCCCTTCTCTTTCCTCCATCCAAACACTCTCATTTGCCCCTCCCTGCTCTCTCTCAAATGAATGACTTCTTTTTCATTAATTGTTGGTATATGCATATATGTATATGCATATGTATTCCTAAATATAACCTGCCCAGCCCGTATTTTGTTACTTGTATATATGTTTTCAGGGCTGGTGATTTAGTATAGGACAGTATAGGAAGTGTTCTCCTCCCCAGGGAAAACTATTTCCCTCACTCTCAGCATTCCTTAGTTGCTTGTCGTTTTTTGCAGAGAGTTGAAGCACCATGGACTTTCCCCATTCACTTTGGCAAGTTTATGGATGTCATCCTTAAGTGTTTAGTTTTTAAAGGAGGTTTATTTAAGAAACAGTAAGCAATGCGCCGACGTGTTTTTCGAACCTGGGTTTTGCTTCTGGTTGATACACAGCTACCACTGTCTCTGCAGAAGAAAAACTGGTTTCTTCTTCCATCCTCAACCTGTACAAAAGGCAGTTTTAAGAGGCTGGCCTTGTTCCTCCAGTGCCATTATTTATCACACTATCTGGCATATGACATACACTACATAAATATTTGTTAAATGGATGATATTTCTGTTTTCAAACCTTCACAAATCCCTCACTCTCTAATATTTATCAAAGTTCTTCCCTCTAACCTCCATACATACCCCCTCCTAGCCCAACAAGAACTCTAAGGGACTTACCTGACATCCACCTCACCCTTTAATGCAAGACATGCCTACTATAAAATCCTGATTATTTCTCCCCTCTCCTGAATCCACATTCCTCTTTTTATAAAGACTCATCCCTTCTGCCGTTGGGAAAGTTGTCTTTTATACACTGATTTAGTATGTCCTCTATGGCACTTGCCTCATTTTGCTTTTCATTACATGTTTCCATTGATGTGTTATTCCTCCTAATCTGCATTGTGAGCTCCTTGGGGAAAGCGATAGTAAATGGTTCCATGGCCCCGTGCACACATTAGGCATTTTATTGTGACTCAGGAGTATATATGTCAATTGCTGAGTGTTCAGATTATGATAGATCATTGCTGTGAGAAGGAAGGTACTAATGTAAGACATACCTTATTAAAGTTGCAGGGTGTGGTTTTGGACATAGTCTTCTGTAGCAATCTGCCTGGGGTGGATTCTCACTCAATCTGTTCATTTGCTTTGCATCTTTGGGTAAGTTGCATCATTTTCTAAGCTTCATCTGTAACATGGTACAATATGCCTACCTTCAAGGACTTTGTGCAGCTTATCGAGTAACATATATAAAATGCTTAGTGCTCATGAAAAGCATTTCCTACCATTCACTCAGTGTCACTGTGATTTGAGTTTAAGATGTTGAAGTTTTAATAGCTGATATTCTTGTTTTGCAATACTAGATTACAGAAACCATCTCTGTTTTGACTAGTTCTCCAACAGCAAGTTAATAACAACCACCAAATAATTTAGCATCTGATATACTCTGCTTTGAAAACTCAGATATTTTCTATGATTCTCCATTTCATTAGCAGTAGAGGTCTGTGGCATAATTCTAACTATACTATTTAATACTCAATAAATACTCAACTAGGCTATTAGCAATGATTGTTCATAAGTATTTCTCGTTACTTATTTGGTACTTATAAAGCACATTAGTGAATGCACTGCCCTGCTGAACTGAGCTGATGAAGAAATACCTGCTCTTAGTGCAGTAGAACATAAAAGGCACAGACATTAATCAGGAAAGCATTAGAGCTGGTTTGAACTGCTCAAGGAATTTTCAAGATATTACCATTTGCTTGGCTCTAATTAAATAATTTGGAGTTCTTATAACATTGAGAAGCTTTGGAAAATACTGTATTTACCCAAAGGGAGCATAATAAGAGCACCTCCCCCATTTTGCATTTTGCCAAATGTTCTTTTTTAACGAACAACTCTTTTCTTATAACTGTGCACTGATTAAAGAAATTCAGTTAGCTATAAATGAGAATCATGTACTTCTGGTGCTACTGTACCCAGAGGATTTTAGTTAAGTAAACTCTAAAGCTTTAGGATATTTGAAATGTACCCAATAGTGTAGTTGGGTCTCCACCAACTTAAGTGTATAATTGTTACTGTAGGAAAAAAACTGCCAAAAAGTTATGGTAGAGATAAAACCACACTAAACTATTTTCCAGTGTTCTGATTCTGATGAGTTATGGCTGAAGAAGAACAATCCATTCCTGAATCTGGTTTCTTGTTTAACACCCAGATTTGAATGTCTCTACTCGGGCTTTGAATCTTTAAAGGACCAAGGACAAAGATTGGAAAAGGAGCAAATGTCAGACTCCAGTTTCTGAAATGAAGACATCCCTGTGTGATGGAAGACAAGTGAAAGATCAATGCATTTGTTTTTCCATCTGTTAAGACACAACGAAAACATTCTTCCCATTTTTTCGTTAATGTTTTGTTTCCTGGCAACAAATGACAAAAATTCCCAATCAACCACAGCTTTCACAATGTTCGCTTATTTTAATAGGCTATTCTGGTGCTATTGTTTAGATTTCTGGGGAAAAAAAAAACTTTTATTCGAAATTTATTTCTCATAGACATAAATGTCTATGTCCACATATCATATCTATGTAACAAATCAATTATGTACAGTTAAGACCATAAGGATTGACTCTGTGACCATCCAGAAAACTATTGGGCATCATCTGATAAATCAATTATAAATCAGCAATTTTAATCATAAATATTTGTCCAAGAGGGCTCTTTCACAGGCTTTGTAACCAGAAGGCAAGTATACAGCATGTTCTTAGTCTCTTTCTTACAAACACGTTTAACAGAATTCTTAAATATTCATCAAAAGCGGAGTGATGCAGAAGAACAAAAAAAAAAATAGCAGTTTAATAAATCACAGCCACAGGCATGTGCAAATCTTGTATATATTGAGGGTGAAAATATTACATGTACAATGCATGTGACTGATGTACGAAGCTCAAAAGTTCATGAAATTAACCCACATAAACAAATGTGGCCAAATTCTGAAGGAAGGCAACAAGAATGAATAATACAAGAGTGAGCAAAAAACTCTTGGTCTACATAGGTCATTCTTCATTTTGCCATGATTCTTCATATAGTGTATGTATTTCATGAATATTCCTTAGAAAATGGTCCATATTTGGTAAAAGTATAAAAAAAGATATAAAGAAACCATTGCCACTCATATCTAAGCAAGATGCTTTTAAAGAGATTGAACATTTAAGTTACTGGGACTGGAGAGTTGGCTCAGCACTTAAGAGCACTGCCTGCTCTTCCAGAGAACTTGGGTCCAAGGCAGTTCACAATTGACTGTAAGTCCAGGGGATCTGATGCCCTCACACAGACACACATGGCAGGCAGAACACCAAGGCACATGAAATAAAAATAAGTAAAGCTTTGAAAATATATCTATAACATCATGTCATGTCTTCTACGAGATGATGGAGATGTTTAATTACTATGAGAGAGAGGGAAAGGTCAGATGAAAACTAGTAAATCCAGTTTGCTGTTTGTGATACCATAAGAAGTCACATTCCACATAGCAAACTGACAAGGTGTCTCTAGACTTCCGTGTCTGACAGTCTTCAGACATCAAATGTGATCTGGAAATCTTAGTCCACACCATCATTTTATACTATATACCTGTGGAATCATTCCACAAATGCAATATAGCCTCTGAAATTCCACAAGTGTGTTTGTGTTATAATAATAATTAAACTATCAGACTCACAATTATATTTCTACATCAATGAATTTTACCATCTCACCTTAGTTTGGCTGCTGTCAGGAATACTTTATCTAGTAATATTTCTCAACCACAGTTTATGTATTACTTAACATAGAGATTTATTTTTGTATCAAAATATGAGTTATTAATTTGTGTTTATATATTTTAGCTATAATTAAATGCACAAAATTATTTTGTCAAACATTATAAATCCCAGGGAAGGGATGGTACACGCCTTTCATGCAAGCATTCAGGAGGTAGAGGCAGTCAGATCTTTGTGAGTTCAAGGCCAGAGTGGTTTATAGGGAGACTGGGCTCGAAAAAACAAAACCCAACCAACCAACCAACCAACCAACCAAATCAAACAACTCAACCCAACCGAACCCAAATCAAAAAACCCCCAAAACAAGAACCACCCCCCAAAGTTATAAAGCATTACTTTGTAACATTTTAATGTGTTAAAAATATATACTATCTTAACAATTACATAAAAATACATGTTTAAGTCTTCATTCTTATTATATGGTATGTTTATATACAGATACATAATTACATATATATTCAAATACGTATAACTATTGATAATCTCTCTTTCTCTCTTTCTCTGTCTGTCTCTGTCTCCCTGTCTCTCTCTTTCTTCTCTCTCTCTCTCAATATGTATGTGTATGTTTGTGTGTGTATCTAGGTGTCAAGTCTAAGGAAGTGATATTCTAAGGAAGCATATTCTGAGGAAGCACTCCACCACTGAGCTAAATCTCTAATCCTTCAGGTATAATTAATGTCCCACAAGAAACAAACTGTCAAATGGTGCATTGTACTGACACATATTTTTACTTCCTTTTATATGTCTGGATCCTATATTCTTTAGTATTTTCAGTGTGGAAATCAGTGTATTTGTTTTTTGTTTTGTTTTTGTATGCTATTATGCTTCATCATATCTTATGTTTAAAGGAATATTTATATGACAAAATTAATAATTTTTGTTTAAAATATTTGAATGTATTGTAAAATGTGTCTGTAAAAATAAACTTATCTGGCTTAACTTTTCCCTATATTCTTACCGAATAAATCAAGTAGAAATTGAGGAAATAGAAACTTCATTGAGTGTTGTGATGACTATGCTTGGTTGTCAACTTGACATACCTATGAAGAGGGAGTCACAAATGAAAATCTGCGTCCACCAGACTGGCTTGTGAGCATGCCATAGATCATTACTTGACTGGTAACTAATGGAGGAGTGCCTAGCCTACTGTGGGTGGCGCCATCCCCGAGAAGGTAGTATGGGGTTGTATAACAAAGCAGACTGAACAACCTAGGAAAGGTAAGGCAGTCGACAGCATTCCTCTGTGGTTCCTGCTTCACATTCCTGCCTTGCTTTCCCTCAATAATGGACTACAAACAGTAAGAGGAAATAAACTCTTTCTTTCCCAAGATGCTTTTGATCAGTGTTTTATCCTAGCAAGAGAAGGATAGAAATCTAAGTGTAAACTAGAGGTGACGACGTACTCACGATGCCTCCACTTTCTCATGCGTTACTTGTGTATCTCTACAACAGCCCTGCACCTCCTCACCTGAAACATTACATATGAGAATTCCAGGGACAACATAAGACAGCACAGTAATTACTCTTGGCACAGTGTCACTTATCAGCAAACATTCTTTTTTTCTCCCACACTCTAGTTCAAAGTAAGAAGTAAAATTTTCTTGGAATATAAGGTCATGGCAAAATATTATATGCCACTTAATCTTTTAAGGCACTTAGTGTTATTTTAAGCAATGAACCTCAGTGTTCACTAGGCACTCTACTGCCTCTTAATGTTTGTCTTCCCATACAGCTGTCTCTCTTGCCCTGGGCATTTGAGAAACAAGAGGAAATAATTGTACCAAGAAAGGAGGGAAAGCACACAAGTGTGTTGTCACCATCAGTGTCAGAGTACCACTGGGGAAGGTTCACGTGCGTGCGCTGAGTCTACCATCCTATCTTTGTGAAATGTCAATGCTACAATGTCCAGCCTACAATTGGGGACTAATTGTTCAACGTGCATTTCTTTTGAGTCATTTTTTTCCCTCTGTGAAAGTCAACTGGATCATGAGTCTGAAGACAGGACCAGACATAATAAGATTAATGTAACATTATGTTTACGTCTGTTCTGTATGTGTCTGAGTACATGTTCATTCGTATAGATGCAGGTGGAAGGCAGAAGTTGATATCAAGTGTCTTCCTCACTTGCTCTCCATCTTATAGGAGCCAGAGTCTCATTCAGTCATGTAGCAAACCCCAGAGCTCCTCCTGTGTCTGCCTTTCTATTAGTGGAATTAAAAGTGCAAACAGAAGCACTGGGCTTGGGCTTCTGTTTGTTTGTTTGTTTCTAAGGTGGATGTTGGGAATCCAACTCAAGCCCTCAATCTTGCACAGTACAGCAAGTACTCTATTGGTTGAAGCATCTCCAAAGCCATCTATGCCTATTCTAAGGACTTTTTCCTCACATCCATCCCTACTCCATCATGTGGCAGCCAAATCTTAGCAACCACATTTCATAAATACTCCCTAGTGGGAGCTCTATGAGAGCTATGGGGACTTCAAGCCATCACGGCTGTCATATTCAGACTCTGGTCTCAGTGTGGCTTTGGCCATGTCTACATAGTTTATTTTGTTTTGTTTTACCACACAAGATGAATGTTTTCTCAGTTTCTTGTGCTTCTTCTAAACCAGATTTCTCAAGGCACAAATAGTAAATCTCTTAGATTTTGCAGACCATGTGATCTCTGTCACAATTGCTTAAAACTGCCACCATAACATCAAAGGAGCTGTGGACAACAGATAAATGAATGGATGGGCCTCTCTTTCAATAAAACATAATTTACAAAAGTAATTTTTCCAGCAATTGGATGTATTTTCAGCGCTTGGTAGGGCACATTATGTTGTGCTATTTGAGATGCTTTCTGCTCTTAATCAACATTCGGCAATGTGCAACATTAGGGGCTCACTTCTTGCCAATGTAGGGTCAATGAAACCAACTTCTCTTTATGTCTCTGTCACATCCTCTTGCCTGTCTAGTTTTAAGGTCAGATTCATCTCATGATCATCTTGGTCTATGCAAGCCGTATCCTGGGTAGTTGAGTAATGACACTGAAATCATGAGATGTTACAGCATGCTTCCAATGCTTACCCTCCTCTTCTTCTAATCCAATCTTCGGCCCCTTAGAAGCCCTCTGCTTGTTTTTGTTGAAATACCAAACTTAAATAGTTTAGATGAACTCCAAAGTGTGCTGGCTTAAAACACCAACAAATTAATATTTCCCATGACTTTGTGAGCTGGTCAAATGGTTCTCTGATTGATTGCCTAAGGTTATTCCCAGGTTACACTCAGCTGGCACTTGGCAGGGAGATGTGTTCAACTGGAACTTCTAGAAAGAGGGAGGTCTCCCTCCCCCACCTCCCATTCTCTGCATCTCTTTCTCTCTCTTTTACATGCCCCCTCCCACCACATACACATGCTCTTTCACTCCACACTGCTTTGTGGCCAACTTAGACGTACATTCCAAGGAACATTAACAGAAGGTAAAAATGTTTCTCTTAGATTCTGCAATTCATAAAAATACTTCCACCATATTTTACTCGCCGAAGCAAATTAAACTGATACTGAAAGGTCATAGTCAAGAACATGAATTACACCTCTTGGTGGAAGGAACAGCAAAGTTAAAGTATGAAGATTGTCTTCCACACATCCAAAGGCAAATTTTTAGGTTACTTTTCATCCCTATAGTTCTCTGAGGACAGTTAGTTCAAGACTAAATGCCTGGTGGGACAGGATATTATATTCTGTGGTAAGAAAGTATCTTATAAGAGGAAGACAGGATCTGAGCGGAAGCCCAGCTTCCCTTCAGCCAGCTGAATCCCATTGGGTCACTTCTGGTAAGGGGAAGTGCTCATTCACTTGCCAAATCCTGGATCCACATGCGTTCCTTACAGGGTTTCATGACTTTTCTTGGGGAAATGTACGGATGTGTCTATTCATTCTAGATAGGATACCAACAAAGTAAAGAAACAACTTCAGGTCCAGCTTTGGAAAACCAATGAATAGCTGGAGTCACTAATAAATGCATGATTGAGAAATTACTTCCAGGAACATGGATAACTAATTCTCTATCAGATTCACAGCCAAAATTCAAATTAGCATGGGGGAACACACATAAAAGCTGCATCAGTAGAGTCTAGTCAACACTCCATTTTCTATATACCCTAGCACTTCTCAAGACAACACACAGGTTTCTGTGCAGCTGGGAGAGGAGCTTAGGAATGTAAATCAGTTGGCTCGGGTAAGGTTCTAGACTGGATCGTCACAATTCCTCTGATTTCAAGACAGTAATGGCTGGATCATCCCTTGGAGGGTGGAGCTCCACAATACATACTGATAACATTCTTTAAGACACACATGAGACCATTCAGACAATTGCATTGGTTGGTTGTCATGTTGCTGTGGTGAAATACCTGTCAAAGGTAAGTTAAGGAAGGAAGGAAGGAAGGAAGGAAAGGAGGGAGGGAGGGAGGGAGGAAGGGAAAGAGGAAGGGAGGGTGGGTTTATTTTGACTCACAGTTTTAGGGAGTACAGTCCAATCCGGCAAGGACGGTACAGTTGCAGACCCAGGAAGAAAAGAGCCTAAGAATAGTGAGTACTGTCACTTGGCTCCATATCTTCTCTTTGTTCATAAACATTCAGGATCCTAGCCCATAGAATGACACCACTTACATTTAGGATAGGTCTTTCTACTTCAACCAATCTAATCTAGAAAATCCTTCAAAGACATTCCCAAGGACTTTCTTCCATGATTATTATCAAGTCCATCAAACTGACAAACAAAGTTAACCATCAAAGCCACATAGGCCTTGTTGGACACTGTTTAGTCATTGTTTGGTTACTGTTAAGACATATCATGACCATGGCAACTCTTATATAAAAGAAATCATTTAATTGGAGTTTGCTTCTGGTTTCAGTGGTTTAGTCCATTATCGTCAAGGCAGGAAACATGGAAGCGTGCAGGCAGACATGGTGCTTAGAGAAGTAGCTAAGAATTCTACTTCTAGGCAGCAGAAAGAGCTGAAGGGGCCTTATCTGGCATCAATGGGAGGGGAGGCCCTTGGTCCTGTGAAGGCTTGATGCCCCAGTGTAGAAGAATGCTAGGATGGTGAGGTGGGAGTATTTAAGTGGGTCAGGGAGCACTCTCACAGAAGCAGGGTAAGGAGGGATGGGATAGGGGTTTTCAGAGGGGAAACCAGGAAAGGTGATAATATTTGAAATGTAAATAAATAAAAATAATAAAAGAAAGAGACTCTCTGCTTGGAATAAGTTTTTGAAACCTCAAAGTCCACTCCCAATGACAGCGATTGCCTTCAATAGACCAGACATACTAATATTTTCAAACAGTGCCACTCATTGATCAAGTATTCATATCTATAAGCCTATGGAGGCCATTCTCTTTCAAATCACCACAGACACCACCCTTCCATGAACCAAGTACATCAGATTCCAATGAAGCCCAAGATCTTAACTACAAAGTTGAGGTAATTGTATAAAATCTGTGCAGAGTTGAAGATATTTGATGCCACTCCTGGTTTAGCTCTTTTCCTATGTGCTTTCTGAAATGAAGCCTCTTTGATTAGACCTTGTTGTAGAAAGTGTCCCAAACATCCACCCCAGCCCTTCAGGGAATAAGCCACATGGCTGATTTATTTTATGCTTTACTCTTCTCTTTCTCTCCTATAATCTAAGGTCCTTAGCATCTTCCCTCTGTACCATCCAACCCCCACTCTCCTTTTGTGGCATCCACAGGATATCCTAATAGAAATAAAGAATGTTACTATAAATGTTTCAAGAGAAGAAGGTTGTGGTTGTTCTGGAGATGTCTGGAATAGCAAGGTTTGGAGCAGTCTTCATTGTTCAACAATAAATGACAGATAGAAACAGACAGATAGATACCAGGCAGCCACTTGAAAATAGTATCAAAATGAATTTACTGACTCAGAAAGTTATGCTAAAGAAAGAATTGAGGCTACAAAACAAATCCCCCAAATTGCCTTGCCTTTTTATTTCACATGCTGTTTTCTGTATTTGTTGTTCTACTCTTACAATATCATTAATAATAAACTATCTGGAAATATATTTAATAGAAAATATCCGAGGAAGCTTGAATGTAGCTATTGAATGTAGAGTATTTGTTGCCTGGTATATGAAAAAGTCCTGAATTCAATACCCAGCATGCATGCGTGCACATGCGTGCTCTCTCTCTCTCTCTCCTCTCTCCTCTCTCTCTCACACACACACACACACACCACACACACACACACACACTGATGCGTCTTGCTATGAACAATTTTGAGTATTTTTAAAAGTAGCTTTTCTTAGCTTTTAAAAAATTCTTTCTGTGGTGAGTATGAATTTTTTTGCAATGAAGAATACTCACTGTCCAGAAGAAAGGTCAGTCTAGAAAAAGTGCAAGCCCGGGATAGATCTCAGAGGTTAACATCATGCAAGACCATTATCATATTTTTCTGTGAAACGTCCTTGTGTGCCACCATCAGAATTCAGAGTGAGCTAGATCAAATATTAGCCTGACTCAGCATAGCACTTCTTTCTGCTTTTATGCTAATGCTTAAAAGCCTGAAACTTTGCTCTCTATTCAATATATTTCATCAAATATTTATTGAGCACCTACTATGTGCCAATCATCAAGGAAAAAACCATTAACTACATAGTTCTATTGCAATTTAAGTCAATAAGATGGTTTCATGGAAGTGTGCATATCTTTTCAAAATCCCGGATGGTCATTCTGAGACTTTTCGTAAGACAATAAAACAAAATAAAAACAGGAACTCCAAAGCTGTCCAAACATGAATAATATGAATGATGTACTTATGATGATTTCATAACGTCAGATTATGCTGATTTGTTATT
Source organism: Mastomys natalensis (assembly GCA_021653895.1). Classification (NCBI taxonomy): domain Eukaryota; kingdom Metazoa; phylum Chordata; class Mammalia; order Rodentia; family Muridae; genus Mastomys; species Mastomys natalensis. The sequence goes on from JAJTUV010000823.1 coordinate 1,524,909, forward strand.
TTTTTAATTGTTCATACATCTGTGTCACTTTGATGACAGAACACCACTTTCTCCTCTTTGAACCAATAGCATTTCCAATCTTTTACTCCTTTTGGTAGAAATTATTTCAATCTGTTTGGCCTTTGAGCGAAAACTCTCAGTTAGACTTTGAGCTTAGGAGGAGGATTCCATGAGGTAAGACTGTTCTAAAGTCTAAGCCAAGACACATGTTTTGAACTACAGTGAATGAGTCCTGGTGCATCAGCAATTAAACAATTAACGAGCTAAATAAAAATACGGAATATTGGGCAAAAGTTCCCAACTTTACTTATTAAACTATATTAATTTTTAGAATAATTTTTACTAATTTAATTTTTATGTAGTTATTTCAATTATTTCTTCCTGTTCATTATATAATGTTGGTTTTTTTTCATGATGATTCTCACAGTATGCCATTTAAATGAATTTGACTGAAAAGAATTTTGTACATACTCACATTTTACTTTTTATAAGAAATGTGTCCCATGGGAGGGAAGGTGCTTTACATAGCATCTTATAAAGAAAGGTATCTGAAAATTGGTTGCTTTTCAAACCAATCCTTTAGATCACCAATCCACTACTTTTTTCTTGCCCAAAATTATTTCTCTATATGTGGTCTTAAGCCAGTCATTCTTTGCATCTATATTGTGGTCAAGATGCCTTTCACATGGTGGTGGTGTTAGTTTTTGTTTTGTTTCTTTCATGGCATTTTATGGACTTATTCAGTTAGCACGTATTTCCTGAGAAGCTACTGCAAATCAAGTAATGATCTTGGTACTAGTTTAGACGTTATAGAAATGATTAACCAGTGAGGATATAAAGTCTACATAACTTAGCAATTTCTAACTAACTAGTCACAAACCAGGGTTTGAACATACATGTATGTATTGGGGAGAGAAGAGGTGTTTGTGGCACATCTTTCTTGTGTGAAATCTGGCCGATTCCTAACTTAAATGTAATTACTTGTCAAATATGTACTATTAAACAGGCTTGTCTCAGGGACACATGCATGCACTAAACCTCTTAAATTAGTCTTATTTTATGATGAGATGTTAATTTTACTTCTATGAAATAAATGCTTCATTTCATAACTTGAGTTGAATGGTACTTCCAAGATTCTTATATCTGACTATGATATTAAACATTTCAGTATTATAATAGTTTTTGTTGGCCTCTAGCATTTTAATTTTAATATGAAGCAGAAACACTTTTAATTAATTTTTAAGACTTTGCTTTCAGAAAGATATGAAATAACAGTTTCAGATACCCTACGAAGTGGGGCAAATATCCTAGATTCAGAAACATTGATGACTTGGTTACCATCTCTGTCATCATAAACCTGGCAGTGAAATTTTTTTTTATCTATAACCCAGAAACACCTTTCATATCTTTTCTGTCCACTCATCTTGCAACTTGGAGCCTATTGTCTCTTCTCTCATTCTCTTTTGGTCAGCCTGCTCTAGCTGCTCTTCCGGTTGTTTTTTGTTTTGTTTTGTTTTCTGGTCTGACTAGTGTTTACATCAATGCGTCTCTGCCTGCGTTCTATGCTGCCATCCGATACCACCTGCTTTGACTCTGCTCTTGTCAGTGAAAACTGTCACTCAGCCTCCTGGTGAAGAATAAAAACTCTGACGGTCTTCAGCTCCAGGCCTCATTTAGGGTGGGTAGTACTCAGGAAGGGGGAGGAATGTTGTGGTTTATACACTTAGAATTTCTTCCAAATTCCCCTCCAAAGATGAGCATTCATCTCTCTCCATTTAAATACAAACAGCAAAAGAACCAACAAAATAAAATGAATTTTAGGAAATGAATGTTTTCAGTTTCGGCCTACAGACACACAGCACATATTATTATGGTAATATACATAATACACGTGCCTCTAAAATCTTTATTTTCAGAGGAAAAGGGAAAAAGGAACTTTTAAATGATAATGCTAAAATGTCATACAAAAGTTCTCAAATGCCTACAAAACAATTGGAAATATGCAAGAAAGAGAGAGAGAGAGAGAGAGAGGAGAGAGAGAGAGAGAGAGAGAACACCTAGGTTGTCAAACTATATGAAGTGGTACTATACAAGGAATGCTGCACACAAGCAAGTAAAACTAACACCTGTTGATCATATACCAAGATTTTAAAACCTTAGTTCCAGGTCACATATAAAACTCATAAGCTAGGAAATAAACACGTTGAGTGTCAAAATATGGGAGGAAGGCCTCCGTTATTCTTTATAGGAAAACCCATCACTGCTCGATAAAACAGGTCTTTAGCTGTTTTTCCACTTCCCTGCATACTTTTGAGAATAGTCAAATAAAAAGTTCATAGAAATGTGTAAAAGCAATTTGAAGTCCTGGTTTTGGGTGTCAAAGTCTCGGGAACAGAAGGCATAGTGAAAAAGAAAGGGGGGGGGGCACGCCTTATGTGTCTTAAACGCACTGGCAAAACCTAACATGTTTAAGAGTGTAGGTTCTCACCTTGCAGAACAGATGTTGGCTTTTAATCTACTCTTCAGTGAAAACAATTCCTTTCAGGAAACCACAAACTCTTTCCAAACCCTGGCAGAGGGGTTCTCCCGAGGGCGCTATCCTCTCCTGTGGCTATTAGTTGGCCTTGCAATAGATAGCAACTCAGGAAGGGGTGGCGGTGGACCTCAAATCAACGAAGCTTGACCAAATACCAAAAGAAGCTCTACTTTGAAAAAGGGAGGCGCCTCCTTGGGACGTGAGGCTTCCCTACCCTAGCGCCCGCGGCCAGAAACGGAAACCACTAGCTGCGCTCAAGTGAGAGGAGTGATGAAATCAAGGCTACAGGGAAGGAAGCTTCACCGACCTAACTGGTGACAAAGCTGCTGAGCCCCGGGAGGAAAGCGGCACGGTCTCACAGGGGTCCCGGGGGACGCCGCATCCCTGGGTTGGACCACTCGGAAAGGAAGGGGAGCCGCGTGTGGTTGGGGGTAGGGGGAAGTGCGGCTCAGATTTCGCAGGGTCCCCGCCTGTGGGCTCTGGGTACCAGGTGGCCGCGGCGCGGGGCAGCGCAGGCTCGGCACTGCGGAGGCTGGCGGGCGGCGCGCGGGCTGCGGAGGAGTTTGCTCGGCGCGCGCCCGGCCGGCCGGCGGCTCACCTGGAGCGCTCAGGTAGGACCGGGGCGGGGCGCGGGGCTGGCGCGCAGGCGCGGGATCCGGCCTCGCCCCTGCCGACGTCGCGGGCGGGAGCTCACCTGGGAGACTCGCAGAGGAAGAGGAGCCTCGGCGCGGCCTCGCTTGGCAACGCGGGAGGCCCGGCGGGAAGGCAGGAAGCGGCGGCGGAGGAGGAGTTGAGCCGAGCGGCCACGGGAGCCACAACCACCCGAGTCGCCGGCGCCGCCACCTGCACTTGGCTCTGCCCCCCACTCCCCGCGGGCAGAGCCCGGCCGGCCGCCGCTTCCCGCCGCCTGCCCTGCCCACCTGCCAGGTAAGCCGGCGTCCAGCCGAGCGGGCTCCCGCGGTCCCAACGAGGGACAGCGTGCGGGACTGCCTCGGAGCTGCCCGCGGCCGGTTGGACGCGGTCTCGAGAGCGGGTTTCAGTTGCTCCCCCCTCGGGAGAGGCCGGCAGGGGATAGCGATCACTCCTGTGCCGGTTCCCCTCGGTAGCCCCAGAGCCTCACCGAGGCAGAAAGTCCCCCTAGTCCCCCTGATAGTCCTCGGGAGGGCGGGGTCTCCGGCGGAGAAGCAGCGCAAGGCTCGCCAACTTGGGCTAGCAGGTTGCCTCCCCACTCCTGGGTACCGAGTGGGCCAAACCCGCGACGGGGAGGGCTGTGGCTGTACCGGGCAACTTTCCCCGCCAAGCCCAGACAGTCGTAGACTGGAAAACGGCGGCAGCCAGAGCCATCGCGAAGCTTGCCGACTGGTTTGGAAGGCGCTCGGTGGTCGGGACTCAGGCATCCTGCGCACTGCACTTTTCCGGGTGCCCTCCCCCCTAGCCAGAGCTGCGCCCACTTTCCGGTTGAAGGTGGCAGAGTCCAGGTCTTTGTGGCAGGAGGAAATGGAACTGTGGTTCATCAGCTGCACACCCTCCTCTTAGAGGACCTGTTGACTTAAGGACCAATGTATCTCGAATCTGGTGTGCCTGTGGCATATGACTCAAAGGTTCAAAAAAAAAAAAAAACTTTGTTTCAGCATCCTGCCACGTCTGAACCTGGGAGTGCCAAACCTAAATTCCTGTCTACCTAATTAGGATTTTCGAAAGCCTAAGAATTAAGGTTGAAACTACTCTTACCATAGACTTAATTCCTTCCTTCGGTTTTGGGAACTCCATCAAGTTATCCCCCAACCCCCGATATTTTTTTTTAAGAAAATGTTACTAACTTATGACTTGCTTTTGAAGTTACACTACATAAGGAACATTTGAACTCAAATACTTTTGTAAATATTCAAAAACTTACATTTGAATTTGAGAATTTCTGGTTGTGAGAAATCCTACTTTTATCATCTAACTTTGAGTTTGTTACTTAGACATAGGAGTTCAAAACCACACCCTGTAATTATTTCTTTTTTAACCTTTAACATTAACTGAAGCCTAACATATGTTAGTTGAAACATTCTGGGCAGTGTATTCCTACTAAGCATTTTTTATACACTGTTTTAACCAACATTTTATCATAGAAAAATTTAATAATAAATTCCACTCCCTAGGTGTGTTTAGTTCTGCCTTTACTAAATTTTTAAAATATATATTTAAATTGTACATGATATATATATATATATATATATAATATATTAAATATACATTTAAATTGTAAAATGCTTTAGCTAGTACATTGTTTTTTTTAATGAGGTATAATTAAAATTTTTTAAAAAGGAGAAAGAACTCCTTCCCCCCCCCACACACACACTATAACAGCACATAATTGTTAATTCAACCAAGGGTTTTCAAGAGCCTCACCTACCATCTTAGTCACGTCTTCATACTGAGAAAGTGATGTGCTATTTGAACACCGAATAGGTATTACCCTCTAAATTTTGACTATTTGTTTTCACTGGCTATTGGGCAGGTATTATCAGACCATCTTGACTCTACCCATTAGGTGGGGGGAGTAATATGTTCCCACTAGTTGTGGTAGCAGAGGGACATTGGATTCTATCTGTAAAGGATTGAGGGCGGACACGCTTTTCTACACTTAAGATAATGAAATCTTAAGAACATTAGAGTATCTTCTGGTGCTAATATTCTTGGACTCCCCTTCCTGCCTTGGCCATCCAGTCAATCCATCCCAACTGAGAAGCTGAAGCCCAGAAGGGTGTTCTAACTGTAGTGCACCCTCCAGGTGCTAGAGACGGCATTATTTCGGTGGCTTGACCGAGGACACTCAGACCGTTGTATCTCACCACTCTCCTTCCCACTTATCGCACGATGCTTATCTTCTTTTCTTTCACGTAGTTTGTAAGGGCTTTGTAGTTACAGGATAGTCAGTTGTCCTGCACCCAGCTCTGCTTCCCTCCAATTTCCACCTTGCTCTGGGGAGACACTGGCCATCATGCTTTCCCCTGGCTGAGAATTTCACATGTATATTGACGGTGCCATATGGGCTGAGATTGTAAATCCCTTTTTGGTATTTCCGAGACACAGTTATTTTTTTTTTTTTTTGAGCCAGTTTGGATGACATTAGTCAGTTCTGATCTTTTATTATATTGGCTTAAACCATATTTTATAAGGCATGGACCCAATGACTTCCATCTACTTGAAATAATCTAGACATTTGGTTTCAAGCACACTTCCTTAATACCAACCAGTGCTGTAAAAACATTTAAAAAAAAAAAAAAAACCCACAGTCCTCTAATTTGAAATATTCTGTTTCAACCCAGTACATGCTGGTGACCATGTATGTGTATAAATGAAATGAGTTTCACAAAACAATATTGTTGGCAAGGGTGTATTCATATATATCTAGAAAACAATATCTAACCTTAGAATATGGATGCTCTTTCTTTTTTTAATTTGCCTTAATATGCTAGATTGATTCCATGTCCGCTAATGGCTGGTACCTGTAATACTAAAATGGTACTCTCTGGTGAATACACATGGTTTTAAGGCTCATTGTTCTAAAAGCTTACTGTCACACACACAAATAAAAATTTTATAAAATCATATTGCACTCCTATTTAAGCACTTGATGGAGGCTCTAGGATATTGATACATCAGGGCTACATAGAATCTCACTTTGTATTATTATACTTTAAATGTGTTCTTGTGGTATAGTATATATATGGACAGGGAAAAATTAGAAATGTTTTTGTGAGGGCATTTTGATGGTAACAATTATCAAGTCAAAGTTTGAGGCAGAAAAATAATTCTGTCTCACACACACGCAAGCACACACACACAGACACACACACACAGACACACACACACAGACACACACACACACACACACACACACCAGTGCTAGTTTTATTCGAAGTTTATGGTTGAGTTATAGTTCTGTTGGAAATTATGAAAAAATATTTACTAGGGAATGCATACCCAATTTTGTGTGTGTGTGTGTGTGTGTGTGTGTGTGTGTGTGTGTATTCTGATCTATACTTATATAAATACATTCTGTAAATATATATATTCTGTTAATGTTTTAACTTTTATTATGAAACAGCTGTAAGAGATGAATTACAGGAATCATTTCCTCTCCTCCATAAAATACTAGATTCAGAATTTAGATTAAAGTGCTGATTTATGGCTTGACAGATATGAGCATAGGCTGCTCTTCCAGAAAACTTTGAGTTCCTAGTACCCACATGGTTGCTCACAACAAATTTACACCAGTTGCAGGGGATCTGACATTCTCTTCTGGCCTTTTTGGGCCTGCACACATGAGGTGCACACATACATGTAGGTAAGCCATCTGTACACATAAATATATACAAATATGTTAAAATAAATCAATGAATTAGACTAAAACCGAGGGTATTGGTATGTACCTTTAACCCAAGCATGTATGAGGTAGAAGCAGATATGTTTGAAGCTAATCTAGTCTACATAGTGAGTTCCAGGCTACCCAAAGCTACATAGCTGAGGTCTCATATTTGATGCTCATATCCCCTCCCCCAATTAGATCCCTATGTGATTTGTGGGGATACAGTCTTGGAATGTCTGACTGGGGATAATTAACATTTTCAAAGACACTTTTAACTTTAACCCACTTTCACATTCTTGGTGGAAGGAAGTCTTGTCTTTCAGAAAATATTACTGTGTTTTATAATTTGGAAATGGATAACTCAGAAATCATCTAGATAACATTCAGTTCTCTGGTCCATAAAGTATAGTAATACATTTGCAGTAAACAGATCATTTATTAGTCTATAACCTGAACAGGAAAAAAGGAGAATTTTCTGTTACGTATCCAGTTGTGCATCTGGTTAATACAAGATAATCAGTATTATATAACCTGAGTAATTTAAACATAACTAATGCAGTGTCAGTGACAGCACTGAGGTTAAATCAGTTCCAGCAATGGCAGGAGACCAAGTTTACATTAATTTATGGTAAAACAGAGGCAAGTGAGAAGTAGAATTCTAGATCACTAGTGGCTACTGACAACTAGACAAAACCTTCCTTCATCACTCTCTGAATTGGGATCATGATTCTGTAACCTTTTCTTTCTACTTGCTTGAATTTCAAACTATGAAAACTCATTTGCTTATCTATATGATTGCCTGCTGGGTGTCTTTAACTCATCATAACTGGAGATTATATGCGTATAAACCAGGACCTTCATCATAGCACAATCAAAACTGAAAAAGTTTCACTTCCTGTAGTCTATTTATAGATGTTAGAAATTTTACCATGTCTTACCCACAAAAATTGCGTGTGACTCATTTGTTAGCAAAACTTGAGTTCACTTGGAGTCAACCTGAACTGTCAGGAAACTGCCATCTATATACCACTGGAAAAATGTATCCTGATACAGAAATGGTGCTAGCACTTTATTGCATAGCACTGCCCTAGGCCCCAATGGATTAGTTACATCAACCATGCCACTGTCCTGATAAAGGTTCAAAAAAAACCTTTGACTCAAGAAAGTAGGGAGGAGCAGGCCATAGTCTATACTACTATCTGGGTATCAGGCCACAAATACATAGGTTATTTTTTAACCTTGATTCATCAGCTTCTACAATAGTTACCATCTGAGTATTTCTGTCCCTCTAAAACGCATATATAGAAATCTAATTCCATGTGTGTTGGTGTTAAGAAATGAGAACCGGAGGCAAACACATTTAGTCCTAACATCCGGGAAGCAGAGACTGGCTGGACTCTGTGAGTTTAAGGACAAGACTGGCTTACATAGCACACTAATAGAATAGTGAAGGCTGCATAGTTTAAAGTATCTCCAAAAAAAAAAAAAAACCTCTGGACGGTGATTGGGTCATGAGGGCTCTGCCTTCATTGGGGTAGGACAGTTGGAGAGTTGGTAGCCTTTTGTAATTCAGCTATGTGGGGTGTACATACCAGTGTGTCCATTATGAGAATGGGCCCTCTCTGTGCATTAGATCTGTCAGCACCTCAGCCTTAATCTTCCCAGTCTCTAGAGTGTGGACACTTCATTTTTGTCTACAAATCAGCCAGAGCAGAGTATGGCTGCATCAGAGAGACTAACACAGCAATCATCGGCTCACTTGTCCACACAGTCTGCTTAATGTTGTACTATGTCCCCACCACGGCAAAGTCCCTTCCCTCTCTCCTCTTTATCAGACTGTTAACAGGTCTTATCTAGGATACCATCTTCACTTCCTGTCTGATTCCTTCTTGTGCGCTCTTGTCATCCTCCAATCCATCCTCAGCTGAATCCCCAAGGCGATGATTGGAGACAAACTAACTCTGTGAACCGGAACTGCTTTCTGCCAGCTGAGTTTGGCTAGCAAAAGATCGAAGTGATGCCAGCTGGGAGAGTAGCTTAGTGACAGGGCCACTTGCCTCACTGTGGGGGCCCTGGGTTTGATCCCCAGCACCAATTTAAAAAAAAAAAGGGGTCACAGGGGAGGGGAAAGCATTTGGAAATGGCAGTGTAATGGGGGAGCCTTTGATTGAACTTGCCTGTTTACCTTTGACTGCTTGTATGTCCATCCCATCCCTTTAGGTTCTGTTACTTTGGGACTTTTGTGTTCCCATTCAGTTTTCAGAAGTGAAATGTTAACTTTGTGGTGGATGATCACACATCTTTTGTTTGTTAATACTCCTCAACTGAGAACATGCCTCTGATGAGGAACACTGAGAGCGCAGGTCTTACTCAAGTATAGTGTAGTTAGGCTAAGCCAAAAGTGGAAGACACAGACAGAAAATAAAGAAGCAGAGTTCTTGATATTAGCTTTTCTCCTTTAAAATTTCTTACTAGTCCCTGACCAGTAAGACCGTCATCTCTCCCCTGGACTTTTGTGATAACCAGTCTTTCTGAACTGTTTCTGATTTCTTCCTGGTTTGTTCTTCACACTGCATCCAGAATGAGACTTTTCAAAATACTTGGCCACTGTGACCCCTTCTCAAAGCACTTCCACTCCCTTAGGGTAAGACCAACTCTTTAATGTGGCCTGAAGTCTGGGCCTGACTCAGCTGCTGCACCCCACCCCCTCCTGCCTCAGCTCTGGCAGCTACTTTTACTGCCAGGTTCTTCTTGCCTCTAGGTCATTGCCAAGTGCCATTCTCTCTTCATGCCTGTAATAAGCACCTCCCTGTCTCTGTCAGCTAATTCTCAGCCTTCAGGTTCCAATCTGAACTCTTTGTTTTCGCCTCTAACCAGTAAGTGGAATTCCTAAGCACTTCCCCCACTCCTACTCCCCACCTTGCATTAAACTTTAGCCTCAAGAAATAACGACCAATTGGTACTCAGGTATATATTAACCTTTAAAATGAATTTCCTCCCAGAAGAGGGTAGCCAACTTTAATATGTAACCTTAAATTTTCACAGCTATCTGTGATGTATATAGTGTTCTCCTTTCTTTTAGAGAAAACAGAGGTTAGCTCATTTATGTCCATCTAGAAGATTCTTGAAATCTCAGAAGACACAGAACCATGAAAGTCTGATTTCTCCACCTATGTGTAAATAGAATTAAATGGGACTACTAAATGAGTTGAAACTATAATAAGTCTCCAGTTACTTGCCCACCCTCTCCTTAGGCACCTCTAACAGTATTCACCTGTGGAGTAATATGCTTAGAGTACTCTTTCTCACACTGGGATTTGTCATTGTCTTCTGACTTCTCATTATGGCAGATAAATATTTATCTCTTTCAGTTACAAATATTCCTGCTATTCCTTCCTCAGCACAGAAGTCTCATTCTTTGTTTGCACTGTAATATTTATTTGTTATGATTATATAGATATTCACTACACATCGAAACAAGCCCATTGAGATTTTGTTTGGTATTTGAGACACACACTAATATATAAGGGTGGCCTAGAACTCATTGTGTAGTCCAGGATGTTTTCAAGAGTCTCTTTGCTCAAGCTTCTGGGTGTTTTGACTGCAACTATCTATCATCACACTCGGCCAAGGATTAGTCTTTAATGTAGTTTTTCTTTTATTTGATATAGAGTCTTCTTGCTGTATTGACCAAGTTGGCCTCAAATGCTTCTTACATAACTAATCTTTATTCTTCATTCTCCAAATAGTTGAGACTACCAGCATTATGTCCTGTGGCTAGCTTAAAGATTGCTTTAAACTATAAGGTTAGTACTTAAACAATTTAAGAAGAATGACTTGCCCAACTTTTCCATATTATAGTTGGGGCCCAACTTTGTATTCCAAGATCTCCTCAGTTTTACAGTTTAACCATCAGATTATTGGTCCCTTCTCTCTGTCCTCTTGTTCTGCTTAAAACCATTGCTGTATGGGCCTCTCCTGGGTCTTCTGTTTGTTATTTCCCTTTGAGGAAATCTCTGAATTGCTATTTTTCAGATCCTGTGACTCTTCCTATCTATATTCCCTCTATTGTTTTGTGTAATGTGTCTTCCTCAGCAGTGGTCTGTGGGGTTAAGGAACTCTGGATCCTGCATTAGGAAAATCATTATCACCTTTGCATGTTATCTTCATGGTTGATTTCTCTTGTTACTCTTTTCATGACAGTCATCATTTTTAAAAATAGCATGCAATAAGTTTTTTTTTTTTTTTTCATTTTGGCTGTCTGACAAAATTTTCCTTCTAGAGCAGAGAATTCACTAGCAAGTTCCTTTTCACCGAGCAGAGAGTCATCCTCAACTCAGATTGAGTTTCACAGCCTCCCTAACAACTGATTTGCTGACTTCAGCTGATTCTTAAGTCTCTTTTCCAAGCCTACATATCTCTTTTATTCATCTCTTGCTCAGATTATTTTTAATACTCCCATGATAGCCTCTACTCTCCTATCGGACTTCCCCTTTCTCCAAAAATAATTTATATCCAGTACAACTTGTTTTGTTTTTTTGAAAAAAAGATTTATTTATTTTATTTATATTAGTATACTGTAGCTGTCTTCAGATACACCAGAAGAGGGCATCAGACCCTATTACAGATGGTTGTGAGCCACCATGTGGTTGCTGAGAATTGAACTCAGGACCTCTGGAAGAGCAGTCAGTACTCTTAACCACTGAGCCATCTCTCCACCCTCTAGTACAACTTTAAAGGGTAATCATTTTACCTTTCAGTTTTAGTTATCATACTGCTTAAAATCCTCCAAGACATTACCCATTGTTTAAGGAGTTAAGTTTAAATACCACAGGATTACAGACTCATCCCTACCCTATTTGGAACTTGGCATTCAGGACAAGGACACACAACCTCAGTCTATGACAACTGACTGCTCATGGCCTTAAGGAAAGTGACCCTATCCCCGAGGTCAGCTGTTAAAGAAACAGTTAAGTTTTATGCTGACACTGGTTTATGTCCAATGTAAGCTTGTAATAAAAGAAGCTGTTGGTTGCCTAGCCACCGAGAGAGAGTGGTGTAGAAATACCAAAGATGACTGAAGCAGTCAAATCTATTTTATATTTCATATTCAGCACATTTGCACTCTGATCTTAAAAATGCTGTAAATGATTTAAGTATTGAATTTGATTATGTTACAGCTAGGTTGATTAACTAGGGAAGGAGTGATGGGGAAACTTACTAGGAAGAATTCAAATCCTTCAGGATTTTTAGAGCGAGAGTTAGCAAAGTACAGCCCTGGGGCCAGATTTGGTTTCACAGCCTGTTTTCGTACAAAACAAAACAAAAAACAAATAACCCTCCCACTCCTGCAAACAAACAAACCAAACAGTTTAGTAAGAACATAGATATGATTGTTCATTTTATGCGTTGTCTCTTTTTTTTTTTTTTTTTTTTTTTCTGGCATTGAGTAGTTGAACTAGAGACCATAGGGTCTTCAAATCAAAAGAAAGAGGGAAGGTGGGAAGGAAGGGACTGACTGACTCTTCATGGAGAATTTGCTGTCATGTCTACGTGCTGGTCGCCACTGAGAAGACAGCATGAAGTCTAGGGAGGAGTGGAAAGTAAGCCGGTAGGAAGATGAACATAGCTGAGAAACAGATCTTACTAATTTGCTCTCCACATCGCCATCCTTTAACACTCTCTGGCCTTCAAAGGAAGAGTGAATGGACAGAAACGACCATCTACTTAGGAGTACTGTACCCCCAACCCCATGAGTGGAGCAGCTGATTCTACTTGCCAAGTGCATCTTGGACAGTCACCCTGCGGCTACATTCCATAGGGTCGATCGACATTCCTTCCCCAGGTGATGGGAATCACACCCATGAAGAAGCAGTCTGTGGTTGTGCTTTGTAGGTCGCCAGGATCAGCTTCCCGAGTTCAGAGGTGTTAATGGGATCCAGTAAGCAGTAGAAGCAAAGAGGTGACAGCAACCATTACTGCCAAAAGGCCAAGAGGATATATATCCTTCCTCGTGGAAGGCAGGGAGGGTGGAGAGGCATCAGAAAGCATTGTCTTCCATGTCTTTTCTGGCGACTGAGATGTTTCTGGCAGATTCCTAGTGGGTCAGGAATGAATGAAACAGATGGGCGACTTGTGTTGTCAGAGCCGAAAGTTACAGTTTGAGCCATTTTTCCAGCCCTAAGCCAGTTCACAGACCCAGAACTCTTCTCCAGGTGGACCAACAGGCATTTACTAGAGAGTCCCCGGGAGAAAAGGAAGTGCTCCGACTCGTGCACCAGTTCCTGGAAACCGAAAATACCAAATTAGCAACTTGTCGTGGTCAAGTAGCAGATGGAGTGGCACTCACGTTTGGTTTCCCTTCACCAACATCGTCCCTCCTCTGAATGGGGCTAGGGCAGGCAAGCCTTCAACAGGGCTACTCGGGTGGCACTTTCCAAACCATAGAACGTTGTCTCCTTCAGCCCATATCTATGACTTCTTAGGGGGGGTTTCTTTTTCTTTTTTCTTTTTCTTTTTTTTTTTTAACACTAGCACTTTATTTATTCTTGGATAATTTCAGACGTGTGTAACATATTGGGATCATATTCAACTTGTTATCTCTGGAAGCTTTTTTCTTCTCAACATGGAGAATTCTTTTTTTCTATTTATTTTATTATCAAATAAAAGTATAACCAAATATCCAAAGAACTATCATAATTCAAACATAATAATATAACAAAACCTGATCAAATCTTAAAACAGATATGAGCAGATGTCTTGACTAGAATATGTATGGATTGCATATTTTTATAAAACAAAACAAAAACAAACATGAAACAACATTGCCAGCCTAGAACTACAAATTAAAACAGCTATAAGATTAATATACTTAATTATAATATATAATATAATTAATACTTAGTGTTGTCAAAATCTAAAAGCTGATAAAACCATGTGCTGATCAGGATACAAACTATTCATTGCTGGTTAAATGGCAAAATAGTAAACAGTTTGGCAGCTTCTTATAAACATTGCATATCAGATATTACACAACTGATTGGGAAATTTATGTCTAGGCAAAAAAATGTATATGGGTAGAAAATCCATTCAAAATTAAAGTAAGTAGAAGCAACTGAGCAAATATATTCTTTAAATAGTAAATGCTTGTAAATGTATAAAATAAAGTTAGACTCAGTGGTAAAATAAGTGGCCTATCCTGTAATGAAAAAGATGAAGAGGAATCTTATGTACACATTATTGGATCTTAAAAAAGTCATTCAGAAAAATACACACCCATCTATAATTCTAATCATGTGGCACTCTAGATAAAGCAAAATTATATAGACAAAAGACTGCCCAGTACTGGTCTGAAATCTGTGGCAATGCAGCTGAATAAGTAAAGCACGGGGAATTTTTCAGTGTGACAGAGCTATTTAGTAACCAAGTAATGACAAAAGTAAGACATTCAGCAGTTATCAAAACCCATAAACCACTGGGTACTGGTGGCACAAGCCTTTAATGCCAGCACTTGGGAGGCAGAGGCAGGCGGATTTCTGAGTTCGAGGCCAACCTGGTCTACAAGTGAGTTCCAGGACAGCCAGGGCTACACAGAGAAACCCAGTCTCGAAAAACCAAAAAAAAAAAAAAAAAAAAAACTATAAACCTTACAGGAAAGGATAACCTTTAATTAAAGTCAACTTTGAAAACTACTTAGTAGGTTGAGATCAGTATGATGGAATGCAGAATGTAGTAAGTTTAGGTAAAAAAAAAAAAAAAATTGGTATAAATACATGAAACAACCTCACTAAACACATAAGATTGTGATATAAGTGACTTTGGAATGAGAGTAATCTCTACACTAAAGACAAAAACAAACAACAAAATACCAACCTATTTTATAAGTATTATAGTTTAAATTTCATCAAATACTCATGGATAAATCTTATACTATTAGGAATATACACTGAAATTGGAAAACTAAGTAAATGTATGATTGACTGCAGTAGCTGCGTTTCGCAGTGTTTGGGTGGAGATAAGGCATAGCAAGGGCAATTATAGTCCATTTGACAGGGTTAGATTTGAGAACGTCTATAGAATTAAGTTTAACTTAGGGACATATGACTACATGTGGAAACACGTGTGTGTGTGTGTGTGTGTGTGTGTGTGTGTGTGTGTGTGTGTGTGTCTGTGTATACTAGTTAATACACACATATTCCTCCTTTACAATTGTGAAGTCCTTAGTCCAGATGGTAGAGAAAGGAAACTCAAGCCTGATTTACAAATGAGTTTGCAGTTCTCTGGTAGCCCCAAGAATGGACCAATGCAGAATTTAGCCCTGCACATGGTTAGTTGTGAAAGATTTTAACAACAACAACAAAAAAGGAAATTTTATCTAAAGATAAAAATTGTCCAGTATGTTTAGAGATGATGTTTAAAGATGTATGTCTCCGAGAGATGTCAGAGGTGTAGATGTTTATTGACTGCCTGGGAGTTACTAACGGTCTATGTGACTGGGCCTTGAGAGACTTGAGCTGGTGTCTGAGGATATGTATTTAACCCTGAAAAGGTTTCTTGCTCATCTAAAGACACCAAAAGAGTTTTGACTTCAAGAGAAAGCTTTGATTGATCAAGTAGAGGAAATGACACACCCATGGAACCTCCTAAGTATTTCTCCTGTGCCACCTGAAACAGTGGCTCAGCCCTGTCATAAAGTGCTTCAGAGTCACCGAGGATAACAGGAGATTCCCTGGCCGGCTTCTGGGCTCTTAATGGACATACTTGTGCCACTGTGCAGCTCCATGCATGGCTTTCTTTAGTTCTAGGCCCCTACAGGGAAGGGCTTTTCTAGAGCTGGCCTCTCCCCACTCCATTCTTTTTTCCAGGGCTTGACTTGGGCAGTAGAGCTGTGTCCTCCCAGCCTAACCCACTGTTACCCAAACTCTGTCCCAGACTTACACAGAGGTCTGAAACAATTGGTCATTTGTGGAGGCAGCTATCTACCCCAGGCAGCCAACCGGAAGTTATCTTGGCCTCAGCTGCACATTAAAAAAAAAAAAAAAAAAAAAGTGCACATGACTTCTGAAGCCAGCACTGTTCCTCAGCACCTAACTCATCCCAGGAACCTGCTCCTCTCTGTGAATAGCCTCTTCCGGGACTCCCAAAGGCAGGTTTCTGACAAACCTCGGAACTGTTGACTGTCTGTGTTAAGTCTATCACTGAATGTATCTGGCTCCTATTCTCTTAGGAAATGCTATTGAGTAATCCTTCATAGACCTCTCTGCCCTTCTAGTGCCTCCCTGAGTATTGCCTTTCCCGGCTGGCTTTTCGAATGCATACTGTTGGTTAGGATCCTTCCTTAAAATCATCAGCCCCTGAAACAAGAAGAAGAAAAGGGTAAATGGCAAATTCCCTGGAAGACGTTCAGGTGTGTTGTGACCTGGACTCTACCTGACCTCGCTGTGTCATGTGCTGTTTCCCACCTGGGCTTCCCTGCCACTGCTGTGCTTGGGTCCGGCCACGGCCTTCCTAACTTCTAAGCCTTCAAAAAACACCGCCATTCAGTCTCTCATCTGTGTCTTGTCAATCTACCTAAAAGTGTACTATCTTTCAAGATTCTGTCCAGCCGTGTCAGTCACTGGTGGGCACTCTCCCCTAAGATTTTTAGAAACCATCCTGCCTTTTTAGTCTTTCCATAGCACAGATGACCCTGTTTTGCCTCTCAGCCTGCCTTATATTACCTCGAGAAGGCTCAGCCTCTGGTATCTGAGGGGAAAGGCCATCTGGTGGCCCTGCCTAGAACAATATTTTTGACACATAGGAAATTACAGAGCTATGTGAAGATTTGAAAGAAACATGAAAACCTTACAGATCACTTCATTATAACATGAGGCTCCTAAAGCTAGAAATGCCCAGAATTATTGGAATCTCACTTTTATGGGCAGTACATATCATAATTGAGGTATCATTTGGGGCCAAGGTTAACGTGTTTTTCTTATTTAAAAAATTTTTTTTAATAACTTAGGAACAAATGTTGACTAAAGTGTCCAAGTTAGTTTTCACTGTCACAAATGACATTTTCTTTAATTATTTTGAAGACTGGGGGCCAACAGGCAGTTTTCTTTCCTTCCTAATGTGTTGGCTACAACAGTGTGTGGCATGGAGTTCCATTCTGAGCCCTTTTACATAATATATTTTAAAGCACCATGAAGAAAATCAACTTCCAGCCTGATTCAGGCTGTCATAAATTCACATTGGCCCAGGACTATTGAACACTGTGTTCTCTCCTCATGCTCAATTGCAAACAGCCCTTCATCAAGCCAACTCCTGTCCTGTAAACCCTGCATGCCCAGAAACACCTCAAGTAAAGCTAATGCACTTTGCATTGTGCTGTTAGGCTTTGTGTTTATGAGAGTTATGGAAATAGCTGCCGAAAACAATGACTTAAGTGCTTTTACTGGCCTTGCCATAGAGAATCCACCATGACCCACAGAACTGTCACATGAGCACATCTGGGAGAGGATGGCAGCTGACTTTGTGGTAAAGCTGCTTGACCTGCTCCCTTAGCTGAGGTGGTGCTTCATAAGTTAATGCCCAGCACAAGAAAAGGTCACTGGTGAGGATGTTTGGCAGCGCATACTAGCATGACTTTACTTTCCAGTGAATCTGTCCTGTTCGTTATCTGCTTAATGAAGTCTTTGGCTCCTTGGTTATCAAGTCAAGATGCTCCTTTTTAAATTCTGAAAATATATTTGTAATGCAGTATTTGGTGTCTATCATATAGTAGTAGTGGTTACTGACAGAGTAAATGAAGTGTGTGTGTGTGTGTGTGTGTGTGGTTTTGTTTGTGTTTGTTTGCTTTTGTTTTTCCTGGCTGTATTCTTTCAATGGCCCAGTAGATCATAGTCAATTACCATAAGTGGTTTCTTCTTGAGGTATAATTTTCTTAAGGTTTATGTCTGTGTATCCTTTAAGCCATAAGAGTACCTTGCAGCTTATGTTCAGTTGTTGCTTGAAGTAATGAGTTGTAGGAAGGAATTGCTCCTAATACTAATGCCATCTATCATCTCTGTTTCTAGATATTACCGTTTAAAGAAACCCTTTTACCGGCAAACCTATGCTAAAGAGCATAAGTAACAAAGGAAACCGTGACTGTTACCTGTCAAGTAAGAAGCATTTAATGCCAGAATGGCTCACCTCAAGCGACTAGTAAAATTGCACATTAAAAGACATTACCACAGAAAGTTCTGGAAGCTTGGTGCAGTCATCTTTTTCTTTTTAGTAGTGCTGATTTTAATGCAAAGAGAAGTAAGTGTTCAATACTCCAAGGAGGAATCAAAGATGGAGAGAAACTTGAAAAACAAAAACAAAATGTTTGACTTTATGCTCGAAGCTGTAAATAACATTAAAGATGCAATGCCAAAGATGCAAATAGGAGCACCCATCAAGGAGAACTTGGACGTCCCTGAGAGACCCTGTTTGCAAGGGTACTACACAGCCGCAGAGTTGAAACCTGTTCTCGACCGCCCACCTCAGGATTCTAACGCACCCGGTGCTTCTGGCAAGCCCTTTAAGATCACCCACCTCACCCCAGAGGAGCAGAAGGAGAAAGAGCGTGGAGAAACGAAGCACTGCTTCAACGCCTTTGCAAGTGACAGAATTTCTCTACACCGGGATCTCGGACCTGACACCCGACCGCCTGAGTACGTTCGAGAATGTTCACTTACTCTTTGTCAGCAGAGTCTCCATGGAAGAGGCACTAACGCGGGCTGATTCTTTAGGGGCTTGGAAGCAGCATATCGGGCAATGCTGTTTGTTTGATGTTTGCTTTGTTCTCGTTTATAATGACCGAGGTGGAGTATCCTTGGCTCTTACTGGTTTGGCACTGGACCATGAAATGTATCTTCTGAATTAGGAAACTGAATTCTAGGTCTGCTGTGTGCTGGGAAGTTGTTTTATTTTCAAATGGCATAATTTCTTAATCTATTTAGGAACATTTGGACAGTTTTTGTAGAAATGTGGGAGGTAAAGGGGTTGTTTTCATGTTTTTAATTTGCTGTGGGAATAGAAATGTTTTTTAAAATGTGCCAAGCTTTTGAAGCTCTTAGGTAGTTCACTGGTTTGTGAAGTGCGTCACACACTTTGTGAGACCCGTCACTACTACATGACTATATCTCAGAATGCCCTGTGTCTTGTACACTTTGTTTTAAGGGTGGATGTTGTTGCAGCTACCCTCCACTTGCTCAGAGCTCTGCTGCTGCTTTCTCGTGTCTGTAGAATTAGCTCCCACGTACCGAGAGGCAAGTGTCCCTTATTATTAACTGGTGTCATTTACATACTTGTCTGGACTGTACAGGATCTTTCTCTGCTAATTAACTATTTGGGGGCTGAAGAGATGGTTCACAGGGTAAGAGCACTTACTGTTCTTCCAGAGGTCCTGAGTTCAATTCCCAACAACCACATGGTGGCTCATAACCATCCATAATGAGATCTGGTGCCCTTTTCTGGCATGCAGGTAGAATATTGTATACATAATAGATATATCTTTAAGACAAAACAAAACAAAAAACTATTTTGCTACCTATAAGGGTATGTTTAAGTGCTGTATTTGAATTACAAAAGGTGAGATGAATTCCAGCACTGCTGAGCCATCCATGAATTTTTGAGAGCACAAGACAGGCACACAGTAGGCAACCAATGGTCCTAATAGATTACATTTGCCATTGAATCAAAGCAAACGAACAAAACAAACAAACAAAAAATGCAGACTTTTGTAGATGGGTTTATTCTTTTACTCAGATTTTGCCAGATGTGTGATTGTGAGCCCCTGCTCTTGAGTACATGCGTCCCTGCATGTTGAAGTTGCAGGTATAGATTTATGTAACTATTCTAATCAGTGTGGTTCAAGGACAAGTTGCCCTTCACTTCAAGGTAAATGTGGGAAGAAACGGTTGCTCTGTAACGTATCCTAGTGTTTCAGAGTTCATTTCTTGTATCACTAGATTCTAATGCAGCATTACGTTTTATTAATTCTGGGAGAATTCGTGACTGAAAAGCAATCCACATAAAAATTCATTAAGCATAGTTTTTATTCATTGAGATGTCAGTTACAATCAGCTGAAGATGAGCATCTTAATTCTAGCATTAGCAAACTTCAATAATGCTCAGTAATTTAATTACTGAGGAATAGACAATCAACTTAGCACGTTAACAGCAGTTATATTTTAGGAGTTGGAGATCTCCTCTACTACTTCCTGGATAGCACTTTGTCAGGAGTGGGGCCGGGGTGTGTGTATGTGTGTGTGTGTGTGTGTGTGTGTGTGTGCTAAATTCCAGTCATTTCTTAACGTTGATTGTGACCAGCGTTAGCACAACCCCTTCTTCGGTAAAACTCATAGCATTTTTTCAAGACTCATCAGTCATTTGGGTCTAATTTCTCTTAGAGCTAGGTGATAAACTGATTGATAATTTAAGCATCTCTAAATGCTGAAATATACAATTTCCCTTACAGTAAATATAGAAACTCTGTGGCAGCTCATTTGATTGCACTATTTTAAAAGAAGTGAATTGGCTTTTTAGCATAAATTTGCTATGTACACTATTTCAGAATGATTGCAGTTTATAAAATTATACTGAGAGATGTTATTGCTTTCATTAATGATATAGCTAACACTTTGCTAAGACCCTCCTGCTGTCACTTTTTACTAATTCACATTAATAGTTACCTATAATAAATCCTAGCTTACTTAAACAGAGGAAAAGCCTTGCATTATTAAATTGATAGCATTTTACTAGTGGTGTGTGTGTGTGTGTATGTATGTGTATGTGTGTGTGTGTGTGTGTGTGTGTGTGTGTGTGTGTGTGTGTGCATTCGTGAAGAACCATGTGTGTTCTGTGCAGGAGATCAGCTGATAAGGCAACCTCGTCTATATGGTCACTTAAATGTCAAACATGGTTGTATCATTTTGGGCAGCAGACTATCATTTTCCCGCCCTATAAAAACAGTACGTGGACAATCAAACATTGCTGCTCAAACTCAAAGGCAAGGAAGTAAATCATTCACTCGTAGAGATAAGACCCAAGAAACTTCAGCTGCTTTGAATGGCCAATACGGCCATCACCATTGTGGCAGTTGGGCCGCCAAACGAATCTAATTCTCTCACAAAAAGCTTTTATATCCATACGTCGGTAGCAATGTGTTTAGGACTCTACCGAAAGCAGGTCAGTAGGGTGGAATGTTTATGGAAGAGGAAAGGAATTAGATCAGAGGGACCTGTCAAGAGGTCATGTCAGCTAAGCTGAGGGGAAAGGGGTGTGAAGAAGACAATGTCACAAGAGTGAACTTGATAATAATATGTAACTAGTGCTTTTAGGTAACTTATGCTAACACTAGTTAGTCATGTCAAGGACCACTTAGGAGTCCCTTCCGTGTATACATCTGTGTAACAGATGGACATATGCACAAGACTTTTTTTTAAAGACAGGGTCTCAGTATGTAGCCTTGACTGGCCTCTTATTTGCTGTGTAGACAGACTTGGCTCAAGCCCCCAGAGACTCGCCTGCCTTGCCTTCCAGTTGCTGCTACTGAGTCATGTATGATCATGACTGTTCCAGTGTGAACCTTTTACCATAAATATATAGGTCTTTATGTTTCTAAATGTATCCTATTAAAGGACAGCTTAAATATGATAGATCTTAATTAATCAGCAAATCACATTATCAGAGTGAGTTCCTCAGTACAGATGGGTAAGTAGCACCAGGCATTTGAAGATCATAAAGAACCTAGGTTTTATGGTGGCCTTATTTCCTATTTTGAGTCCATATATAAAGTAAATTGATTAAATTAACCTGGGAAATACTTAGGAAACACACATCCTGTACATACAAACATGTCTAATGTCAAATAATTTGAACAAAACTGGATATCCGATTAATGAAGTTATACAGTCTAAATCAAAAATAAGGAAAATGGGTGACTTAGACAAGAAAACAAAATATTTTGGTTCTTACGAACAGTAGCTAGAAAGTTTGATTTTGCGTGTTGCTTCATTTATAGGCTGTATTTCTTTCTAAAATCAGACTGTGTAGAAAACTCAGCAGTCATACACTGGAGACATGGTTAGGGTGAATGAGCTGTCTGTAGAGCTTTGCTTTAACCTAGTTATGTTTATACACCATGAAGATAATTTCATATAGGACGAAAGCTATCTGCTGTCGTTTGGGGCGAGGATGATCAAATGGTGATAGCTTGAGCAGTGGTGTAGCAAAGGTGTGACCACAGTGAGCTAAGTCAAGAGTCATAACTGCTCTCCCACTTTGGCTTTTTCTAGATGTATTGAACAAAAGTTTAAGCGCTGCCCACCCCTGCCTACCACCAGTGTCATAATAGTCTTTCACAATGAAGCGTGGTCCACGCTGCTTAGGACCGTCCACAGTGTGCTCTATTCCTCACCTGCCATACTGCTGAAGGAGATCATTTTGGTGGACGATGCTAGTGTAGATGGTAAGAAAGCACTTGCTTATCAATAAATCTGTGTGATCATGTCCAAAGTCTGCCTGGCTTGCGTTATATGCCCTGAGTATCACCCCAGAACCTGATGGGGTTGGGTGTTGTGTGACGAATGGTGGAGTCTGACTTTCAGGATGTCACAGTTGGACGTTTGGGGTCATGAGACTCTCTGAACACCCTTAGTCATAACTGTAGGTCTGGGTGTGCGGCTGTTACTCTAGAGCATAGTGGCTAAGCACCGAGATGTGAGCCTGAAGTAAAACTGCCTGGGCTGGAACCCCAGCCCTGGTCCTAACCAGCTGTGTGAATTTGTTAAGTTACTTCCTGCTCACCCTGTCTCGTTATTGGTATAATGGAGACAATGTCATGCTGTTTCGAATGTAAATGATGTCATTGCCTTCTAAACCATTGAAGAGGAAGACTACAATGAGTTTAATCAATATGCTGCTGTTTATATGAAGCATCCCACTGTATGATTCAGAATTGGAGCATTGTTGGGTTTTTAAATATGAAGGAATTCATGTAAGTACCATAATTAACAGGTGATGTTAATAAGTGCCTGATGCCACAGTGTCCCTCCATTCTGGGTTATTCAGGCATTTCCCCCAGTGTAGAGCTGAGGATCTGATAGAGACTTTGTGCATGTCAGGTAACTGCTATACCACAGAAGTATGTCCTCAGACCTGGGCTTTAAAAAAAAAAAAAATGTCAGTATTGTTTTTAAAATTAGCAATGCTCTTTAAATATCTGTTTCTGCTTAAAATGGTAAGTCAGATACCAATTAGACATTTTGAATTAGAATCAAAAGTCTAACAAATATTCTGGTGTCCAATTTTTCAAAAGTACAATTATGAAAAGTAAAAAACAATTTATTTCAGTGATTACAAAATTTACCCCTGAGTAAACACAGGTTTGCAGTTGGATTCCCAGAAGCTTAATCCCAAATTTTAGTTATTTCTTCATTTTGTAAAATAGCTACAAAATATCCTCATTAAACCCAAAACATTGTACAAGAAAAGAAAAAGATGAGTGACTACCCGTTATGTTACATTATTTGTATCCCTATCCAGACATGGTAATGTGTGGGCATAAAATGAAGCTATTAACCTCATCATATATATACAGCTCTGTGTTTCCATGGTTTCACTTAAACATTTAGAGTAAAGTCAGGCTGTATTCCCAATAAAGAGAAACATTTGGGCAGGAAAGAAAACGTTTTCCAATTCAGAGATTTTTGACATGAGTGTGATAACTAATCTCCAAATGAGGAAGTTTTATAATTCTTGTCTTCTGGACTCAACTTAGATTCCATACATTAGATGTGTTGTTGGGTGCCTACAATACCAACTGATACCTAGGGCTCTAGCAAACAAGTAGAAAAAACAAACAAAACCCAGAATGGGCTAAGAAAAGGAAGGTGAAATGGAGTTACACACTATGTTGATCTTTGATTCTAACACCCTTTCCGATTACTTTAGCACTTAATTGTAACTAGCTGGTATTTTGCTGCTTAATCCGATTTTGTGGTTCTTCCTGTCTGGTTGGACAGCAGCCAGTGGGTTTTAAGTCATGCATGATTAAGATCTGTGTCAACTCTAAATTTACCTGGAAAAAGCCGCTAATACAGTCTTAAGGATGTTTTCTTTTCTTTCTTTCCTCCTAGATTTCTCAAATGTCCTTTCATTCACAGTGTTTATTCTGCTTGATTGTCCCAAGTAGTGAGACAGTAGAGGCATGGTAAATTTACTTCTAGTGGGCATTCAGTTGAAAACCGCCTATTTAAAAGCTCATACAACCATTGAATTGAGGGACTCATAAATGAAGACATACCCATTGGTCTTCTTCCTGTTTCAACCATTCCTTCTATTTTCCTTTCCTAATCACTTTCAAAATAAAGCCTAAAACTTACCTAGTTACATTAGAGTCATACTCATTTAAAATTTAACGTTTTTCACCTAACACTGATTAGCGCCCCCTTTGGGCTTCAGAATAATTTTATTTGATGAGCTAGACATTTTCCCAATGGCTTACCTTGTTTCTCCCTATAACATCTCTCCATGCCACACAGGTGGCAGTAAGTGCTGTCCAGGAGCTTGAGTCACTGGGTTTAATTTGCCTTTCACATCTGCCTACCTACACATACACACACACATACAGATATATATATATATATATAATAGATATAATATATATATATATATACAGAGAGAGAGAGAGAGAGAGAGAGTGAGAGAGAGAGAGATTGAGAGAGAGAGAGGGAGACAGAGAGAGGGAGGGAGGGAGACAGAGAGAAAGAGGGAGGGAGACAGTGAGAGAGAGAGAGAGAGAGAGAGAGAGAGAGAGACAAGAGACAGAAACAAACAAACAGAGAAACTAGTCCCTGATACCAGCTTGTTTAGGATAAGCAGCATGAGATGTGAACATTCAAGTACCAATAAGATAAGTTAACATTTTAAGAGTAGTGTTACCTGGTAGGCCCTGCATACTGCTGTCCTGGAGTTCCATCTCATTGTCCCAACTGTCACCTATGCTGCTAGTTCTGTCATGTCCTCCCTGTAGATAAGGGGTCTGAATATAGAAAGGGTACAATTGTCTAATTGTCTAAGAGTTAAAAGGAATACTGCTCAAACCCAAGATCTCTGATCTGATGTAATTTTACACTTACCTTCCCAAAATGGAGTGTGGGTTGGATAAAATCTAGGGAGCAGATCAGAATTTGAACATAATTTAGATGTTTGGGTTTTTTCATTTGTTTGTTTGTTAATGATTTTCCTATATTTTGAGTGCGGGTGTTTTACCTATATGTATGTTTGCATACCACATGCATGCAGTGCCCAAGGAGGCCAAGAGAGGGTGTCAGATCCCCAGAGAGTGGAATTATAAATAGTTAAGAACCAGAATATGGATGCTGGGAATTGAACTTTGATCCTCTGGAAGAACAGCCAATTCTCTTAACCTCTGAGCCATCTCTCCAGCCTCTTTTAGAGGTGGGGGCAGGATGTATTGGAAAGATATGTCACAACTCCAATGAATAAAGCCACATGAACACCTTTGAAATTTGCAAGTCACTGAAAGTATTTTATGGTTTTGCCTGTGGGTATAGTGCAACCTTGCATGGGTTGAGGAGACTATCCCCGGCGTACCTACAAGGAGTTAAGATACCAAGTCAGTGGCAGCAACAGGGAGAAAGTAAGGCTTAACCTTCCTTTCCCTGGGTGTTCTTTCTGGAGTACAGTCCCCTGATGAGTACTTAACCTTCACAACAGCAACGTTCCCCTTTGCATCTTTGAGGACACCTATGTCATCCAAGCCAAAGCCAAACTCTGCTGCGTTGCCTTTGAAATGTGGGAGGAGCAAATGTACGTTACTTTCTCCATACTCCCCCATGTATGTGATTTCTGAGCCTAACAAGGTCACTTAGACTCAATTACCTACTAACAAGAATTCAAAAATTTAATGGCGGGCTAGATGCATTGGTATAAGCTGTAATCCCAGCAACTCTGTAGGCTGAGGCACAAGAATTGTACATTCTGTTGTAGGCCAGCCTGGGCTTTGTAGCAAGACCATGTCTGAAACAAACAACAAAACAAAATGCCCACCACACCAAAAATAATTTAATAGACAGAGTAGACTGAAGGTGCTTAAAACTATAAACAGCCCTTGATTGATTTGATTCAGTTTCCATTCATTGATATTCTCAACTTTTGCTTCTTATCTATCTCATCCAAACTCAGATGTTTAGTATCCTGAATTATGTATACTACTGTGGCTTTGTCTATGCATTTAACTACCTAATTTACATGCTCCTTTTTAGTTCTGTATTGTATTGGGAAAGAAATCAAGAGAAGTCAAAAGTTTTCTGCTGATGGTAGAAATGTCCCCCACCTACCACAAGTCTGAACATCCCCTACCTGTCTTTTCCTTGGTGTTCTGGTATTTAAGCTGTTTTGATCACTGCCTAACAGCTAGTGAAACTGAAAAGAATTGGTGGCCTGTCATTTCTTGCCAAGATTCTCAAATTTTAGAACCAGTTTAAACATTTGTAGTTGTTTTGTTTTTAAATTGAAATCTATCTGACTCCCATAGTCACTCTCTGGGAGCTTTCTAAACTCCTAGGGTCTGCTCCATGTAAGCTTCTCAGATGCCCCTGACATATTACATGTATTTGTATGAAGTGGATGCAATAAGTCCAAGCTATAACATCAGGTAATACAGGAGTTATAATTTGTATACAAAGTCTCGTTGTCTTGAAGAGTTAAAGGTAACAGAATGCCTCTTTTATTGACACAACAAGCAAATGAATTTAACAGAATCTTGTCATGAATTTAGAAGGGTCAGTGACTGGTGATTTCATTAGTTTTCACACATTATATATGAAGACAAATTTCAATAAAAGCTAATTCTAATTGTTTTCTCCTTTACAGACTATTTGCATGAAAAACTAGAGGAATACATAAAACAGTTTTCTATTGTGAAAATAGTCAGGCAGCAAGAAAGGAAAGGCCTGATCACTGCGCGGTTGCTAGGGGCAGCTGTAGCAACTGCCGAGACGCTCACGTTCTTAGACGCTCACTGTAAGTGCCTGTTTACAGATGGCTTGTAACTTTCCTCCTACTCTCCTTCGCTTGAAAGTTAATTTTTCTTTAGATGTCTAATTGCGTTCTCCCGAATATCATCTTTAACTGATGACAGCCATGACAGGCCAAGGAGGCCAAGCTAGTGACTCTGCATTAGAGCTTCACCTGTTGAGCTCCTGGGTCCTCGGTGTTTCACAGAACTCAGCTTTCCCTGTGGGTGATTCATGCTTATGAACCCCCTGCCCCAGATGTTCATTCTTTAAGAAAACAGAAGGCAGGGTGGACTGTTTGCTTGCTGTTTTTCATTCCTTCACTGTGAGGTCGAACTTTTACATCGGTATGATCAGCACCATCATTAAACTTTGTTTCAATACTCCCACTTTTACCAGTCTTTTTGCCCCCTGTTGAAGAGTCGTTGAATCTCTTCTGCCCAGGAAGGGATATCCTGCTATCTCATCCATGAAGATTGCAGTTTTGCTACTTTTGTTACCCTGGGGTGTTTTCCTGTGTTGCCATTGTTTTCAGTGGCACTGTTGATAGTTTTAGAAAGGCGTTTGGGGTCAGCTTGCAATGGATATGATAGGCATGAACAAAGCACTTAGTGCCCGAAACTGTAAGCTTTGAGAGTTTTACTCTTCCTATGAATGCTTGATCTTGTCCTGCCAAGCTCTTGGGTTACACTTCACCCAAAATCTGGTTGAAACATACACTAATTATTACAGGAAGGTTTTTGTGTTTTTTTGTTGTTGTGGAGAGCCGTCACATCTGATATTCTCTTAATCTAGCATTTGGAAAATGAGTGGCGATTGAGAGGTGTTTTTCACTGACCCAAAACTGCAGTAAGATCTAGTTTTGAATTCTTCTGCTGCTGAACAATGGTTCTTTTGGTTCATGACTGCCACGTTTAATTTAATGAGGGTCTCACCTGTGAGATATGCAGTCTGGTTCAAGACCATGATTCTGACTTTCATGGGGCTCTAGCCCAGGCCCACTTCCATCAGGACCATAGCAGCTTTGGATAATTTTTCTCAAGTCACTAAATTCAGAATAGTCTTAACTTTCTGACTCCCTTTCTCATAAGACTCAGGAAGAGAAATTAAGATTTCAGTTACTGTGCCTTAGTTGTGGAGAGGAAAACTTATTTAAATAACTTAGACTAATTTTAGGACTAAGTGCAAAGGTTACCTTGATTCGTAGCCCTCTCTTAAAGGAAAAGGATAGCAAGTGTATTAGTGTCTACTTCCCATTCTAGGAGAAAAAGGTCATTGTCTTTTAGAAGAATTTTCCTTACTTTATTGTTTCTTTTTAATTTTATTCTTATCACAGGAGCCCTTAAGATGTCCCTTCTTTAGAGGTCTGTTGTACAGTATAGTGGCTATACTTAACACACACACACACAGAGGAGGTGATGAGTAGAAGTTTTATTTAGCATGATCATAGTTAAATGTATGCATGCGTGGGCATCAAAACAAGCTGTGTACTGTAAATGCATCATTTTTGCCAATTACCCATGTATATATATTCAAGACACAGATGATCTTTTCCTTCCAGTTTGTCCATAAACTTTCACGTAATACTCAAGGGTGGGACATCTTTGAACATTTCCGTTAAATTGACAGTAGCTTCTGCATTGCGCAGGTGAGTGTTTCTATGGTTGGTTGGAACCTTTGCTGGCCAGAATAGCGGAGAATCACACTGCCGTGGTGAGTCCAGACATCGCATCCATAGATCTTAACACATTTGAATTCAACAAGCCTTCTCCCTACGGAAGCAACCATAACCGTGGAAATTTTGACTGGAGCCTTTCCTTTGGCTGGGAATCACTTCCTGATCATGAGAAGCAAAGGAGGAAAGACGAAACCTACCCAATTAAGTAAGACGCTTGCTCCTATGCTAACACTCACACCATAGCACCAGATGCTGCCTACGTGTATGCATCTCTACAGCAGCTGCTCATGTGATAATTCTTAAGAATGGAAAAAAGTTCCCTCTATAGATTGGAATGTACTAAGCTCTTCTGCATATTATTGAGCAGCCAGTAGGATTGAGTGAATCCTCATGTCTTCATAAATTATAGTTTTTTTTAAGAAAATAAATCAGATAAGGAGAGATACAATAATAATGGAATATGACTTTTTTTAAATTAATGCCTTTTATTGAGATAACATTTTTTGTTCTGCTATTTCTTTTTTTAATTATTATTATTTATTTATTTTTGCACTCCAGATTTTATTCCCGCCACCCCTGTCAACCCTCTGACTCTTTCGAATCCCATACCTCCAACTCCCCCAACCCCCATCTCCACAAGGTTGTCCCCACCCCCCCACGACATTTTTTTTTAAAGTATTTACTTTCCCTGAAACCTTAACCTTGAATAACTTTTAACTATTCGTTATATACATGAGATTTTAAATGTACTAACTCCTCACCTGTAATGTCAATTTGGTTTTTTAAAATGGCTTCTTTCATCTTGTTTAATCTATATAACAAACTATGGTGATCTATTTCTTTTTAGGACCCCCACCTTTGCAGGAGGCCTTTTTTCTATATCTAAAGAATATTTTGAGCACATTGGAAGTTATGATGATGAAATGGAAATCTGGGGAGGTGAAAATATAGAAATGTCATTCCGAGTAAGTTTATGGAGACTAAACGTAGCATGCATGTCAAACAGTGTGAGGTGTTGTGTTCTGAGCAGCTCATACCGACTGTTGCAGATGTATGCTGTCTTTATGTATTTAGTGCTTTCTATAATGTAATTGCTGGAAAATTGGCAAATGAGGCTACGTCTGTTTAAGTTGTAACTTGATATATTTATTCATGGTTGCCAATGTAACAAGAGGAATCAGTTAAACTCCTGTGTCCAGGCAATAACACCAATTAATGCACTTGTAGCTACTGAATCCCAGCCAAGACAAATATAATTAAGCCTAGTGCTTCAGGAAATGAGCTGATTATCAGGGGAGTCCGTATGGAAAACATTTATTTATAACTGTAAAGGACACTAGACGAAATTCTTTGCATCCTATGAGCTGCTCTCCTCCTTTTCATAGTGCATGTTATAAGTTAATAGAAACAAAACAAGGCTTTTAGTAGGCATGGCGCATGCTTAATATATTCAGTTTCATGAGGTCATTTCCGTGGCAGCCATGTCACTCACTGTTAGTCCTTTAGATTGGAATGTAGTGGGGGAAAGAACTGGGAATTAGAAGCTTTAAGCTTTGGCTCTGACTTGCATACTGGCAGTAGTGACTTTAGCCTCTTCAGAACTGCTGAGGGGCAGGGGCCTTTTTAAACTCTGCTCAGTGTTTCTAGCCCCTAGCAAATACTGAATCTCAATGCAGTTTGCTGAAGTGAGCTTCTGAATGATCTGATGTGTTTAAATGAGAAAAGAAAGAGGTCTGAGCACCTCTCTCACTTGTAGCATCTACTCTTTAGCATGGCTTCTTTTAGGTCTTTACTTGCTGATGGTTGGCAGGAGAACAGATTGCTAATGGGTTGGCAGGAGAACCAATTGCTAAGGCATGTTATTTACAACTACTGGAACTGGTAGACCCATCCTAGATAGGTACAGACTTTTTACTATGATGAGCAAATTCCTTTGAAACTAGGATGGGTTACATTTTGTCTATAATTGCTTTCTTGAATGACTTTCTTTGATACCAAGTTGACTATCTAAGGAGTAAATAGAGTCTGGGTCCCTTTGTCCAGGATGGCTGCTTTATTTCTTTAGTAGAAAAGTGTGTAGTTTCAGCAAGTGATCGTGAGTTTAAGGTGGAAGTCAGCTACGCTGGAGCCTTGTTTTCCCCTATTAGAACACTTGCATAATTATTGGTCAAAGAAGAAACTTGGAATTAGTTTTTCTGAAGAACTCATGATTTTGCAAACCTACTTTCTGGAGATGTGCCTTTGTTCTCTCTTGGTGCATTTAATAAAACTATTGTTTACATTCATAGAACATAAACTGAACTGGCATACAGACTATATGACATACCAGCAAATCTCTATCTATATTTTGTACTTATTGATATCTTAAAGGTAAACTTAGAGCAACAGTTTGTTTTTCCCAAAATACTGTAAATTGAAACAAATATCATTAATTATCAGGTATGGCAATGTGGTGGGCAGTTGGAGATTATGCCTTGCTCTGTTGTTGGACATGTTTTTCGCAGCAAAAGCCCTCACACCTTTCCAAAAGGCACTCAGGTGATTGCTCGTAACCAAGTGCGGCTTGCAGAAGTCTGGATGGACGAATACAAGGAAATATTCTATAGGAGAAACACAGACGCAGCAAAAATCGTTAAGCAAGTAAGTGAGGGCTATGTTCTGAAATGACAGTTAAAAACTAGTCCAGACTCAGAAGCCCTTTTGCTTGAATCACCTCAAGTTAAAAAAAAAAAAAAAAAAAAAAAGGAGAAGTTTAAAAAGTATTTTTGAAGGTCAGCTTTTAAATTTTAAGCCTTCAAATAAATAACTTTCGGCCATCAAGATGGTGTAATGGGTAAAGGTTGCTTGTCACCAAACCAGAGTTCTATCCCTGGGGCCCATACCTTGGCTTGTGTATACACACTTACAGACACCACCACCACCAGTAACAATAACAATAATAATAATAACAGTAATAATAATAGATAGTAATAGTATGCTAGTTTGCTCTTTTAAGGGGAAAATTTAAACAGCCTTATGAAATTCAAACATTTTCTTTTAATATGAAAGATATTTTTGTGACTGCCTCCAAATATTATTTGACTAAGTAGGACTTCTTTTAACCATTCTCAATTGACATGAATAACTCTTAACTAGAGATTTGAAGGGGCATTTTGAGTCGGATATGCAGATAGGGTCTTACTGTGGCTTAATAATGATCTGGAAGTAACAAAGCTCTTATTCCTCAAATCCCAACTTCCTGCTAGAGATGCATGAGGCAACCCTCACCCCTTTAAGAATGCACAAGGGGGGCTGCTGTTCGTGATGTGATTGCCAGGAACCTGGGCTGGGTTTTGGTGCCTGTTCTTTCTTTCTTTCTCCTTCCCTATCTTGAGAGAGACCATACATATCCTGCCCGTTTCCCAGAGGAGCTATGAAATAGGGCAATGATAAGTATGTAAGTACTGACAGACTTAGGATGCTTTTTACATGTGTGTTACACATACATGTACATATGCACTTGTCAAAGGCGCAAATGCACATGGTGGTGCGATGTTTGCTGTCATTTGTCAGGTGCCATCTACACTTTGGTTCTTTGTTTGTTTGGAGACAGGGTCTCTGTGTGCTCAGGAAGTAGTTAGTATTAGGTCGTCAGACCAGGGAAGAGATCCAAGGGTCATCCTCTCTCAGTATCTCCAGCACGGGGATTAAAGCCCTCACTGCCATGTGCGGCTTTTTTATACTGCGGGTTCTGGGGACTAAGCTACCATATTCAGCTCCTAACCATATGATGCTCTCACTAGTGACTGTTCATAGATTCTAGTTGGCAGAATCCTGAGATTTAATGCACTAGAACTGAGCTCCAGCAGCTTTGTCTGGGAGTGATGAGTTGACTTAATAGTTTAAGGACATGTCTATAGGAAGCAGCACTCACTTAGAGAAGGCATTTCTCGGGAGTCAGGCATCTGTGCATTGACGGCTATAGTGAAGAAAGATCTTTTACCCACTTGTTTGATCCACAGTGTCTCCCTACAAGTCAGTAGGGTGCGCTACTCCAGGTTGGAACTCTTAACTAAAGGTGACTAAGACAAGTTGAGCAAATCTGTACTACATGCCTAAGCAGAAAGTGGGCACTAAATAAAGCTGCTGTTCTGCTTCTCACCTATAGAGGGACTGTGAAGTGAGCCAGCCAGTACCTGTCCCCACATATGCTAATGTCCCTAAGAGTCGTTCTGTTTTACTAAAACACCCGAGCTGGAGATACTGGAACTGGCATAAGAAAGTATTTTCCTTGGTTGGACTGATTAGTTCCATCACTTCTGCTCTCATCCGTTTAGGTATCCACTGCAGTTCCCCTCTAACTGTTTCCTATAAACGGAATAGTTTTCAGTTTAGTGTATTTCTAATTGTCTTCCTTGCCCTTTTGAATAAAGGGAAATAAAATACAATCAACTGAAAATTGCCTTTTTCAACCCAGCATCCAGGTGGGAATTTTGTTAAGATTAAAACATTTAAATTAGAAAACATCCAACTGTGTAGTGTGCAATTTGACTACAAAGAGATATTGATTTCATTGGGTCTTAGCAAAGCCTATCTGCACTGTGTTTCCTCACACTTGCCTATGTAGGTCATTTTAAAGGAAAGAGCCAGCATGAATTCAGAATGCTGTCACAACCAGCCACGTGCTCACAGCTCACAGTAATAAAATGTACTACAGACTCTGGCCTGCACTGCAGTATGATTTTTGATTCTCTTAAACTGCCAGTGACCAGGCAGTTAGCATACCTGTTGGTTACATGAGCGGCATGCACTTAAAGTCCACCTTACATTCCCATCCAGAACTTTACTTAATAACTAAATGTAAATACAAGTAGCACCCTTTGAAGTGTGTATCAGAGCCTATTTGACTGAGCATTCCCTTCATCCCCGCCCCTGTCTATTTCTAGAAATCATTTGGTGATCTTTCAAAAAGATATGAAATAAAGAAACGCCTTCAGTGTAAAAATTTTACATGGTACCTGAACACTATTTACCCAGAAGCGTATGTACCAGACCTTAATCCTGTTATATCTGGATATGTGAGTATTTTTATGTTCCTCTTTTCCCTTGATAAACTCCCTCCCATACCTTTTAATTTATTGCTTTTGAAGTTTTCCATTATCAATGCCACTTCCCTAAAATTAGTTAAAAAGTAGAAATTACTCAGTTTAATTTTTTATGATTTAAATCTTTTACTTAGATTAAGAGTGTTGGCCAGCCTTTATGTCTGGATGTGGGTGAGAATAACCAGGGAGGCAAGCCATTGATTCTGTACACGTGCCATGGACTTGGGGGAAATCAGGTGAGCATGGGATGGGAATGTCTTTTTTTTTTTTTTTTTTTTTTCAGAGCACTTGCAGACACTGTCAGGTGCTGTGTGTTTTCAGAAGCAACGACTGAGGTAAACTGGTGTGGAGCTATCCTTAAACTACACATAGTAATATTAAAGGCATAGAGTACTTTACTGTGGTTTTCCCTTTGGATCAGAAAATAACCTGTAGTTACCCACTTGATCAATAGAAAGGATAATAAAAAATAGAATAGTATCATTGGATTGCATGTATGCATGTGTCTATATTTGCATGTATGTTATGTGTTCAATATAATTTTTTTTATTTGCGTGACTGTTCGTATGGAGGTTTTGTGACCTGTCAGGTGAAGAACATATTAAATGTAATATTATGTAGCATCTAGTGTTAATGCTGACACAGCTGCATTGTAAGTTCTTTCGGGGGCAGAGATTGCTTCAGTATACTGCATCCAAATGCTTCTCTCCCCCATTACTGACATCATCCAAATGTGTTTCTCCCCACCCCCTCCCCATTACTGACATCTTCGTTTTTACTATTTTCCCAATTAGTGGCAAATATGAAACGTTACTACCTGGCTTACAAGAAGTAGAAAATACTAGGTTTCTTGGGTTTAGCTTATTTTTACCTTAGCATTTTTAGAGTTTCTCCAGTTAGTTGGCATGTTTCCTGACTGACCCCTGAGTACTAGCTCTGATGGGCTGAATCCATTTTGCTCCCAGCTCCCTTAGGAAACACCAGTATTGCAGAACCAGCATTTATAGTCAGTAACATAAGGTCTGGCTGGAGTAAGGAATCTAGGGTGCTACACAGATATATAAAACCACATCAGAATTAGATGAGGTGCCCATGGGTTTTCCCCGAGAAAGATATAGCATTTTAGTCTGTACATTGAGAGGTGAGTTAAAACCCAGAGAGGTGCTTGGTGGGAATGGAATGAGAAGAGTATGAGGAAGGATGTGGAAAGAACATCGTTCAGCACCTTTTCCTGTTGAGGAATTGCCTGTGTTTTGGTGCAGGATTTTCACCATAGTATATACTTGCACTACTTGGCGCTCACTTTGACAGGACTCTGTAACTATCTGTATTAGGAAGAAAGGATCAGTTTATCTCCTGGGCAGTCTACTTCTACACATCTTCCTATTCATTAAACTCAGCTTAATCTAGTTTCAGTCTTTGTTTGCATAAAATAACCAGACTGTATGGGGTTTATAACAGAAGCCAGAACTGGTGAAGGATCTTGGAACAGACAAGGAATTCTTAAATGTGCTTATAGTCATATATACATGTACAAACATATACATATACATGTACATATATACCTGTTTTAGTGTGTGAGGGAAGAGAGAATACACACACATACAAACACACACACATGTCTATATAATGTTATTTTTATGTATGTATATATGTATATATATGTGTGTATGTGTGTACATATATAATCTTTTAATTTTCCTTTCTTTCTACATAAGAACAATAGTTACATAAATATAGTTTTTTAATAACAATATGCTTATTTCCTAATTTATAAATATATTACCAATGGTTGTTAAACATTTCTCTCAAGCTCTCCCAAATTCTATTTATCTTAAAGTACATTATTACTATTCTTTTTGTTACAGCTTACCGTGGATGCTATCTTAAAATGTAATGTGTATATTATTTTGTGTGTTTTTTTTTTTTTTGTATCTTTTCCAAGGAGATGCTGTCATAGAGAATTATAAATTGTTTTAAAATTATCAGTGGAATAGGCTACCTTTAAGAAGTTTAGAATAGGGAAATAACTCATTAAAAAGTATTTGTTTAAATGTGTGACCCAACCTGTGCTGCTACAGGAATTGACAGTCACTGACTTTGGGAAGCTTATGTCTCAGAAACATTTTTTTTTTTATATAAGAATCGAAAAACAAGCATGTATTTGGGGTACTAGGGACAAAAGAGCGGGCTGAGGTAACGTGAGTGATGGATTTAGAGGTTAGACTCAGGTAAGGACGATCTTTGGGGACAGTCCTCTTAGATGGAGGCGAGCATTAGAACGAAGGCTGGGGGAGAGCAACCATGGAGCACAGGTTCAGAGAGGACATGGAAGGCCCGGGTGGCTAACGCAGAGTGCTCTCGGCAAGGAATGAAGGACACGAGGTCAGAGACTGTGATAAGGAACCTGGCTGTACAGAGCTCTGCAGACCTGTTAAGGAAGATGGATTTAATTCTGAATTCAACAGAAGCCATCAAGAGGTTTTTAAGCAGGAGAATAATGTCTGGTTTATATTTTCAGTTGGCTCTGGCTTCTGTCATCCTAACACAGCTACTGATGATATCTTTTACTTGTTAGGTTTTTTTTTTTTTTTTTTTTTTTTCTCTTTCCCTTCTTCCCTCCCATATACCCCTCCCGACTCTTTTTCAAATTTATGGCCTCTGTTTTCACTAATTATGGCATGCATTTATGTATATACATACATATAACTAAATATAAGTTTTTTAGTCTGTATAACGTTATTTGTGTGTATGTTTGGCGCTGGACAAGCAATCGGTGTACTCTTTCCTGGGATAGACCACCTATCCTGCTTCCAGTCTTTAGTTCTGTAGTTATCAATCTGCACAGTTGAGGCCTCATGGGTTTTTCCCCTGTCCACTTTGACATGTCCATTGGTGTCATCCTTGCTCAACTAACATTTACCCAGTCAGATTGTTTTTAGTTAACTTTTTATTGATTTCATTTTTATTTATTTTTTTGTGAATTTCACACATACTCCAATCCCACTCACCTCCCTGACCCTTTATATCCTCCCTTCACCCTTGCAACCTCCCCACCCAAAATAAAAAAAAAATAAAAATAAAAAAGCAAAACAAATCGTTAAAAAAAATCTTGCTGTGAAAGTTGCAGTGTGTCACACAGCATACCCCTTTGTCCACACTTCTTTACTTGCAAATGTTCATTGCAGTGAGTCAATCTGGTTTGAGAACTCTGAGTTCTGCTACACCATCAATACTGGATCCTCAGTGGATCTCCTCTCAGATATCCTGTTGTTCCCCTGTGTCATGGAGATCCTGCAGCTTTGGATCTGCAGGCATGGCCCTTTCATTGGCTCCAGCAGTTCATAGAGATGGGGTAGATGTCAGGTGGGCCTACTCAAAGCCCTGGATCTGGGCTTGCATAGTAGCTGAGTGGGTCAGTCCACCAGCTTTCCTGCTCCTGCACTGCTGGGCTGGGGTCTCTAGCACTGCCCTGGCTAGTTCACCCCTTACTGCAAACCAGCAAGAAATGGGGCCAGCTGTCCTGCTCTCATTCCCTTGGGCCTGACTCACCTGCACCCATGCCACCAGAGCCAGCTCTAGCTGCCCAGTAAAGGTGTGGAACCTGCTGTCTCGAGCACTGCAGCTGACAAGGGGCTGGACTAGCTCTCCCTCTCTGCTAAGCCCTGGGCCAGCTCTCCTGCCCGCTGCAGGTGGTAAGAGGGGAGTCATACTCTTTCTAATCAAGTATTTCCCTCAACTACACTGCAGATTTTAGGTCCATGAGAACTCAAACCCAGAAGTCTTTAGCATTTTCTCATTTTCTTCCATTTTGATCATATAATGGAGTTTTATGGCATATAACCCTTTATAACACTATTTCTGAAGACAAGGCAAAGTAACTATTTTGTTGTTGTATGGCTGGATTGGAGACTATTCTAGTCTAGTGCACTACTTACTTCATTGCAGCCTTATGACAGCTAATACTCTATGCATGTTCTCCTCGAGAGGGTGTGTCCCGGTTCTGAGTGACATGTCTCTCACATATTTTCAACTGCTTAATTATATTGTTGTTCCTGTTCCCAACATGTTTGGAACTACTCTTCTCCTTTCCCTCCATGTTTCATCTTAGTGACTTTTTAATAATAGTGATGTAAAATACTGACTAGCCTTTCTTACCATCTTTGAGTTTTAAAGGTTTATTTTAGTTTAACTTAAGTTAAACTAAAAGTTAATATATTTAAGTTATAACTTAGTTATATATAGAATGCTGTTTCTTTCTCCTTCTGAAACTGTTTTTTTGTTTGTTTGGTTGGTTGGTTGGTTGGTTGGTTTTTGTTTTTTGTGTTTTTTTTTTTTATAATGCTTCTGCCTGAAAATCAGGTTATGAAATCAATTAATGTTTTACTTGCAGGAGAAGAGAAATTAAGCATGAGACCGAGCTGAGGCGCTTGGGATCAGGGCTCAGAATTCTGCTCATGTTTATGGAGTGCTTAGTCTCCAGCACAGTGCCTACCTAGCACACAATAAGGGCTCGATAAATATTAGTGCTAACAGGAATTATTGCATTATTGAAAAGCAGTTCTGTTAACTCACTTTATCCTCAGACTGCCAGCATTATTATATATTTGATTTATAATGGATGTTACTGTGGTACTGAGAAGATAGTTCAGTCAGGAAATTGCCTGCCATGACAGCGAATATGAGTTTTATTCATTGATATAATGCTTAGCTTTAGCTCACAGAGAATCCAACTAGCTACTCATACAATTCTGGTACTATAGTCTATGTTACCTCTGCTGTCCTGTGGAAGCCTTGAAAGTTACAGTTTTCCACCAAAGGAAAAAAAATTGAAGAGAGATAAACAGGTAAAATACTACTTGATGTAGCTCTTAGAGAACTAGCAAAGCACGGAAGGGTTGCAGGATGTTCCAAGCAGCAGCCTGGCCATAGAGCAAACTCTGTAGAGGTAGATTTGTGTAAAGTAGGATGGTCCTACTACAGCTGAGGCTGTGGCTGCTGTAAGCACAAGTCCTGAACATTGCATATCAGGGCATAGCCACGGTAAGCAAGTGTATTAGCATATCAAACCAGAGCTTTAAAGGGCTAACAAACAGCTGCCAGAATTTCTGCATCACAGGGCCCAAAGGTGGCACTGCAGTATATTAAGTGGTAACTGAGAGAAATGAGGCTAGAGTAGGAATGAATGAAATAACACAAGAGAAGAAACTCAGCAGAACTTGGAGACTTGTTAATTGGACATGAAGAGCAAAAGAGATTAGTGAAGAGAGATTAGTGGGGAGCTATGACATACCAAGTGTTGGGCGTGTGTTGGTCTTTGCTGAAAGTATTTACACCTATCAACCCATTCATTTGGTGATTTTGGTAATTTTGTGAGCATGGATTATTAGTACCCATGTCATGAGAGGCCTCGGGGGAAACAGACTGAGGATATGCATTAAAGTTTGGACATTGGTGAGAATGCTTTGACTGAGATGAATAAGAGGGTGAGAGAAGAAGAAGCCAGTTAGCTGCTTACTAGAACTTTCCAGGCTGGTTTCTATTGTATACTTCTGCTAGCCTCCACCCTATCTTGTAATTTCCAGTTTCTAGTTTGGAAAGGAAAGAACACTGTAGAAAGTAACCACTGCTGGTAATGTAAGACCTCCGCATGAGTTTATTATGTAGGGGTTAGCTGGTTGGTTTTGATTTGTTTTATTTTGCAGCTGGGCACATGGAGTTCCTTTGTCAATCACGACTCTCTCCTTTCCACAGTACTTTGAGTATTCTGCTCAGCGTGAAATCCGGCACAACATCCAGAAGGAGTTATGTCTTCATGCTACTCAGAGTATTGTCCAGCTGAAGGCATGTGTCTATAAAGGTCACAGGACAATCGCCCCTGGAGAACAGATATGGGAGATTTGGAAGGTGACTGGCTGCAGTTCATTTATCCATTCAATAGCTTACTTTGAGTGGCTCTGATTGCTTTACTATGCTGTATATCAGAATTTCTTCACCTTTACCAACTCCACTATTATTACATGTCTCCCCATGTGATAATAAAATCTATCTAGGGACTAAGTACCCACGGGAACATCTAAAAGTTAAAGCCTGGCTTATGCAAGTGAAAAACTTCTAAAAGTATTAATTCACAGTTTATTCTTGACATTTTTTTAATTCTTTAATCCTTTTTTACAGTCCAGTCTTCATTCCCTTCCTGGTCTGCCCCTCTACCACTTCCCATTCTTAAGGGGTTTTGTTTTTGTTTTGTTTTGTTTCCAATGGATTTTGAAAACCACGTTTTTTTTTTTTTTTCCTTAAAGGGCCAAAGAGAGTGTTTTTCATATAAAATTGCTAATTATACCTTCCTTTATTTCAGTACATTTTTAGTTAATCTAGAATTGAAAGAATATAGAACAGATTGCCTGTTCTTAAAAATATTTAAGACTTGGCTTGATCACTTAATTCTTACCCAAAACTAGCTTTGCCTGATAGTACCATGCCGTGAGACTGGCTTTTCTGATTTTGAAGTCAGTCATCTGAACACCAGTGGAACGTTCCTTGTTTGAAAATGTATTTCAGGTCTTGTTCTCTGTTTCGCTCTTCATTTTGAAATGTCTTGCATTGACTGAATTGCTGTACTGTGAATTACAGTGTTGTAAACAAAGACCGTCAATATATCATCAGCCTCAGTTGATCGTAGATTTAACGTTAGGAATCAGATACATTTGATGTGCAAATCTCTCTTTACCTTTAATGAAACCATCAGATCGTTTTTATATTTATCTTCTAACTGTGAGTCTTGAAACTTAATGTTTGACGTGTGTTTTCTTTCTTTCCTAGGACCAACTTCTATATAATCCATTATTTAAAATGTGCCTTTCATCAAATGGAGAGCATCCAAACTTAGTGCCATGCGACACAACAGATCTACTCCAGAAATGGGTTTTTAGCAAAAATGAATAAGTGTTCCTTAAAATTAAGGAGTTGAAAAGGACATACTCTTCCTCATAAAACTGTGACTAGGCGTACACTGTAGTTGTTGAAAATTATGCAAAAGCAGCTAATTGTAACTTATTCCAAGTGCATTTTCCTTATTTATATCTTAAGATGTCTATGTAGTACCGCTGCAGAAACCCTGGGGGTGTCTGTCTGAAAGCACAGCAACTAGAATACCAAAGACGATTCTGAAATGTCCAGATGTAGAAGAGAGATGTTTACAGTATGAAGAAAATAATTTTCCCAGTAAAGTGAGGTGTGTTTGTACACTTGGGATATGCACACCTACATCCACACACTCACAGCTTAAAATGTTTCCCCTAATTTTAGGGCAATAGAAAAAGATTTGATACTGTATTTTTATAACTATATGAAAATGGATCAATGAAGGTCAGTCATTGGCCTTTCGGTACAAACCAGGAGATTTTTATAGATCTAGAATTTATTGTTTTAAAATCCAGGTAAACTTTTGTTGTCTTTTGTTTACTTGTCTGTCAAATATTTCCGTAAACATGAAGTTGAATAAGGAGAGACTATTTTTAACACTTAAATTTTTGGAAAATTTACAAATATTTTTTAGTCTGAAGCCCATTCCACTTGATGTATATGAGTCTTCCCCAAATGGCTTTTCTGAAGTGACTACACTGTGTGTTTTCTCAGAGTACTTTTTAAAAAATAAATAAATAAACTTTATAAATTATTAGCTGTTAATAATGGTTCCTTTTTCCTTTCTAGTAGCCTTGTTTTCTTAGCAAAATTCACTAATCTTGAATATTTATGATACTGAATTTCAAATGCAGAAACTTGACTCAGCTCTACATGTTATATTGTGATTGATTCATTATATAGACTGTCTTTGCAATAGGTTTATCTCATCAAATTAAAAATAAGAACCTTTTATCTACATGGAAAACACACACACACACACACCAAAAAAAACGAACAAACAAACAAAAAAACCCTTTAACACTATTACAAACCTTTGTTTCAATTTTGTCTAATTTGGAGTAAGATATATAATTGGTGGGGGGTCATCCATTTCTTTATTCTAGGTTTTAATCATCTGCTGTTTGTGGAGTCTCAGATTCCTTTACAAAAATGTAAACTGTGACAGAGATGTGACAACAGAAAGGAGGATGCTGGCGGATGTGTGAACGTTTGATAATGTTCTTTAATGACCTCATAAAATTATCTTTTGAAGTCACCATTTTCTCTTTGGGCATTTTACAGAGAGAGGTCTTGTATGATTCCAGAAGCAAAATAGAATTTACGTGAGCCTTTAAAACTAGTAGGGTCTCAGTTATACAAAAGAAAACACTTCCTAGTATTATAGCTTTAATTAAAACAATAAAGCATCCATTAAATTTTAAAAGTTGAATTAAAAATTCCATATTCTCCAGCCAGTTACTTTGTGGATACTTAGTTTAAGGAACATGTACTGTGTTGATAAGTTTGTATCAGAAGTTACAGAGGATGTAAGACTTTGCCATTCATCTGTCTCTTATGACTAAGGTGACTTCCTACATTTTAACTTTGATCAATGATAAGTGTTTCTCTATTGTAGCTAACAGTGATGTGATATGTAACAGTCAGCATACTGTATTGGCCACTTAGATGTGCAA
Source organism: Mastomys natalensis (assembly GCA_021653895.1). Taxonomy (NCBI): domain Eukaryota; kingdom Metazoa; phylum Chordata; class Mammalia; order Rodentia; family Muridae; genus Mastomys; species Mastomys natalensis. Next base: position 1,567,221 of record JAJTUV010000823.1, read on the forward strand.
TTTCTCTTGCTCAGTTTGTTCCACTAGACTTGAATGATCATGAGCAAAAGCTTCTCTCAACATTTGTTTATCTCTAGAAACAGTAGAAAACTGAGCAATTTCCCAGTGATATTTTATAAAGCGAACTTGAGTAAAACATGTTTTTAGGAAATGAAGACAACATGCAGATCCTCACAAAGAGTTGTATGTCGATGCTTTGTGTTCTGAATGAAGTCTTTCAGCTTGGACTGATTGTGTTGTGGCCATGTTAAGCATATCCTCTGGAAAGGTTCTTATCTGATGTAGAGCGATCAGGCTGTTACTCAGCTGTTAAAACAGGGATTTGAGTTAGGACTGGCTTTTTTGGGGGTGTGTGCGGGGGATTCCCTCTTACTGACTTGGAACAGACTTAACAGTAATTCCTGGCGCTTGGCTCTCATCCACCTGAATGATTTGCCTGCACTTGAGTGTGAAATTGTGGAACTCTTGCTCAATTTGAAGCTGCCAAGGCAAATGGTCTGGTTCCTACTGAAGACCTGGCATGCTGCCTTCATTCCAGAGGACCATTCCAGAGGCCGTAAGAACTAATTCCAGTATTCTGCAGTGTTCAAGGTCAGCTCCACAAACAGGTTCACTAAAAGATTAGAAGTGCCTACTGAGTTAGCCATCGGAAAAAATAAACAATGCATTAAAACTATCTATTGATTATGATGACCTTTGTATCCCAGTAGGATCACCTGCCTGTAATCCTAGCATTTGGGAGGAAGAGGCAGGACGGTCAGAAGTTCAAAGTCACCCTCGGCTACATAGGGAATCTAAGGATGGCCTTTATGTCAAAGGAGACCCTCCTCAATACAACAAAATGAAACATAAATGGGAACAAAACATTATTTCTGGGAAAACGATGTTGAATCCTTAGGAGAAATTCAATTTAGTTGTCTTTAAGTTGTGAACTTACAATTTATTTTTAATGACAACAGAAATACATACTGTAAGACACTGTGATTATATTGCGACTGGTGTGAAAGAAAGTTACCCAGAGCTTTGGGAAATGTGTTTACAGTGTAAATGCAGCATATATGTGAGGGGATTATATAGAGCACAGACAGGTGTATTGTATGCATATATGCGTGCATGTTATCAATTAAAATATTGCAAATAGGTTTTAAGATGAATTTCTGTGGTGACTACTTTTCTCCAGTCATCCACCCTCAGCACAGTTGCACTGAAGAAATGATTCCCCTTCTCTTGCACACAGACATGAGGGTTTGAGTCGGAAGCCCTCAAGGGTCATGTGTTGAAAGGCATCCTCATTGAGCTATAATTGGCATTATTAGAAGATGGGAGAATTGTTCAGATGTGGGGTATGATGAGAAGAAGTGATCTTACTAGGGTTATGTGTGCCCTAGGAAGGATTATTGATCTCCTCAGCTCTTGTTCACTGGATACCCTGAGGTAAGCATCTGTGTTCCAACCTGTGGTTGCTACACACCCAAAGCAATGGAGCCAACACCCTTGGTCTTCTCAAGATTTTGCCACAGGGAAACACAACATTGTCCGATTGCTCTCTAGTTTCAACAATACTTGTGAAATATCTTCTCTGTTTTATTGGCCGTGTTAAGCATTAGGCACTAATGTACAATAATAGTCCCTGTCTCATGAAGATCATAATCTAGTGATGTGGCTATCCCATAGTGATGACATCACAGCACAATGATGTTTCAGAGCAAAGTTCCATGAGAAGCTGGTGACTCCTTCAGCCAAAGACAAAAAACAGGCTCTAAATTTTAATAATTAAATGCCATTAGTTTAATTGCCAAAGAAGATAGTCTCAATGAGGGATTGTCTACACTGGCTTGACCTGTAGGCTTTTGCTCTAGTAACTTTTCCTGTTGCCATGATAAATCATTCTGAACAAAAGCAACAAGAGTAGCAAAGGGTTTGTTTGGTTTATCCTTCCAAATTATAATCCATCATTGAGGGAAGACTGGACAGGAACTTGGGGATAGGAACCCCAGAGAAACTCTTGATTGCTGGCTCACTCACATGCCTTGCTAAGATGTCTTTCTTATACAGCACAGGCCCACCTGCCTAGGGATGTACTACCCTCACTGGGCTCTTCCCTCCTCTGTCAATTATTAATCAAGATAATCTCTCACAGTAATGGTTTCAGGCCAGTCTAATCTGGGTAATACCTCAATTAGATGATATAGACTGAGTCAAAATGACACCTGAAGCTAAATAAGACAGCATGTATCTGGTGGATTGACTTAATTGACGTAGAAAAACATAGCCCACCATGAGTGGCACCATTCTCTAGACAGGGTCCTGAACTGTAGAAGATTGGAGAAATCAAGCAAGAGAGCAAGTGTGTGGGAAAAACCTGGGGGGCCGCAGCAGCGGCCCCTGGGCCCACGAGGCAGTAGGCCGGGACCTGCGAGGTGGAGGCTGCCTGGAGGCCTCCAGGCAGCCTGTCTCACATACCGGAGGAAGGTCCCAGGTTCCAGTGGCTGGAGGCTTCAGTGGCCGCAGGCCCGGCAGGCCTCAATGATATGAGGAGGTCCTTGGTTCCAAAAGGGTTTATTGTCATGGCGGATGGTGGATGGATCTGGATGTACCCCCCCAAACTCAGGGCAGACCTGGGTTAAGTAGGAAGGTAGAAAGGGGGAGGTTCTGGGGAGGAATGCTTAATTGGCTCTGCCCTCTGACCTTCATTAGTATGTAAATCTCTAGGGCCTGAGGCCTGTAGTTACACCCTCTACCTGTGTACTTTGGGAGGGGCTGTAATGGCCTATGTGACTGAACAATGTAGGTCTATGGAGATTGGACTGCTTGTTAGGACCCTGAGTTCTGGAGACGTAGCCGAACTCCTGCCGTTTCTCCCTTGGAATCTCAGGGTTCTAGGCCCATGCCCAGCCAAGAACCAGGATACCCTTACGCAGTCCCACACAAGTGAGCATGCATGTTTTCATTTCTCTGCTGCTGTTGACTGTCCGTGTGTTGTGATTACTTGTTTGAAGTTCCCATCTTGACTACTTCACAATGATGGACTGTAACCTGGGATTATAAGCTAAAGTAAACACTTCTTTCTCCTAAATTGCTTTTGTAAGGCTATGTTATCACAGCAACAGAAATAAACTAGAAAAGTGGTTACAGGACTACTTATATTTAACACATACCCCTGGCCACCATTTAAATGTAGCTTGTGATTCCTAAAGCCAGGGTTTGAGCCTATGATTCTGCATTTCCAGCATTCACAGGTGATGTCAGGACTACTATGGAAACCACACTGAATAAATGTCTTCCTGTGGACTCTGTGTCCATGGATCTTTGAGACTACTCCCATGACTTCCTTATTACTTCAGACATTACCAGATGTTAATCTCTGTCTACCTCTGTTACCATCACCATGGTTTCCTGACAATCTCTGCCTCCTTTTCTGTTACTGATTTTTAAACTCATTCCCTCCAAGGACCCTTTACTCTGCCAACTCTTACTCTTGTTTCATATTCAGAAAACTAATTTAAATAAAAACTACATTCCTTATCTTGCCTTAAACATCTGCTAAGGATATATATATATCCATCTTCTAGAAAGAAAAGAGTGTTTTGTTTTTGTTTTATGCCATCCCTTTTGGTTTTATGGCCAGGCTTTGGAATAACTGCATTCTTTATTTGAATCCATGACGTGTGGATACTTCATCCTTTTCCTTCTTTGGGCTACTATTAGTTAGGAATCTGTGGTCATTCATTTAACTCGTGCTATCCATTAGCTGAGTATTCTGGGTCCTGTTTTTTTTTCTTTTTCTTTGTTGTTTGCTTTTTGCTTTGCTTCAGCCCTATTTCTTCTTTATAGAATATTTCATAACCCATTTTCATGGCTCCAGTATCATGAATTCTCAGTGCTAGACTACCACATTCCTTTCCCTCAGCCACGCGCTCCCTTAATGCTAGTGACCATTCTTCTCTATCTCTTGAATGTTGTGGGGAATCCACCAGAGAAGATGGCTCGGACATGGGTTTAAGGTAACATAAAGTCTTCATTAGCTGGCTAGTGACTACACTGGATATTCAGGATCCTAGTGTAGCTCCGAGCCTTTCTCAGGGTGAAAGAGTAAGCCCCCCACTCTATCTTTGTGCTTTTCTAACCATGTTCTGGTTGACATACTTCAGTTAACAGAACAGTCAGCCAGAAGCAAAACTACAGAAGCCAAAAAGCAAGGTTAGTACAGTTAAAGGCTTTCCCAGAACTATGAACTTTGATGGATTAGGTCTTTATTTTATTTTAGCAGGTGGTGTGTATGTGTGGGACTGTGTAAGGGTATCCTGGTTCTTGGCTGGGCATGGGCCTAGAACCCTGAGACTCCAAGGGAGAAACGGCAGGAGTTCGGCTACGTCCCCAGAACTCAGGGTCCTAACAAGCAGTCTAATCTCCATAGACCTACTTTGTTCAGTCACCAAGGTCATTACAGCCCCTCCCAAAGTGCACAGATAGAGGGTGTAACTACAGGCCTCAGGCCCTAGAGATTTACATACTAATGAAGGTCAGAGGGTGGAGCCAATTAAGCATTGCCCCAGAACCTCCCCCTTTCTCCCTCCTACTTAACCCAGGTCTGCCCTGAGTTTGGAGGGGTACATCCAGATCCATCTACCATCCGCCATGCCAATAAACCCTTTTGGAACCAAGGACTTCCTCGTGTCATTGGGGCCTGCCACCGCGGGGCCCGCCAGTTTTTTCCCACATGTATGTGCTAAGTTGTATGGCCTGAAATGGTACTTCTATCATGGAGTTGGTTGTGCCCTGAGGTCTGGGGCCCTGTTAGTTGGAAGAACATAGATTCTGATTACAAGCTCTCCCCTCATTCACTTATACAACTTGCTCCTCCATAACACCTTCCTCTGGCAAGACCTCCAAATCATTGATCCTACAACCTACTGCCCATCTCTCCTTCAGAATATATTCTAGTCTGATTATTAATGTAAATTAATTCACTTTATTATTTTTTATGAGACAGGGTCTCAATTATCACAGTCAAGCTTGGAACTTGCCATATTATTGAGGCTAACCTTGAAATACTGATTCTCTCTACCCCAAGTGATGGGATAGCATGTGTGTACAACCATAACTGGTGTGTTTTTCATTCTTATACAGAATAGTTTCAGTATTTCATTATAATAATTTTCTTCCCTCAACTTCCATGCCAGTTTTTCCATCATACTTAATGCAGAAATCCTAAACTCTATCAAATATACATTCATTCCCTGTTCCTGCATCCAAGTAGTCAATTCCCTTGGATGACACTTACCCTTGTCTTGGGATTGTATGTTTCCTTTTCTCTTCTATTTCATGAGTTTTACCTCTTTGCCCTTTGGTTTACTTCCTCATTTGAATTACATCTTTTAAATTTTATTCTCCTCTCATATATCCTGAACACAGTTTCTCCTCTCTCTTCTCCCCGTCCCAGCCTCTCCCTCCCTCCCACTTTTCCTCTCTCCCAGATCCACTCCTCCATTTCCCTTCAGAAAAGAACAGTCCTCCCAGGGTTATCAACCATGGCATTCATTGTTACAATAAAACTAGGCACATACCTTCATATCAAGGCTGAATGAGACAACCCAGTAGGAGGAAAAGGGTTCCAAAAGCAGACAAAAATAGTCAGAGACAGCACCCATCCCCACTGTTGGGAGTCCCACAAGAACATCATTCTATACAACCATAGCAAATAGGCAAAAGATCTAATTCAGACCCATACAGGCTTCCTGATTGTCAGTGCAGTCTCTATGAGCCCTGGTTAGTTCTTAGTTAGTGGGCTGTGTTCTTGTGGTATCCTTGACCCCTCTGTCTCCTACAATCTTTCCTTTCCCTATTCCACAGGATTCTCCAAGCTCCACCTAATGTTTGACTGTAGGTCTATGTAACTGCTCTTACCAATTGCTGGATGAGACCTCTCTGATGATGATTATGTTTGACTCTGGTCTACATGTATAGCAGAATATCATTAGGGATCATTTCATTAGCTTTTTTTTTTTTTCCAGTTGTGTTTGTTTCTATTCTAGGTATCTGGGCTAACCAGCCTCTGGTTCCTGACCTCCAGGCAGTATCAGCCCTGGACTCTCTCATAGATTGGATCTCAAGTTGGACCAGTCATTGGTTGGCCACCCCTACAAGTTCTATACCACCTTTATCCCAGCACATCTTGTAGGCAGGATAAATTTTAAGATGAAGCTTTTGTGGCTGGCTTGGTGTCCTAATCCCTCCATTGAAAGCCTTGCGTGGTGACAGTAGATGAATGATTCAGGCTCCATATTGCCTGTTGCTAGGAGTGGAGAACACACCCTACAGTGATTTTTGGGAACGAGACCAGAATGCATATATTGTTCGAAATGTGTTTATTTATTAGATTTCTTGGCTGGAAATATTTTATATCACATTGAAGGTTTTTATTTCATCTTCTAAATTCTGATATTAAAAATTTGAATATGTTTTGATTCTTGCTCATTTGTTAGTGATCTTATTTTTCTCATCTTTGAATACATACTGATTTTCTTTTTTATTTGCCCCAGTGTTCTGAAGGTAATCTCATATGACTGTGCAGTTTGCTGTACCTTCTGGAAAATTTTCAAAATATTTGTAAATTATATTCTCTTTTGTATTCTTGGTTTCTTTCTGGAAACATCATTTGAGAGCCCTCATTTTCTGATTCACTAATCTATTTGCATAACCTGTTCACTGGTAACCCACATGACAAAATAGAATATAGAGTATTTTCATTTATTTTCCAGTATGCCCTCTACTGACTACTGCATTTCCATCTTACCATTTTGAATGGTGCTTGTTTATGACTCAGCCATGAATGAAGATGCTCTGTAGTTGTGCAATCATGGGCATTTCTAGTTGATATTTTTCACAGCAACTTGAGTTACTCTTTAAAGATAATCGCATTGGTCTGCTGTTTTTGTAAGCTCCCAGTAGCTCCCCAATGTCCTCATAGACATTTCCCAGTCCTGGCTATAGTCTACCTGGCCAGTGAGTGGCCGGTCAGTGCTCGATCTACCCTCTCCAGCCATGTTTCTCAGATTATGATGCTCCAGGCTTAGCAGTGGCCTCCTCCCTATGACAACCTCTATCATGTTTTTGAACCTGTACTTCCTTTCCCTGGATTGTCTTCATAACAGCATCCTTTACATCTTTCAGTTCTAAAGCATCACATGTCAGGACAGATCATTCTGTGGTGCATTTGGCTACCATGCTTAGGCCTGTGTTAACTTTACTGCCACCTGAAATTATTGCCTTACTTGATGTGTGGACTTGCCTTTTTATTCATGGAGAAATCATCTCCATGAAGATGAGGTAAGAAAAGATGTGGTTCCACCTAGAAAGATGGCTCAGCCAGTGTAGGTGCCTAGCACCAAGCCTGAAAACTTGAATTTGCTCCCCAAGACGCACATGGTAGAAAGAGAAGACTGACTCCAAGTTTTCTTCTGACCCTCATACCAGTATCATGCCATGCACACTCCTCCATACACAAAATAAATGTGTAAAAATGTAGTAGAAGAAATTATTTAAATCAGCCAAATTTGTTGGGGCAAATCTCCTACCCGAGGGAGACCAGTAAAGGAAAACACAACTCGATAATTATGGTATAAATTGCACACCTGGATTGGACAGATTTACCACTACACTACTCTAATCCCCCGGCTATAAGATCCCTTATAACTTGCAGTTATCCAGGCCGCGTGGTTGTCCAGCTCTGTCATCGGCTTCCTTCTACCACCGGCTTCCTTCTGCTTCAGCTTCCTCCTGCTTCTCCTCTGCTTCTCTTTCTGCTTCTGCTCTCCTGGCGACTCCCTTCTCTTCTGCCTCTGGCTTCTACTTCTACCTCCTTTTATATCGAATTCCTCTCACTATCTCCTCCCCTAAGCCTTTTTCTCCGCCTCCCCTTCTACTGCCCAATCTCTAGCTCTAGTCTTTATTTTACAGGTTTTAATTGGACAGAAGGTTTACAAGATGTCATCTGTATACAGATTCAATCCTCCTCTGCAGCCCCTCCCAGAAGGGTGGAACTAGGATCAAAATACAAGGCTGGGGCTATCTACAACATTGATTCAATCCTCCTCTGGAGCCCCTCTCAGGGGGGTGGAACTAGGATCAAAATACAAGGCTGGGGCTATCCACAACATTAAAAAAAAAAAAAAAAACCCTAAAGAGAAAAGTTGGGACATTGATCATGTCCTCACACTTTTTGAGTAATTTCAAGCATTTCCTTAACTACTTTGTCAGTCACAGTATGCTTAGATGGTTAGTCATAAATACATGTCTCTACTTAGTAACATATTTTTTAAGATGTCCCTTTAAAATCTTTTATGTAAATTAAATTATCTCATCTATTATGTAAATTAGTATTAAGTCCAATTTTTCAAGGCTTTCAAAAATACCTTCTCTTTAAAATGTGAGATTAATCATAAAAATATTCTTCTCTGAAAGTACGAATAGAATCCAGGATGTTACACTTTTCAAAGAATCACTTTCCTTTTCCTCCAGAAAGTCCAGAACCTTCTATTTCTAAATTCTGATTAACGAGGAAGGATTTCATGCCTATTTCTCTGCATTCGAGCACTTGGTTATTTTATTTTTCCATCAGAGTTCTTACTGCCAGCATCAAAATTAACTCTGGATGATTTATATAGAAAAGGAGTTTGTGGGGATGTTATTGAGTTGTTAGCAGAATAGTTGGGAACCCTGGAGGGAAGAACAGAAAAAATGGGCAGGTGGGATAAAGCAGAGTACTTGGCTTTCAACTTAAATGGTGAGGACACTGCTTCACGCCGCCAATCAAATACCAGAGGAATGTTCTGCAACTGCCCCATTCCTGAGCACTGCCCAGTTGTCACTGGCTCCTGGCTGTTGTTGGTAAGGTTCCCTGCGGGTGAGTCACATGGCAGAGAAGGGTGGGGGACTCGAGTACAGAAACACACACACACACACACACACACACACACACACACACACACACACGAGTGAGACAAGAAGCCTGGATGGGATTCAGGGTCCAGGCTTGTTCTCTAGCTAAGAGCTCATTCCCATGAGCGCTGACTCCATAGGGCCTGTGTCAGTCCCTGATCAGAAAGCTGCCCCACAGCATCTAGCCAACATCCACTTCAAACACAGAAAGGTCCAAGTCTTCCCAGCATCCCTTTATCACAGGAGTACTTAGCAGCAGCTGATAGCATATCCCAAGTGTTTCATTCCCTCCCTGCAGCTGTTTGTGTTTTTATAAAACTCATGTTTATAACAATATGACTCATATTTGCTAGAATGCACAGGTTTTAAGAATTCCACTTGATGAGGTAGGTATTTAGGCTTGTAGGTATTTATAACTGCCACTAAAACTGAAAGTGTCCAGTGATTCCTTTGACTTGAATTTCCCACCCAGAAAGACACATACCTTGTATGCCTCTGAACATACATTTGTGTTTGGTGTTATTTTGTTCACATAACTATAGTCATACTTTTTTTTGTTATGGATTATAGTGCATTTGAGATTAATCCATGAGGTTTAATCTCATGGATTAAAATGCATGCAGATGTTCGTGGTTTTTGTTGCTAACTAATATTCCATTTACAGTTATTCCAAAGACTCTCAACATTAATAATCCTAATAATCCCTCATTCCACTGATAGATATTTCATGGGTTTTTGATTATTTGGGTTTTTTGTTTGGTTGGTTGGTTAGGTTTTGTTGGTTTTTTTTGCTACTGCTGCTGCTTTGTTTTTTCTTTTCTTTCTTTCCTTCCTTTCTTTCTTTGGTTTAATCTTTTGAGCATAAGGGCTGTGAGTAGTTAAGGACAAACTGATAGGTTATTTCTCCACTGGTGAAATAAGCCAATTCAAGCCAGATTAGATTATATTAAAGACAGGTTTAATGGAAAACTAATCTCAGGTAAATTCACTGGCCCCAAGGATTGAGACCAGGGGAGTCACTGTGGGGAAAGGGATGGGAGAGAAAGAGAAGAAGGATGCACAGGCAAAGACAGAGAGGGAGAGGGGGCAGGGAAGTGGGAGAGAGAGAGAAATAAAGAGAGAGAGAGACAGAGGCAGCCCAGCCCAAGGGTGGGGACAGGGTATGCCAGGTAGGGACTGAGGGATTCTGGGAGGACTTGGAGGCCTTGTCTCCTGTGATATGTAAAATATGAGCCTCAGTCCATGGGGTCCAAAACCAAACAAACCTTTTTGTGATTTGTTTTCACGTTCTGGCTTGTTTGTTGAGACTGACTCCTGCAGCCAGGATGGCCCTGAGTGTGCTGTGTGACTGACTCTGATCAATACCCACTTACAGTCCTCTCACCTCCGAGATGCAGCAGCTTCTAGGGATCCTCCACACTTGCTAACACTCAACATTTCCCCGTTTTTGTTTTAGATACTCTAGTGAGTGTGGGATGATTTTGAGTACATTTTCATGTTCAAGTTGGATTTGTGGTCTTTTAAAAAAATCTTTTATTAAGTATCTAAGTTTTCTGCTAGTACTTACTGGGAAATTTTCTTTATTATTGTAGATGTTAATATAGCCTAAATACAAATCCTTCATTGGGTTGAGCATATGCATTGACCAATGGCCTGGAATCTGTCCAATTATTTCACAGTGCCCTTCCATGTCTGAAATGCCTTCACTTTCCGTGGGAAGCCATCCCTTTTCTTTAGTGTTCCGTGCTCATGTGCTCTTTCTAGGAGACCTTTGTCTTCATGCAGCACGTTAGCTACTCCTCCTATGTCACCTTCAGATGCTTTACTCTTCTAACCTTTATTTGGGGTCAGTGATACCTTGATGAAATAACTTTTACATGAAGCAACCAAGGGTGTTGAGATTTCCTTACTTAATTTTTCATAAATGTATCTTGTTTCCCAACACCGTTTGTGAACGTCCCCAGCAAGGCCATCTCTGAGAGTCAGTGGACTCTGTTCTGTCACCAGGCAGGTCTCATTACTCAATGTCATACTGTCTTGATTCCCACAGTGCCACAGGAAAGCTTCTGCTGCGTGATGTATACTCTTCCACTTACTCTGGTATCCAGTGTCTTTCATCAATGGTTTCGAGTTTACAAAGTGTAAATTTTGCACTTCTTGTCTTTAAAATGATTGTCTTCAATACTTTAGGTCATAAATAGAAATGAAATTTTCTTAATTTCATCTTTGGAGTTTTCATTGACGATATAGAGAAGTTAAAATAATTTTTACAGGCTGACCTAACTTCTCTAACCTTGTTGAACTTACCAGTCCTGAGCCTTTAGTTAGGAGAAACTTCAGAATTTCTTTTTACCAAAGTTCACGGCTTTGTTGAATAGAAACAGCTTTAGTTCTTGTAATGGGGTGCTATTTTCTTCCTTGCCTAGTTTCCTTGGTTAGATCTACTCTAGTGTCTTTTCAATATGTTGTCGATGGTTCTCCTGCTTGCCAGATAAGCAAGTGCTTCTGACTCCCCAGTACCTGAAGTCTCCAGTTCAGCTCTGTTACAGTTAGTACCATACCTCTCGTGATTTTTAACATTCTGAGATTTACCATGGCATCTCACAGTCTAGCGTGTGATTTGTTTTATTCAGTGTTTCATGAAGACACAGTTCAGAGTTCTACAATGTTAGTTAGGTTGTGTGTGTATGTGTCTGTGTGTGTGCATGCACTGAGACAGGCTAGGCTGACTCCATGACAGGCTTCAAATCGGCAGTTCAAGAGAATAGGCCTCAATCTCTGTTTCCAAGAACTGGGCATATCCATCAAGTCAGTTACTGGACAAAACAAAACAAAAACAAAACAAAACAAAATAACAACAAAAAAACAACCCAGACCTCAGACATCCAGAAACTGCCTTGCCCTTCCATCTGGCCTGAGGCAAGGGCAATTGGCTCAGCAACAGTTTCTAGACTTTCTCAGTGACAGTTTCTAGACTTCCGCAGACCCCAGCATGCGGATGTCTGTAGAATAAAATGCCTTTTGCTTTTGCACACTATTTGAGTCTAGGGTATTATTCGGTGAATCATTGATCCTTACAGTACAGGTGGGAGTGTTTCCATGTGCATATGTGTCATTACTGAAATCATTCTCCATTTTGGGTGGTGAAGTTTTCATGTCTAGCATTTTCACTTGTATCTTAATAAAATTTCTGTTTTTCTGTTCAAAATTTCAGTTGTCTACACACATTTTTTTTCATTGTTGTTTTCAAGTCCCTATCCATCATTTCCAGTGTAAATACATCATGCTGTGTCCGCTTCCATATCCTATGAATAATATCTTTCTGCTTCTTTCATGCTATTTTTTGTTATTTTCATGGGTTTTTTTTTTTTTTTTTTACTGAGCACTGCATCTATATTATATATAGATGTTGCCACATTCAGTATTTCCCATAGGAAACAAACCTGATCTCCTATCAAGCTGCTAGAGATGAGGCTTCAGTCAATCTAGTCAGACATCAAGCTGCACCTGAGTGTTGATGACAAGTTTCACTGAAATTAAATGGTTGACTTTCTGAAAACATTCTGAGGGCAGAACTAGTGTCTTTTCTTCAGCAGAGCCTCGGGTTTAAACATCACTGAGGTTTCACTCACTTCTTCAGGCTGTATGATATCAATATATGCTTTTCAGATCATGCACAGAGCTATTTGTGATTCACACTCTGTCTGTCCAACTCTTTCTGTCACTTCAGAGTTCTATTACCGCGCCCCCCCTCCTCATTTTAGAAACATAGAGTTTTTTCTTTAGGCTACATGTGAGTTCAGTGGGCAGCCACTGAAAGTCTTATGTACCTCCAAGGAACATTCTCAGCTTCTCCACCCAAACTTGTCTGATGGGGAATCTCATTCAGACGTTTGGCCCCAACTTCTGATTGTGGGTACAGCACATTGCTGAAAGGCACTTAGGGAAGCGTCCCGCTGCACAGAAGAGGAGGGGTGCTTCTCAGCTGCTCTCTATTAGAGCACACACTCTCAGGTGTTAGACAAAGCCAAGTACTGATTTTGCTTCTGTGAACAACTGGTTCGAATTCTTTACTTCCTGTTCCTGTCGTTCACTCTCCTCTGACAGTGTCTTCTAGGCAGAAACAACTGCACATTGAAGAAAAGAGTTGTGTCTTCTACCAAATAAAAGACACAAATTAATTCCTTAGTGGTTTTGTGGTAGAAGCTGCAGGCTTGTTTACCACGTTTTAAAACAACATGAGTTTTAAACTTCTGTGGCATCACTGTCTTTGATTACTGCAGATGCTGAGTATGAAGAACTTTCCAGGTTACTTATGTCAGCTTTGTAAAGTGACAGATTATTTAAGGGAACATGTTTTATTTGAAAGCTTTTGTAAACAACTTTTGACTAATGAGTTATCTCCATTTAAACTACTTTTGGCTAACCACTTACAGACTGGAATATCCTATCTACCCGTGAAAGGCTTGCAGAGTTTTCTCACTATCTCAAGATAATGTCAAAGAGACTGCACTATAGAATGTAAATGCCTATTGATTGGTCTGGGAATCATTTTTGGATCACTTTGGGGTCCTATGACAGGCATGATGTCCTATACGTTCTAAATATTCTGTAATAAATGTCACATAAAAGTGACCTCACACATAGTAAAGATTCAACCATATAAAAATCAGATGATCAAATTTGGTCTTCCACTAGCATCTAATCCATACCAAACACCTCATCAAAACAGCTCTAAGTAGCTGGGAAGATGGCTCAGAAAGTAAAGCCTCCTGTCACCAAGTCTAAAGACCCGAGTTCCATCCTCAGGGCTCATGGCAATTTCTAAAAATTGCCCTCTGAACTACACTCCCATATAGTGGCATGTGAACCCCCTCCAAAATATTTCCAAAATCTCTTACTTGTCCCAGTGATGTCACATTTCCCCTCTTAGTTCAGGACCCAGTTGAGAATTGTACTTTGTGTATGGTGGTCATGATGTTTTAGTTCCTTACAACCTGTAGCGGCTGGGTGGTCCTTCGCTGTAGTCATGAAGTTTGTGGTTTCAGGATGTTAATCATGCCAATCTGACATTCTTTGATGTGAATGTACGGCTATCTAATTTTCTTTGTGTCCAGGCACATTGTGTCCAATGCGTTCTTGTCAGAGAGCTCAGAACAGTACAGCATCAATGTATACCCCCACTGAGTATGTTAACTTCAACAACCTGGTAGGTTTTGGTACCTTCAGGTTCCTGCACCTACCCTTTGTAGGTTAAAGTATTTTCTGAAGAGATACTCCAAAACCATGAAAATACATTGTGGAGTTATAGCGTGCATGGGTTCGTTGGGCTGATGTGTGAGTCCCACGTCTGCCCCTCACCCAAGGTACTAGGGCGGCTGCTTCGAGGGACAGAGGCACAGGAATTTGAGTGTGTTCACTTCACGCTGGCACCCAAAAGGACGTCAGGCTGTGAGAAACCGCTAGGGTGAGGGAACACAGTCTGAGGTCCCATGGGGGCGGGGAGGCAGAGCTATTGGGTTGGGGGTTCCCAGGCCAAAAGTCAGCCAGGAACTGGTTGGTTCTCAGGCTCTTCGGCTCTCAGGTGCCACTGGGAGGCCGCAGAAAGGACGACCGAAGTGGGCGCATAAGGGCTGGTGGCCCGCAACCAAAGAGGAGAGGGGGAAAGATGAGCTCTGGCTGCGTCTCATGGGGACTCGCTTGGCTGGGTCATGGCTGGCTCGGCTTGCTTGCTTGGGTTGGTGGCCTCAATGGCCGTAGAGATGTTGTTATCAGGAGATTAGACTGGGCTCGGTAGTTGAAAACCTTCTCCAGGGTTCCCCATGGGGGGGGTCCCAAAGAAGAGAAATAGGCTATGGTCTTAAGATATTTATTGTCATGGTGGAAAACGGATGAAAGTTATACCCTCCCTTTCTCGGGGCAGGCCTGAGGCTAAATACCTTTTACAAAAGGTCTGAGAAGGAATGTTTAATTGGCTACACCCTCTGGCTTTTAAGTATCTCATTAATATGAAGATCTATCTGTCTTGAGGCTCTGTGGACTGTAGTCATGCCCTCTACTTGTGGAGGGACTAGTAGGGGCGTTATCCTACGTGCCTGAAAGGCAGGGAACATGGAGGTCTTTGGCTTCCTGTCAGGAGCCTGGAGTCTGGGGGCATTCCTTAGGATCACCTGGAGCAAGAGGAAGAAGGGAAGGGGGAAAAAGAATCCTGCCTATAGCCAATCTTGTGACTGTCTAGCTCAGCAATCTTTGATCTGCTAGACGTTCTTTTTTCTCTGGATTTCTATATCTATCACCATCTTTCATCAGAGTGGCTGTGATGACATGTGACCCTCCAGAGATCAGGCCTATTCCCTTTCTTGTTGGAGGGAGGTGAGGGATGTGGGATTCGGGAGACTCACAAGATGAGTCCTTTACAAGGTCCTCATGAGGTACTCCTCTTCCTGAGGGTCTAACCATGACTTCATTAGCCATAAACCTTTGACTGGGGTGAAGACGCGCCCCATACTGTTTGTCGGTAGCTACAGTTAACTCATTGGTTCGACAAAATAGAGATTTCCTTACATTTCCCCAGGGAAAGTCAAAATAATCTCGGTCCCAGCACCTCCTCAGCTTTTAGCTATAACACATTCTTTAAGTCACTTTTTTTTTTCGTAAGTTGCATGAGTGTACAGCATATACATTAATATGGGTGCCCACAGAGGCCAGAAAAGGGCACTAGATCCACAAGAATTGGAGTTACGGGCCATTGCAAGCCTTCCTGAACTGTGTACTGGAAACCAAACCCAGTCCTCCGCAAGGTGCTCTTAACCACTGACCTTCTCTCCAAATCCCCTTTCTCATCTTTTTAGCCTTGTCTACCAGTCATCTCTAGGAAAAGCGAAGTTAAAAGACAGAAAGGAGAAAACAAGATAATGTCCCTTTTCTTCCTGCCTAAATAAATATGTTCAAAAAAAAAAAGATACTTGAAACTAAGTTTAAAACTATTTTGTACCAACCTTTATCTGTATCTCTGTAATTGGGAGCAAAAAAGCTTCATCAAAATTCTATACATAGAGAGTCCCCCACCCACTCAGAATAGAAAGAGAGGGAGGATGGATGAAGGATTATGGAAGGAGGTGACCAAAAAGGGGGGCAGTGATGTAAAGTGAATAAGTAAAAAATAAAATTAAATATAAAAAAAGATTCTATTTATAGAAACTTGGAAAAAAAACGTTTGAAACATGTGTACCAGTTTTCTGTCACAGTTGCAACCATCATTCAGCCACCAGCTTGGAGTAGTGCATACCTGATACCATGCACTGTAGAAGGTCAGAAGTCTGAATGGTTCTCACTGGGCAAGTACCAAAGTTTTGGCAAAGCTGTGCTCCTCAAAATGCTAACGGAAAATCTGTTTCTTTTTGTTTCCCAGCTTTCAGCCACCAGCATCTCTTGCTTTGTGCTTTTATTCCTTCTGTCTTCAAAGCCAGCAAGGCAGCATTTTCCAGTGCCTCTCCAATTCTAAATTTTGTTCTCTCTGTCTTCAGCTTCCAAGGCTCTTATGACATCATTCCAATGTCTGTTCTAGGACAACTTCCCTATTTTAAAGGTCAGTTTATTAGCAACTTTAACTTTCCTTTGTTGGGCAGTAAAACCCGTTCAGAGGTTGGCAGGGCAGTAGGATGCAGACATCTGTAGAAGCAATTATTCTACTTCACAACAGACAAAGACTGCATCCTAAGTGCATGAATAACATACCAATCAGTGAAGCTAACCATCTTACAGAAAAGTGAGCAAAGAACATCCCCAGTAAATGAAGGGGAAAGTAGATAATGACTAAAAGCATTTCAAAGACTGCTCAGTCTATCAATTAATATTCAAACTTGAGAAAATAAAGGAGACAAGTGTCTCCTAATCAAATCGGCAGACACATTTTCCCCCCTTAATTATGATCATTATTAGTGAGGGACGAGATAAAAGGGCACATATATTGCCAGTGGGACCAGAAACTGGTACTACGTTTCTGGCCTGCTATTTAGCAGTATGTGTTTGTGGCCTTAAACTTGCACAAACCATTTGTCTCATTAAGTCGATGTCTAGAGATTTATCCCAGGGTAAAAAGAAGAGTGAAGCTGAGACTGTAGCTTTGCATTAGATTAACTGAGTCCCAGTCCCAGCACCCCATACACACAGAAGGGGAAAAAGGAAACACTTATAAAATATTTGTGCCGGGGCTGGAGAGATGATAGTTCAGCAGTTAAGAGTACTTCCTACTCTTGCAGAGGACTTAGGTTCAATTCCCCACACCCACATGGCAGCTCACAACAAACTGTAACTCCAGCTCCAGAGAATCCTCTGTCTGCACATAGGCTCTGCACACATGTGATGCATATGCATGTAAGCAAAACACCCATGTACATAAAGTAAAAACAAAACCTTATATTTTTTGAGACAGGGTCTCAGTATGTAGACCAGGCTGACATCATCCTCACAGAGATCCACGTGCCCCTGCCAGCCAAATGCAGGGGTGAAATGCATGTACCACTGTGCCCAGCCCTAAAGATAAAACAATGAAACCATTTATGAGTTAGCAAGCGGAATAACTGAAATGCTTTCTGGAGTGGAATTGCTTTAATGTGCATTCATCTATTATACAAATAACATTCACAGATTTTTTTGTTTAATATATATTAATGCGTGTGTGTGTGTGTAAAAGTGTTGGTTTAGAAAGTGTGACTAGACTCAGCAAACCTAATTCTCTCCCATAAAATCTACTTCTAAACTTTGATGGAATTTTTTCTTTTGTTTTACTGTATATGCACAGGTTAAACTGCAGAAAGTTAAAAATCTATTTATCGAGATGGGAAGATACTTGGGAAATACTGCATGAAAACATCTTGTTAAGCATTAATATGGCAGGGGGAGAGTGAAGATATAGCTCAACAGCTAAGGACACTGGCTGCTCTTCCAGAAGACCTAGGTTTAATTCTCCTTGGCACCCACATAGTGGCTCACAACCATCTGTAATTCCATTTTTAGGGTATCCAGTGCCTTCTTCCTGGCCCCTCTAGACACTGAGCACACGGGAATAAATCAAAAGAAGCAACATAAGGCTAGGGCTGTTGTTCAGCAATAGAGCATATAGTTATGCTCAAGGTCTGGAGTCCAAGTTCCTGGGCCAAAGCCCAAACCCCAATCCATCGCATCCACAATGATTCTATCCATCAGCAAGAGAACATATGACAAAGTAATATCTTTCATCTGCATGGTGGGATGACGCCTGATATTTTAATATATTTTTTATTACCTTTACTTATTCTAAAGATAGATAGAATCAGTAAAGGCATTTTTAAAAAAGATTTATTTATTTTATTTATATGAGTATACTGTCACTGTCTTCAGACACACTAGAAGACGGCATTGGATCCTATTACAGATGGTTGTGAGCCATCATGTGCTTACTGGTACTTCAACTTAGTACCTCTGGAAGAACAGTCAGTGATATTAAACACTGAGCCATCTCTCTAGCCCCAGGTTTTTGTTTTTTGAGGAGAGTTAAGACTGGAAAAGTTTAATTGAAATATGTAGCTTTTTCTGTCAGTTCTTAGTTTATGGGCTATTTGTTTCCTGGTTATGAAAGTAAAGATAATTTCAAGTTTTATAATAAAGAGTAGAAGAAAATTATAAAAATGTACTTTAATTTGTTATATATGATACAAATTATGTATATATACAGTTTTAGTGGACGATGACACCTGCTGGACTCCAGTTTGAAAAACAAAATGGAATCAGCCTGCTTGACTCTATCCGTCAGTTTCCCAGCTGTCATGTAGCACTTCAGAGACTCACAGGCTTACCCACACGGGGATCTTGAACTTGCCCTCAGAGCAGATAAGTAGTTATGGTCCACTCCAAAGAGGAAGACTTGCAGCCATCAGACCTCCAGCTCCAGCCCTGCCCCATGCTCTGGCCTGGCCATGCCTTCTTCACACTGTTGTCTCCTGTGACTCCCCTGTCATGGACTTAAGCACATTCCAGGGATCATGAAGCGATACCAAGCTGAAGCACCCTTGTCGCTCATTTTCTTGGAGGCCATTTCTCCTCTCGGGGAGAGAGCTGACTTTTCCAACCAATAGGTTTGTTATTGTGCAGAATTGTAACAACTAAATTGTGCACTGTTAAGTATAAAGCATTAGTAGGGAAACTCTAAAGAGTAGTAACATAGAAGATGGAGAGATGACTCAGAGGTTGAGATCACTGACTGCTCTTCCAGAAGCCCAGAGTTCAATTCCTAGCAACCACATAATGGCTCACAACCATTTATAATAAGGTCTGGTGCCCTCTCCTGGTCTGCAGGCATATGTGCAGACAGAACACTGTACATAACAAATAAATAAATCATTGAAAAAAGAGTAGTAACACTTGGGACGAGTACAACACAGTTGAGCTCTCAATTAGCGGGAACTGTGGATTAGTGGGCATGGGATTGGGAAGGGACACCTAAGGACCTGCACTTCTGTTCCTTTAAATAATTGTGTTTTTAAAAATGATGCATTTTTAAATATGCATATGTGTGTACCTGGATGTTGATAAGGTGCACCTAGGAGGCCAGAGCATCTGTCCCATGGAATTAAGAGTTACAGGCAGTAGGTGCTAGGAACTGAACCCAAGCCTACTGGAAGAACAATAAGGGCTCCTAACTGCTAAGCTATTTCTCTAGCCCTTGGTTTTATTTCTCAAAGTGGATGCACATGAGTATTTTGTAGTATTGTTTAAAGTGTAAGTACATTTCGTGCTGTCTTCTATATACATGAAACATATTATGGTTTGACATGAAAAAGTGGATAAGAAGTCAGAATATTTCCTGCAGAAGGAGCTAGTTTTATCTAGATTGCTGAGTCTAGTTGCATATGTGTGACCGAAGTGACCAAGGGAGGACAAAGGAGAAAAGCTGGCAAGAGTAATACCAAAAGCCTGCTTTCATTAATTTACTTTGTAGCATACATACTAGGAGCGTGTTGTCATTAATTTACTGGTACTTTCTTCTTATTTTCCCTAAAATGACCCTGTAGTTTCTAATTCATCCTAATGTATTACTAACAAACCTTCCTCTACTAGGATAGGAATTTTGCTAAGCAACAACAGGCTTTTGAGTTAGAGGTGGAATTTTCATTAAGTTAGAAGGGCCTACTGGATATGAAGGTGAATGGCCAAAGCAGCAAATAGACACCGCATAGAAGGATTTGCATTGTGCTTGCACAGAGGGGGCATTTAACGGAGTCACAGGGTTACCATGTAAATTGTGTTTCTATCAACTAGAGAGCAATGGCAGCTGGCACTTCTTCAGCAAAGAGAAACACGGGAGTTTGAACTGGTGGGGGAAAAATGGTTCCGGCTTTGGATTCTTCATGGTCATGGTGCTATTTTGATTATGATGTCGCAAGATCTGCCTGCATGGTGATCTCCACAGGCCTGCAGCAGATTCCCTAGGAATTCTCCACCGTGGCTTCCACCTCCTCCCAGCCATCCTCTTCCCAAACCACGAAACCCAAATGAATGTGTTTTGTTCTAAATGGGCACAGCCTTAAATATGAAACCAGGAATTTGAGGTTGAGAATCATCAACAGTTGATGGCATTTATATTTTCTGGCCTTTGTTTTCGAAGTAAAGATAAACTAACATCCTCCATCTGGGCTCGCCTCTTTCCAGTTAACCTAAAAGTGGACCGCCTTATGCTGGTCTTTCTCATCTGCTTGCTGCTTATTTTTAGAGCTGTTTCTTCAACAGTGGAAGTGGGCCTGCCTTTTGGCATTGAAATTTATTTCATAATGAATGTGAGAGGGGGAAGAAATTAGCAACGCCTGTGGGCCAGTGTTTACCAGGGACAAGTTCAAGTGCTTACCCACTTCTGTCTTCCTTTTCTCTGATCTCATTCATTTTTGTCATCTTCCCCTGACACCTCAGAACCCTCTGGCTAGTCTCTAGAGAAGAGTCCAGATTTGGAATGCCTTGGGATTAACTATCTGATGAAGTGACAGAAAAATTTTGACTGTGGGGTCATAGGACAAAGGTAATGACTAAAAGAGGAGGTTTAAAGCAATCGCTTAAAGTATCACTTAAAGAAATCTGGCTGTTGATATAAATATTAGTTAAGACATTAGTCATAGGACAGGAGGACAGGATTGTTTTTCTATACTCTGTTTAAAATGATTCGGATTTTTTGAAATATAGAAAAAAACATGAAGCCAGCCTGTTGGGTACACCGAAGAAAACTCATTTTTGTTGATTTTGTGTTATATTTTTAGCATTCAAAATTCATTTAGATTGAAGTAGTCATCATACATAAGAATTGAGCTTTCTTCTTAATTTTGTGTTCATCATTTTGTTTAACTTCCTTACTGAGAAACTTGAGATTAGACAGGTGTAAGCTTCCATTCTTGGATCTGTACCTAGCTGACAAAAGGAAGAAACAACGTAACTGTGAGGATGAGTGACAGGTAGAAAGGGCTTGCTCAGTGGTGTGTGCACTGTCTCTCTGACTGCACGTTTTACTCCATACTTCTACATTTTATGCTACTGTCGAGAGTGCTCGCTTCCAAATAGTCAAGTTCACCTTATACTTACTTAGCCCTCTCTCAGCATCAGCCTCTCTTCTGATTCAAAGTAGTGCTTTTTATGAACTGGAAACCTGCCCATCGAACATTGCTCTGTGCATCCATTTGATATAATGCTTCCGTGAACTGATGTTCAATAAATATTTAATAGGGTTACTCTGTTGAATTAGGTCAGCACCTAAGATGAGAGGGAAAGTTCTTTTTCCCCCCATGGTCGAGTAGCTTTGAACGTTGAAAAGCATTAGAAGGAAAAGCACCTGGTAGAGTTGAAAATTGTTATTGTCTCCTCTTCCTCTTCTTCCTCCTCCTCCTCTTCCTCCTCCTTCTCTACCTTTTGAGTGCAAAAACTACTTCAAATTCTTGAAGAGATGTTCCAACCAGTCGAAACTTGAATGCAATGTTAACTTGAAAGTTCAAGGAGTTTATGAGTCTCATCTGCTTCTGTTTCTTTTCCTAATGCTGTAATAAAAGGCTCTGACAAAAGCCACAAAAGGGCAGAAAATGTTAATTTTAGCTCTCCAGTCAAAGTCTCAGGCAATCATTGCATGGGGAAATCATAGCAGCCAGAGCTTGCGGCAGCATGTCACACTGAATCTTTGCAGAGAGCAAGGATGCAGCCTCCTTTCTCCACTCTTATACAGTTCAGAATCTGCTGCCTAAGGAATGGTGCTACCCACGGTGGTTGGACCTTCCCATTTCAATGACTGTAATCAAGATTACCTTCCCTCCTGGACATGCCTAAAGGCTCATCTCCCAGTTGACTTTAACTTTTGTCAAGTTAACAATTGACATTAATTATCACACTATTCTTATTTCAGTGAGTTTTTAGACTCACCAGGTAGCAGGATGGATTCAATCGGCAGTGAAGGATTTAGTGATAGAT
The DNA here is from genome assembly GCA_021653895.1 of Mastomys natalensis. NCBI lineage: Eukaryota > Metazoa > Chordata > Mammalia > Rodentia > Muridae > Mastomys > Mastomys natalensis. The sequence goes on from JAJTUV010000823.1 coordinate 1,589,637, forward strand.
GGGCATGATTCTTATGCTTTCACATCAATGATTTGGGGGGGGGGCGTTTTTTTGAGAGAGCAAATGTAAAAATGTGATATCATGGGAATCTGGGTGTAATCGGTGATGTTTACTTATCAACTTGATGTGTTTGTGGGTAACACAAATTCATTTCTCACAGTTCTCATAACTGGGATTTTAAAACCAGAATTCAAACATGGCTAAATTCTGGCAAGGGCTGTTTCCTAAGTTGAGAACTTCTATCTTTCCATTGTTTCCTTACATGGCAGAAAAGGTCAAGAGAACTCTCTGGAGTCCTCTTTATATGGGCAATAAAAACTCATGAGGGTTTCACCCTTCTGTCTTAATCACTGCCCAATGGCTCCATCTCTTAATCCTATAACATGGAGGTTACGGTCTCAACATAGGAATGGGGGAGGTATAAAGATTCAGTCCATGACACAATACAACAACGAATTATCCCACCAATCACTCAGCAATTTAACAGACTTGTTAAACGAAGAACTAAAAATACATGGAAAAATATTCAATATACTTAGCCATCAAGAAACTTCAAATGATTACTCCATTGGAATACCACCCACCGAAGAACAGCTACCATTGAGAAAAAGATAACAAACATCTGTGAAGATGTGAAGGAAGCAGAAACCTTATTCTTCTATGGTGGGAGTATAATCAGTGTAGTTGTTAGGGAAGTCAGTATAGAGCTGCCTAGAGTGGAAATAGAACAGACAGACAGACAGACACAGCATTTCCGTGTATATACTCAAAAGAATCAAGTTGAGCTACTACACATCCTCATTTATATTGCACTATACATACTAGCCAAATTATGGAACCAATGTAGAAAGCCATTATGCCCTTCCCCTGGCCTTGAGCAGGCCTGAGAGACCTTGTTTACCACAACAGACCAAGTGATAGGATCTAGGTGGAGTTACCCACCTTGGCTGCACTTAGAAGAAGAACTGCCCCTGGGCTTGCTTTGAGATATCTGCGGATCTGCGGCTGTGACCCGTGACAAAGAACAGATTAACCCACCCATCTCCTGGCTGAAACTAGGAAGGGTTCAGATGGGGTCTTTCCCCTTTTTTTGGAGGGGGTCTTTCCCTTTAAATTGAAAAGCTGAACATTAAAGCATTGAGCCTTGATCAGAGAACTTTGTCTTGGCTTCATCTCTTTTAGCCCTCCGTTCCACTTTCATTCCCAGCCCCCTTTAAGGTAAACCAGGTTGACTTGTGGCCACAGGTGGCTACAGGCCATAAGTTTTGAATAAATAAAGAGAATGTGGTATAAACACACCAAAGAGTTTTACTCAGCCACAAAGAAGACTGAGATTATGTCCTTTGCAGGAAGACATAAACTAAAATGGCTCCACAAAGAATTATTTTCTCTCATATAGGGAAAAAAAAAAGACATGTATGTAAAAGGGTGCCACTAGAGAAGCAGAAGAGGAAAGAAAAGAGAGGGAAACAGGAAGAGAAGTGAGTGAGAAAGCATAACGGAAGAGGTAAATAAAACGTAAGCACATTATATGCATGTATGCAAATGTTATAATGAAACTCTCCTCGAAGCTAATATGCTAGCAAAAACTTTGAAGTTATAGAAAAATAGAACATTGGAAGAAAGTCGCAGCTCCAACAACCTAAAAGTGAACAATTCAATAACTAAGTCAATTTGACTCCTGTGTTGTGATATAAGATCTCACCTTTGTAGTCTTGGCTCTCCTTAAATGTGAGACTTTTTTTCCTTTCCTCTAAAGTGTTGCTGTTAGAGGTTGAACTATTTAGATTTATGTTGCTGTGACAAAACACTAGCCAAAAACAATTTGGGGAAGAAGGGGTTGAGATGGTGTTATCAGTCCATCAACAAGGCAAGCCAGCACAGGAACTAAAGGAAGAGACTGGGAAATCAGGAACTGAGGCAGAGGCCAAGGAGACCTCATGCTTACTGGTTTTCTGTCCATTTTTTTTGCTCAGCTTGCTTTCTTATAACCCAGGACCAGCTCAGAGCTGGCACTGCCCACATTTGGCTATTTCTTCTTACATCAATCATCAGCCAAGAAAATGTTCCTATAGATATGACCAGCTGACTAAGACAACTCCTCAGTTGATGCTCCCATGTCTCAGGTTGTGTCTAATTGACAAAAATTAACCAGCAAAACTGACCTCCTTGTCAAATGTACCACTATTATCCGTAACCTTCTCACTTCTTTGTCACCAAGACATGTTAAAATAACAACATAAAACAGTTCGACTTTTAAAAGTCCTACAGTCTTTTAAACTCAAGCACTCCACAAATTCACTGCGGCTAGAGATGTCGTTCAGCTCTAGAGTGTTCTCCCAGCATGCACAAGGCCTTAGGCTGAATCCACAGCACCACAACACAAACAAACAACTATATGTCTCTTTTAAATATCACCTAGCCTTTGAGTTATCTGGTCAGTTTTAAAACATAAAGGTTTTTAGTGTTTTCCTTCCACGGGGCTAAAGGGAGCTGGGTGAGACGTCAGGAACAGAGATGCGAGCAGCTTGCAAAGCTAACTGTGGGAGCCGGTGTTTGTGGGAAGAGCGTTAGGTAGCAAGCAGACGGCTGCTAGTCCCAGATCCTAGCAGGAACTAGAGTGGTTTTATAAAATTACATGCAACAAATGTTTTCACTTCAAAAGGGAAGAATCAGGGCATAAACCCAACCACACTAGAGGAAAACCAAAGCTCAGCTGTACAGCTCGGACTCCTTTCTTGATATCTGACATCTGAGATAGTGATTTACCGTGATCTAGTCTCTAGAGTGCGTGCAACTAATTTGACTAAGAGTTTAAAGCCTTTTTTTTTTTTTTTTTTACATCAAAGAGCCATTTCTGTTCATTAATTCCTTTATTTTTAAATTCTACTTCTTCCTTTCTATTTATTCTTCTTCTTCTTCTTCTTCTTTTTTTTTTTTTTTTTTTTTTGGTTTTTCGAGACAGGGTTTCTCTGTGTAGCCCGGGCTGTCCTGGAACTCACTCTGTAGACCAGGCTGGCCTAGAAATCACAAATCCACCTGCCTCTGCCTCCCAAGTGCTGGGATTAAAGGCGTGCGCCACCACCACCCGGCTTATTTATTCTTCTTATTGTTGCTGTTGTTTTGAGGTTATTTTTGTGTAGTCCTGGCTGTTCCAATACTCACTCTGTATATCAGACTGGCCTCAAACTTAGAGATCTGCCTGCCCCTGCCTTCAAAGTATTGGTACTACAGGCATGAAACACTACTGCCTGGCTATATTTCACTTATATCTTTCCTGATATTTTTGGACTAGATTTCTTATTGTTTGTTCAAGGACTTAAGATGTATCTTTAAGTTATTAATTTGAAATCTAACTTTTGTGATGTGAGAATTTAGAACTATTAAATTTCCTCTTAGGATTGGTTTCATTGTACCCCATAGGTTTTGGTATGCTATGTTTTCATTTTCATGAGACTCTGGGAACTTGTAGATTTCCTTCTTGATTTCGTCAATGATCCACTCTTTAGTCAGGAGCATTCTGATTAGTTTGGATTAGCAGTTTATAGCTGTTCTATAGGTTTGTGTTTAGCTTTATTTCTTTGTGGTCAGAAAGAATACAGAAAATTATTTTGATTTTCCTGTATTTGCTGAAATCAGCTTTGTGACAGTATGTGATCTATTTTAAAGTGAATCCCATGGGTTGCCAAGAAGAATGTGCATTTTGTAGAGTTTAAGTGAAATGTTCTATAGATATCCATTAAATCATTTTGACTTAGGATGTCATTTAACTGTAATGTTTCTGTATTTATTTATTTTTGTTTAGATGACCTATCAATAAGTGTGTGGTATTGAAGTTACCTTCCATTACTACAGTGGGGTGAATATATTACTTTATATAAAATAATACTTGTTTTATGAAATCAGGTGTATCTATGTTTAATGTGAAAATGTTTAAAATTATAATGTTCTGATAGTTTACTCTCTTAACCAATACGAAGTTACCTTCGTTATACCCTCTCACTAATGTTGGTTGACACCTATTTTTTCAGATATTAAAATAGTGACTATTGCTTCATTCTTGGTTCATTCTTGAAATGCTTTTGATCATTTTTTTTAACCTTAAGGTATTGAGGTTATCTATCAATCTATCTATCTATCTATCTATCTATCTATCTATCTATCTATCTAATCTATATCTATTATCTATCATCACCTATCTACCAGGTATCTGATGATAGATGACTATTTTTATTAATGCAAGGTTCATTTCATCAGACTATAACAAGGTAGCAAATGAGATTAAGACATTTCTCCTAAACTGAGTTCACGTGCTGCTGTATTGGAGAAGTGGGGGTTTATTTCCTCTAAGTTTTAGTTCCCTATGGTACTGATGCAAGAATGCCCCAGACCAGGGGAAGAGGATGTAGAAGCAACATTGAAAACCACACAGTATTTTCCTTGTGCCAAATCTCTTTGTCTACTCTTTTCTTGTCTCTTCACGCTTTATGTCTTACTTCTCCCCATGACTTATTTTTTTAGAACATTAAAATTATTTAATTGTATTGTTATGTTTTGGATTTTTTTTCTAAATATATGTGTAACATGTTCTAAAATTCTAGAAGCATATTGATGATTTTAACTACAATAGACAGGTCTGACATTGGAAAAATCTAACAGTCTTCTGTAGTATTCCTACTTATGTCACACATATCTTTGACCCTTGTTCTTTGAAAGGAGTGAATCTTATGTTCTTAAAATCCAAGCTCAGTCTACCACAGAGCAGACACTTTTTTCCAGCAAATACCCTACAGTGATAATCAACAATGTCTTTGCTTCACAGACTTTGCGTTTCCAAAGGGAAGACACAATTAACAAGCAAATGAGATGTCAGATGATAATTATGAAAATATGAAATAATATAACAGTGATACAGCAGACAGTAAATGGACACCAGGGATTGAATATCAATCATTGACTCAGAAAAAGGCAGTAGCCAGTTCAGCAACCTCCCCGTCAAAAGCATTCAGGCAACAGAGAGTGATTTCACCATGTTTCCTGTTCAAGTCCCAAATTTGATGACTTTGAATCAGAGGGATGCCATAGAGGGCCTGGTGATCTGAAATCAGTTAGTATAAGGAAATGACTCTGCCTACTGCTTTTAGGTATATCCAATTTATAGACTGTTATTTAGTTCAAAATACTATTCTCTGCAACCTTAAAAAAATAATTAAAGAATTGAAGTCATCTCTCTAAAACAGACATATAAATAATCAATATTACACGTGAAAAGATGTCTGGTATCATTATTAATTATAGAAATATGAGTAAAACCACAGTGAGATAGCCTAATAGAATGGTTATAATAACCTTCATGACAGGTTATCATTTAACCCAATAATTCTACTCTTAAAGTATATATCCAACAAAGTTGAAAACCTATTAATATATACATCTCACAACAAAAATGACTGCAGAAATTTCTTTAGCAATGTTATATCCATATTAAATGGAAAGCATTCAAATGTTTATCAACAAGTAAATGTATCAAATGTACATTCAGACCATGGAGTATTATTCATTCACAATGTAGCTATTGCATGTTGCAACATGGGTGAGCTTTAGGAACAATTTAATAAATGAAAGAAGCCAGCCACCTATAATTTATTTATTCAGTGATTTAGTTCAAGTAAAATGTCCAGAATTAATCAGTTCTATCAAATGAGAAATTAGATGATCAATTTGCCAATGGCTTGGGCCAGGGTGAATGGGAGAAATGGTAAATGTTTTCTTTTTTTGGAATAAGAAAAGTATTTGAAAATAGATGAATGGTAATGATTGCAACTAATCTATACATATATTAATATCTACTAAATAATCCACTTCAGCATGATGGAATAGTGTTTGTTAAATGTCAGTAATAAATTTATTTATTGTAAAGGGCTGTATGTTCCACTGAGGTACAGATATTGTTGTTTCTAAATCAACCAAAGAAACTTTAACAGTGGAACAATGAAAATGAATATCTGCTATAGCTTGGACACTGAATGGCACCTGCAGGCTCATGTGCTAACAAGGCTTTTCCTAAAGGTTGAACTGTTAATAGGTGATGTGAAGGTGAAATGAATGTAAACATCACTGTGGATGTGGTCTCAGAGGGAATTTGGGTTTTTCCTTCTTTTCTTTTTGCTTTTTCTTTGCTTTCTGGCCATGAGCAGAATAGTTTGCTTCTCTAGTCACATGCACCCTGACATGTTGTCTTACTAGAATCCCAAAACGATTGACAAATTGAGCATGGAATGGAACCTTTATAGCACTGGGTCCATATAACCTATTTATAAAGTAATTGCCTAAAACACTTCATTCTGGTGCCAGAAAGATGACTAATACACTACACTAAACTAACAAATTAAGTACACAAATTTCAGTGAGTATTTATTTTTACAAAGTTGTTGAAACTTTGAATACACCAGGGTGCTTCACTGAGGTCATTACAGGACAGCTGCGGTGACACAGGAGTTTCAATGTCCTGAAGAGGAGGCAAGGGCTCCACCATCAGTGAACCTTAGCATTCAACACTGTGGGAACTTAGCGAAGAGGAAAGTGCTGAAAGATGGGGAAATTGAAATGAATGGGCTTTAGTCAAATAAAAGTGTCTTTACTATTTTGCTTATCCAGTGGGTCAAGGACAGGCACACTAGGATAAGACTGAATGAGATAAGTTGCCAAAATGGAATTCTACTTTTTGTCCCCTTGGGGCATTTTTATTTTTTTTAAGAGTGAGATGAGATTAGCTGAAATACCCCACAAAGGGGTCTCTGAGAACCTGTTGAGACCATCTCCAGAGGTTAGGCATGGCCCCTCGGTTGAGGGTTGGGGCCACCTGCCCATCTCCAAAATTTTAACCCAGAATTACTCCTGTCTAAAGGAAATACAGGGACAAAGAGTAGAGCAGAAACTGAAGGAAAGACCATCCAGAGACTGTCCCACCTGGCATCCATCCCACATTCAGACAACAAACCCAGACGCTGCTATTGCAGATGCCAAGAAGTGCTTGATGACAGGAGCCTGATACAGCTGTCTCCTAAGAGGCTCTGCCAGATCCTGACCAATATAGATGTGGATGCTCACAGCCAACCATCAGACTGAGCACAGGAACCCCAGTGGAGGAGTTAGGGGAAGGACTGAAGGAGCTGGAGAGGCCTGGTCTGGCATCAATGGGAGGGGAGGCCCTTGGTCCTGTGAAGACTTGATGCCCCAGTGTAGAGGAATGCTAAGGCAGTAAGACAGGAGTGGATAGGTGGGTGGGGGAGCACACTCACAGAAGCAGGGTAAGGGGGGATGGGATAGGCGATAACATTTGAAATGTAAATAAATAAAATATCCATTAAAAAAAAATCAATCCCGACCACAAACATGAGCCCAGTGGCCTCCAGTGATAGCCTCCTCCACTATATATGAGCCACAAGGGCTCAGCTCTGCACTAACTTGCGGCCAGGGGTAAGGGAGGGGACCCCTTCTCTGATCCATTCCCCTTTGCAACCAGTTCAATAAAAATGATAGAATCTGAAAGCTTTCTTTTCAGAAAAAAAAATAAATAAAAGCGAGAGAGTGACGTTGAATAATTACTTCACTATGTACTTTAGGCTAATTTTCCATGAGAGAAATGGAATTTGGTTTCTAAGAAGGTGTTTCATTTGGGGTAATTCTCTGCTTCAAAGATCACAGTATTCATGTCTTATTTCTGCCCTAACACAACATCACCAACTCTGTGACTTAAAACCATGCATGCTGTTACTGTAGAGATAGATCTACAGGCAGAAGCCTGATGGGAAAGTGTTAGCAAGAGTTACCAGTCCTCTGAGTACACTAGGAGACAATCTAATAGAAACATTGAAAACCAGAAGAGCCTGGAACAATGTACTCCACATCCCAAAACACCACAGGTGACAACCTAGGTTATTGTACCCAGCAAAACTATCAGCCACAGTTGAGGAAGAAAGGAAAAAAATATCTACAAATAGGTTAAAAGAATTCATGTCCGCCAAACCAACAAATAATAAGCCTGGTAAAGAGACTCCAGAAAGATAATGAAGCTATATTTAATGGTGTTATCAGATAAGCATGGGCATCTTTACAATTGTATCAAAGTGAAGCTGTTATAGAGGATTCTGAGAATTTGTCCTGCAATGATTCATGCGTGCATGTGGTGGTGGCGGGACTGGCTCTGCATCAAATCTGGATCAAAATCCAAAAGGAAGAAGGAAATGTGAGTTAGGTGTGAAAGTTTAATTGGTGTGCTCTCAGCCTGTGAACTGCCTGAGCTATGCAGCTCATTAGCTTCTTGAAGAAATGCGCCTCTCCTGAGCCTCACTTTCCGCTCCCACTGTCTGTCTAAGGCAAGCCTCTTAAACGGCATTGCACCCTGAACATGGTCAGTGTCTGTTACAACACCCGTGACCATAGGAAGGAAGCAGAATGAGAAAGCCCCTTCTCTCGCCTGTCACACATCTTCTTTCCACTATTTTTCTTCCTGTTCTTCATGTGGCAGAGGCTTCTGAACTCTACGAAGGAATGAAACATTCATTTGCATCATGGACTGTCATCTTGGGGCAGAGTCCTGTTTGCATGGTGAGATGGCCTCTTTGCCTCAGCATGATGGCATTCTTCAGGATGAATGAATAGCATAAAGTAGATCAACCGACATGGAAGGCTTTTATCCTGGAAGAATATTCCTGAAGGTTCACCAGGTGGCTTGATGTGAGCCGAGTTCTCCAACACCTATTCTCACCTCATTCTGCTCAGTGAGATCATACAAATGGGTCCCTTGACTGCCATTCCTAGAGATTCTTTAACCTGTTCAGTGAGATCACAGTTGAGTCCCTTGACCCCACTTCCAGAGATTCTGATTTAACTCCTGTGAGAAATTCCCTGGCATCTACACTTTTATGCATGTCCAAGGTTATTCCAATTAAAACCCAAGATAAAAAAATCCACTGGCTGGATTGGGGCATCTTATGTGAGTACAGCTAATACTTACAGCTGTTAGCACCCTTTTATATGGAGTATACTGAGAAATTCCCAACCTGTTTAAATGTGTGGCACTCATTTAAAAGGTAATTAAAAGTTGGAAGAGATACTAGAGCCACTGGAGTGGAATTTCCTAACCACTTAGCGCTGGAGACACTTTTTGAATGAAGGTGAATTCTTTCAGCTTAGCTGGAAACTCTTAAGTGCTTTAACCTTTCTAAGCTTCAGCTTCATTGTGTATTGCGCAGCACAACCCTTAATTTATGGGTTGTTAAAAATCACATATGAGATTTATGTAAGGCATTAGCATATTGTAAGCATACTAAGTATTGTGTATCTTTTAATACAAAAGAAGAATTTTAGCCCCAAAATGAGCACCAGCAGCAATAACAAACAGAAACAAAAATAAAATACCTACCTCATCGAGCATTCTCACTAATATAACAGTTGAATATATAATATATAATATATATTATATATATATATATATATATATATATATATATTCTCTTGCAACTCTTAATTGCCCTTTAAATTAGTACCACACATTCAAATAGGTTGGAAAATTCTCAGTATACTTTGTATAAAAGTGTGCATATATATATGTGTGTATATATATTTGCTAGGTAACTATTATATTAGGGAGGATGCTCAATGAAGTAAGTAAATACACACACACACATATAGATCACATAGATAGATATATAGATATAGATGGTATAGACATAGACAGGGATGATATAGATGTAAATATAGATATAGAATAGTATGGATAGGTATAAATATATAGACAGATGTAGCTATAAATATATCTGGATATCTGGGACCAGAACTGTTGTCTTCTAGCTAGTATCTGACTCCCCTTCAAATTCACAATGATGTAGGTAATACATTATTTAGAAACAGCAGCATTTTCCCCACTTAAGTCTTGCGTCTAAAAGGCTACAACCTGTACTACTCAGGTCATCCTCCCCTTTAACTGCTTTTTAGGTATGTGATTAGGACTTGGGAGTTCAATTTACAAGAACCAGTTAGAGAATGCGATAGCATATCTTATCTAGCAATGATCTCCGTATGCTTTAGAGACAGTTATACATACACATTTTTGAGTGGGGCACTACTGACTCTATTTCCTTGATGACTAGGTAGTTGAGTTTGAGTATAATCCTGAAACTATGCTTTCTATACAATATTCTGGGCTTCTGTAGCTACTTACATATAAAATAAGGTAAAATCAGTTAGGAAATACAGTTACTTGGTTGTATTGGACACATGCCAAGTGAGACATTTCAAGAAACTACTGGCAAGTAGGTTGAAAAGCACATGGTCACAGAACACTTAGCTTAAACCATCTCAGAAGATCTGTTAGCCAGTACACTGCTAGACGACTTATTTGTTTGTTTTTCCATTATACCTAAAAATCATGAGTTGAGGTTTCTCTACTAACCGCCTTAGTTGTATGTCTTGAAAAGTAGGAACAGGATGGCATTGTATAGAAAAATCAGTGGAGAGGAAGCATACAGGGGGAAAAATGCAAAAATGGAGATGTTTTGTCTAAACTGACAGTGGGCAATTGGTAGTTCAAGCAAGAATAAATCTTCCCTCAGGTAGTAAGCAAAGAACAGCCCAGCTAAAGAGCCCATTCTGCTTACTTATGGAAGGCTGGGAATGGCACATTGTCTGATGCATAGCTCTGGCAGCCAAGGCGTCCACTGGGCTCCCAGTAGGTTCCTGCTGGCAGTTGTCACCATGACAACACTCAAGATGAGGCCAGAGACCTGAAAGCAGCTGCTCCTGTGCCATTGCCCGGTGCCTCCTGCCTATCCTGAGTGGCCCTAACAATCTAATCAGTCAATCACTGTGAAATCTCCCAAGAGCTCAATTTAAGCTCAATTTATGTCAGTAAAAATGTAAGTCCTGCAAAGATGTCCAGACATTAAACCTAACCAGTAAATAAATTGTTAGGCCTCTCTCTGTTAAAAAAAAAAATAATCAAAACATAAATTGCACCACATCCTGTCAGTGTCCTGATTCCTGCGGGAGACTGGTACAGCTCCCTGCCAGGTCTGTTCGTCTTTACAAGCACATGGTAGGGCAGGATTACCTAGTGTCTTTGTTTTCTGGGAAAGATGAGAGCATGTTTGTAGGAAATCACTTGTAAGGGCCCCACTTGATAATAGGAATTAAAATCCAGTTCGGTGTCAGTGTGATGGACTTTGAAATGTTTGAGTGGAAAGGACACATGTCACTCCCAATTAGAAACGTTAAGGGGACATTGTGTATGTCCTCCTCTCCCAGGGTCCAGGGTAGCAAAACCTCTGTGAGTCCCACTGTCTGAGGAGTAAGAACAAGGACAAGGCTTTGCCCACTCAGGGCAGGCCTGAAGGCAGACCAGAGTTGATGCTGCAGAGTCTTTGAAAGCTCCTTGCTTCTATGATATAATCTAGAATCTTGTGACTAAAAATATGCTATTAAAAGAGTGCACAGAAAGGAAATACCCGAAATGAATTACTTTTAGGTAAATTGTTCAAGAGTAATCTACCAAGTGCAGAATTTACTGAGATTTAAAAAAAAAAAAACTGCGTAATTGTGGAAACATTTTTCGTGCTGATATTGTTTTTGCACAGTAAGATAGCTTAGGATTGGTTTATATTAACAGGAAACGTTTTTCTGATACTAGTAACTGACTTGGTCTCCAAAGACTTCTTGGTATCAAAATATATACAAAATATTGAATACTGCCAGTACAATGATGTTAAGGTTATGAAGAAAAATATTCTAGGCCTTACTTTTAGTAAATGACACCATGTGTAAGTCTAGTGAGAAAAAAAGAGTGAGATACACTTTGTGGATTATTTGATATTTTAATGACCTTCAGAACAATGTGAAATATGAACACTCAACTTTTATTACTTTAGATACAATGGTTTGATTTTCTCAGTTCATCTATATTTTAATAAAGTACATTTTCAATGACTTGTGATTGTTACAAAATGTCAAGCATTCCTTGAGGACATCAATATTTGTCATAATTAAAACAATATCTCAAACAATAAAACAATAACAACAACAAAAAAAGAAAGTGGTTATTTTAATGCCAACTTCCTTATTATAGACTGGGGGGCCTTACTTGAGAAAGATCAGTTCTGTGGTTTGTATGTGTCTTCTTGTGGTTTGAAAATCTGTGCGATAAGACATTAAAATGTTTAAAGTGGTCATTTTATAATCGTGAAACTTAGCATTTAACTCTTAAAAACACAATTCAAAGAATAAAGCTGGTGGATTTTATAAAAGCCACAGCGATTGTTTTCTTTCCTTTATTTCATTATGCAAACACAATAAAATCTCTTATAATGACTTTTTTTTTCTTTAAATATGCAGGGACTTAGAAACACCAGAGACTGCCTGAGTGAAAACCTTTCATTTCCATTCAGGATGTAAGCCTCGGTGTTCTGCTTGTTGACCAGTAAGGGGCGCCATCACAAAGTGATTACAGAGATCTGAGGTCTGCGGGGCTTTTCTACTGTCCATCTTGTTCAGTTGCTATTCTAGGCCATTTCTGACCGCCCTGTACCCATAGGCTCACATCACAGCCACAGCAGGAATGGCTGCTGCAGAGCTCAAGGCCGAGCTTCTTTCCGGTGCTCCACGCTGTTAAGTAAAAGCTTCTGTTTCCTAGGATGCAGGCCAAAGGCTTGGCTGCCAGGCCCGCTGCTGTTACTAATTGTCTGCTCCTGCTCAGGTTTCTTTATGAACTCCTCTCACTCCTTCAATATTAAATGTAAATTACATGTTTCGAGTCCACCCCCTTCCTCCAGTCCTTTCAGAAACAGCCATTTGTTCCTGTGCACCTGGAGGTAATTCTCACTTGTGTGTGTGTGTGTGTGTGTGTGTGTGTGTGTATTTTATTCCACTGAACTGACTTGCACAATCACACCCCTCTCCAGACCCCCAACCCTGACTTCCCTAGATGCTGTTTGGTCTCCTCAGCAAGACTGAGCTGACACAGTTTAGAGATGGCAAACAATTCAAGCAACCGAGTTTCTCAGAGATGCGTCTACTCCCCTCCCCCATTGTTTCAGCAACCTAAAAAGCTGCAGACAAGCGTTTGAGTGTGGCAACTAGCCACGCATGGTTGTTTCAAGAAACGTCGATAATGGATATTACAAACATGTTTTGGTGGCCAAACACAGACTTCCAAAGATAGGTCTCCCCTAGCAAAGCAAAGCAATTATCCCAATCAGTCAAGTGAAAAGGTCCATTTATGCCTCAATTCTCTGGCTAATTCAGGCAAAAGTAAAATTTTCATCTGAATGGTCTCAGTAATTGGCTTACTGCTTTGCTTTATCAGAGAGAACTTGACAAAGAAACAAGGCTGCTTCATACTAGCAGGTTAGTGGTGACCCCGAGGAACGTGTACACAGAAGAGGTTTCTGAGAAGCACAGGAGAGGAGACCTTGTGTTGAAATTTCAACAGACAGCACCTCACTGAGGAGGGTGATTAGAGGGCTTTCAATATTTCTTACTGTCCTTTCCTCCAGCCACCAGTCACTCCTTCCTGGATGTTTCCAGTCCACAGCCAGCACACCACTGAGGAAGGATGAATGGAGCAAAAGGAAAATTCCATCTGTCATCCTTGACTCCGCCCTTCAATTGAACCCACTGGATTCCCATGGCCATTGTTCAGATAACGGGGGGTGATGCTTTGCTGGGCTTTTATTCATTTGACTTTGACTTGGAGCATCTGGTTGCAGGTGCAAAGCCAGGTACTGGTAACAGAGGTGAGCCAGATGGACATCTTGGCTATTCACAATTGCTTCCTGTCTTATATCCACCCTCTAACCCACCTCACCATCTAAAAATGCCAAGCTTCTCATTCTCTTTTCTTGTCTCCCTCTTGTGGCCTTACAGCTAATTAATTGGAAATCTCTAGCGTTGCCTGTAATGGCTGCTTTGATCAGAAATGCTCTTTTTAATTTACCCAACTTAAGGTCTGCATTGCTTTTTTTTTGTTGTTGTTGTTTTTAATTATTAAAACTGTCCTTCTGATATCACAGCAATGTCTGTCCTCCAAGGCTTTCATCCTTTAATTCCACGGGGAATATTTTCATAGCCCTTTAGGTACCTAAATTATCCCATACTACAGTCAATTCCTTTAACGAGGCCTCTTTTACTGTGGTTTCACTATTGGTGCCAGTCTTCTCAGAATATACTCTACTGCATGCTCTAGCAAGTGAATTCCCCTTAAACTGCATCGAATTAGAATTAAGTCCTAGTTTATGTGGGTCTGGGTCTCATGAAGGGTCAACCTCATACCACTAAATACACACATTCATTTTTTTTTTTCAAACCTGAGTTCAAAGTGTCTACCTGTCTCTTCCCTCTTACACTGGATTCTTCCTAGATTGAAAAAAAAAAATCCCATCTTTACTCCTTCTTTCAAATGATGAACAGGGTGTATCGCACAGAGATAGGTCAGGAATATTTCTTTCAGGATTGACTTGTTATCCCTCAGACGCGGTGTCAGCTATAAGGAAATATCCTGCTCACAAATACAACTTTCTTGGGCTATCATGTAGATGTCACATGCCGTGATATAGCATGGCAGGGCTCTGTGCTCTTATAGCTTCAGCTTGCTGAGAAACAACTCTCATGTGTGCTGGACATCTCAGAGGGGTCAGCTGAGCGTCTGTAAGTCCTACATCATACTTTTCCAATTTGTGTCACAACAGCAGTGACAGCTGCTGTTGGGGAAACTATTTCCTTCTGGTGAACAGAACTAAATTTCTGGCCTGGGCAGAGAAGGAGCATTCCAGTTGGGCAAGTCAATCACCTGGACAAGGGAACAAGCCTCAGAATCGCAGGCTCATCTTAAGCCATGATAAAGAGATAGCAAGAACGCTTACCTCTCTAATGAGGTAAGGTACTTTTCCTTCCCAGGATTCCAGCCCTTACCACAGCCCCTAAATCATGGTGGGTATGTTGTGTCTGCTGTCAGTCTTGTGTCTCTTCATTATGCTGGCCACAGCCTATGTGTGATCCCTGCTGTTTGCTTGCATGTCTTCCATTTGGTTGACCTCTATGCTGGCTTCACTTAGATGGAGTGTTTTTGTTTTTTGGGTTTTGGGTATTTGTTTGTTTGTTTTGTGTCTTTTTTTTCTCCCTTTTCTTCTCTTTATTCCTCCTAGATAGCTGCCAAGACTAACACCTTGCCTACCCTTGAGGGTTTTTTGTTTTGTTTTGCTTTGCTTTGCTTTGCTTTGCTTTGTTTTTATTCTAATCAATTTGTCCTCGGGCTTCTGTTTGACTCTGTTTTTGAATTCTTTTACTATCAGACTAAGAACTCCAAAAGGTGACCCAACATCCCTGGTACCACTTGTACAGGTGTTGAAGTCAAATAAATATCTGGTATGTCAAACTCCACTTCTGGGTCCCCAGACATTGCTGTGTAACATTTGCTGATGGAATTGGTCCTTAAACACAGTTGGTAAGGTAGTTTTTGTAGCTGTGATCACTTGCTCCTTAGAGCTGTGGACCTCACTACAATGGTATATGAAGTACTGACTCCAAATGGTGGTGACAGGAATCTTAATAGAGGACTGGTGGCGGCCCTCACTGGATAAAGCCAGGTGGCCAAATCATGGGAATAAATCAGAGTGACAGTGAAGGGGTCCTGAGACACACAGCATTTTAAAGTGGTTAATAGAACCAGATATCTCTAGAGACAATATCAACATGCAAGCACATGTGTGTGTGTGTGTGTGTGGTGTGTGTGTTTTGTAAAAGGATATTTCTCAGTTAAGCCCAAGAAATTAGGATATATAACCAAGAGCTATTAGCCCAGGTAACCATCTTAATAAGGTATTGTAAACTTTTTCCACCTGTCCAGATATGAGTTAGTTTTCATATTCAGAAGTCACTAGTCAAAAGAGAGTCGAGCTCTCTATGAGCAAAGACCATCTCCCATCTAGCATGGGTGTGTACATTGTGATAATGACCTTAGTCCTTTCTAAAAGGAACCATTGCTTGCTTGACAATGAGGGAGGCAAGGACAAGGAGGAACACTCAAATATTTAAGTATCTGATTGACAGTGGACCATTGGTGTTGACTAAAGAACATGAATCATCACTGTGGTCTTTCCATTGATAATGGGACATGTGAGACCAGGTGTTAAACAGAGTCTTGCTCAAGATCTAGTTGACCAGAAGTCCACCAGATCTTCAGACCTCCACAATGGATGTTTCCTTGGCTACACATTTGAGGTTAGGATAGTCCACTCATCTGCAGGATGAATTTTGTGTATGCAGGACATTTTGTATATGAGATAAAGATCATACTAGCAGAGTAAGACACATGGAATTCAGTTTCTGCCATCCATATCCCACCCAAGTTTGAGAGTACAAGTCAAGTTTTCATCCTAAAGTAGTTGAGAGAAATAAGAGTATTCTTAAGGATATAAAAGTTGCAGAAGTAGCCATCCCTGTCGAGGCCGTCTTAACTCTTGTAGAAAACACTTGCAAAAGGGAATGGAGTAATTTGGGTTTTTCCTACTATCCTCCCCACTCCTGAACTTAATAAGACAAGGTCTCACCATATAGTCCAGGCTGAACTTGAACATGTGGTTTTCCTGTGTCTGTGTGCTGAGTGCTGGGTTACAAGCATGCACTACTACATCCAGAAGAATAGAAATGGCGTTGCAAATTCAGTCAAGTATCAGTCCCATTAACTAGTGCTGTGCCAGACAGGGTATACTTGCTAAAGCAAGTTAAGCAACTTGAGTATGTGAATAAAGCACTGTTTAAGCGAATGTATCTTTTTCTGTCCAATTAGGAAAAGAGGATCTGAATTGTTTGCATGTCTGAGGAATAAATACATTTGTTTAGTTTTGTACTCTGATACAAAGTGGTAAAAAGAGATCTAAATTCTCTGTGTATTCCATGGAATTCCATCCTTCATGATATTAAGTTAATCGGATCAGATGAACAATAAATTATCATTATGGTAGTCATTTAATAAAAACACATACAGTTGGAAGACAGGAGATAAAGTTTTTTATTTTGGATTCTGGTGATGTGGGAAAATCATACCACATCTCCTACCATTCACAGAGAACACAGGACTAGAGGAGCATCTTTAAGTGGTTTTTTTTGTTTTTTTTGTTTGTTTGTTTTTTTTGAGACAGGGTTTCTCTGTGTAGCCCGGCTGTCCTGGAACTCACTCTGTAGACCAGGCCGGCCTCGAACTCAGAAATCCACCTGCCTTGCCTCCCAAGTGCTGGGATTAAAGGCATGCACCACCACTGCCCGCAGGAAAGATCTCTTGCTGGTACTTAGTATATATTGCCAGCCGTGGTTGAACAGTGAGTGTTAATTCAATGGTGATCGGAGAGGATGTTGTAAGCAAGTATAGCAAATGCTAGTGGGAGATCATGACAAAGTCCCTGAGATCAAGGTGGTACCAGTTATAGCAACAATGTGATGCTCATTGTTGGTTGCCAAGTCCTGAGAACTGGAATCAGCATAGAAACAAACCTCTTGGCATGTCTGTGAGGAAGTTTCTAGATTCGGTTAACTTCAGTAGACAAACATACCTTAAACTTGAAGATAAAGCACTGTCCCATGGTTTGAGGTCCCAGGTTTGAATAAAAATAGGTAGAGGAGGCACTGAACAATATTATTCACTTTTCCTTGCTTCCTGGCTTCAGTACAATGTGACCAGCCATCTCATCTCCTGCCACCATGCTTCCCTGCCATGATGGATTGTATTATGTTTTTAAACTAAAGAAGTTCTTCTTTTCGATAATCTGCTTTTGTCAAGTATCTTTGTCACAGCATGGGAAAAGTAAGATATGGATATGTATCTTTTGAAAAACATATGTATCTTTAAAAAAAACAGCTCTTGACAAAGTTACCAGAGCATCATGGAGACTAAATGTAAGATGTGCCTGTGAAACCATGCCTCATGACAGAGTTAAAAGAAAACACAGAGCTTGCTAGATGGCTCAGTAGGTAAAGGGACTTGCAACCAAGCCCAACAACCTGAGTTCAATCCCTGGGTCTCACTTGCTAGAAGGATAAAAGCATCTCACCCAGCTTCTGACCTCCACAACTGTGAAGACATGGTACACCACTGTATGTGTGCACTTACACACAACAAACAAATAGTTTCATTACAAAGAAAGTACAGAACTGATGGCCTCCTATTGTCAGATGTTCTCTATAAGCCAAACCAGGAGGCTCCAGCATGAACTAGGTTGTAAGGCACATGGAGGCTCAGTCAGGAGGCTTGTGTTCCATGCATTCATCACTCTTTCCAGCCCTTCTTCCTCAGCTCATTCCTTGCAGAAAATCTTGAATGGTCAATTGATGGAGAAGGAAAAGCATTTAACTGTAACTCCTGGATGGGCTGGCTTACAAAGTGCTCTTATACATGCCATAAATAAATATAATAAATAAATAGCATGGAAGTTACATTCTAGCCTTATCCACTAATAGTTTTGAAAACAATGCCAAGGAAAATCCCTAGCACACAGCTTTAGGGGTGCACTCGACCATTCTGTTGGTGTAGAGGAGGTAGGTCTTTCATGTATGAGCTTGGGCTGATGTGGTTGAATGGGCTGGCTAGGCAGAGACCCAAAAGGAAAGATACTAGAAGACTAGGACAAAGATGTCTTTAAACTAGTGTGTGGATGGGCATGGGTGAGTGGCCGTAAAGAGTAAATATATTTACATCATATGTCAACTACTACCAGAGAGCACACCCTGTAGTAGATGAATCACTTCCTGGGCTTGCGGCATCCAATGAGCATCCACTGGCCACATGTGATGACTTCCAGGCTGAAATATATCCAAGTATCACAACAGACACTTGATTCCAAATAGTAACACAGGTGTGAAACAATCCTAGTAATTGTATATTGATCACACATTCAAAGTATATATTATTTTAGATAAAATGTTATCAACATTGATTTCCTTCTTAAATATGTCTATGAGAAAATTTACAATAGCATGCAGCTCACTCTTGTGGCTCATATTACATTTGTTTTGAATAGACTGATATGGGCTGATTTTCTTGGCAAGCTGATAGCAGCTGGCCCTGATCCTAGGTTTCCCCAGTGTTGCCATGGAAGGTTCAGGGATTGGGTGTCAGGGAGACATGGAGATACTGCCTGGCCTGTAAGTATGACCTACTCTCACCAGGGAGGATAAAACTCCAGCTGCTGCCAACTATACAGATTTCAGGCACAGAGGTCGATCCTGAGCTCTTGGGATGCTACTGTTTTTCTGAAATCTAATGAGATACTCAGTGGCCAATGGATCACCGTGGTCCTTTGTATCCTAGAAGGATTGAAAATATTTGGGATTTGTTTTTAAATAATAGGAAAGTAGGCTAAGTATGAATTTGTCTCTCTTGGTCTGTGGAGACTCAGAACCTTGCTCTGTATTTGATCTTCTGATATGGGAGCCCACAGAGCCTCAGATCAGAACAGAACAACTCACAGAAAAGGAGGTGTGAACAGAACATATTGTCCCGAGAGCCATTAGTTGTACTACATGCTTCAAAGCTATTGAACTTATAGTGCATAGACAGGCCTATTGATAGTACAGTTGAGATGCAAATTTGGCAGCAACTCTCTGCAAGAATAAAGTACTACTGATGCTCCAGGTGTAGTGTGTGCACCTTTGTAAGGTGATGCAGTCAGCCTTCCATACCTGCTCAGTTTCATTCATCCATTCAACCAAATATGGATGGGAGATATTTGAAAAAAATGATACTTGAGACCCAAATCTAGGGTTTTGGTTATTCATTGTTTCTTAAGCAATATCATGTTACCACTTTCACAATATTTACCATGTATTGTATATAAAAAGTAATCTGGGGTGTTGTATGACCCATGGGAACATGCAGATGGGTTATATGCAACACCACTCCTTCATTAATGTAAAACATATGAGCACCATACTGCTTTTAAATCCATGGGGATCCTGGAAGAGCCCCCTACAGATACTCAGGGGCAGTCATGTGTCTTATGAAGAACTCTGCAGAACCCCAAATGGAAGCAAGACTGCTTTTCCTTAACAGAACTCACTGAGAAGCAAATGTGACCCGACCCTGGGCCTTGGTTATTTGTGGGGTTCAGAGGAGGACCGTCATCTGAAAAGGGGGAACATGGGCCGAAAGAGAAGACGGAGACCCTGTGGAAGTTTTGTCAAGGTCTAACTTTAATGGGGGAGCAGTTTACAATATATAGTCTTAGGCAAGGAAGAAAGAAGGGCAAAGGTCCTCTGCCCGGCGCCATCTAGCCCCCAGGAAATGCCAGACGTTCTTTAAGTTAGTGAGACCTGAGATCTGAGGGAGGCTATTCTTTAACCTGGCACTGATTAACCTTCCCAGAACAGCAGGTAATTCCCTGAGGCTCTCTTGAACAATGGGTAGTTTCCTGGGCTTATCTCTTGACAGAACAAGAGAATCTTCTTTGATCAAAGGTCAGGTTTTCCCAAAGGAGGCAGTTTCTCATAAAGGCAGTTCACAATTTTCATAAGCTGGGATGGTGGTCCAGGGTCCGCAACACAAATGTGTTCTTCTACAACAATTTAGCAAGTTCTGCAAGACTAATAGGCCCACTTTTACCAGGGACCAAGTGGTTTATAGAAGGCTGTGTAGGTCTAAGCATTTTAGATAAAGTGGGCAGTTACTATTTTGGTGAAGGTACTTGACCTGCAGGGGAGCAGGAATGTAGTTCACACAGATGCCTCTTGGGCATGGATGACATCACCTGTAGGCCATCATTAGGACTTTGAGAAATGGATGCTGAAGAAAAGAGTAGGAATTAACAATGAAAGAAAGATGTGGATGAATATCAGTTATGATCGTAGGAACAACCATAAGAACAAGGGTGTAGTTTATGTGAACCCTGATCTTCTAAGTGTCCCTCATGAAAAGAGAATTGTAGAAACCTGGGGTTTTGTTCCTCCAAATTTAAGATCTGGGGAATAGATGGCAAGACACAAGGCTGGGGTGCGATTTAAGATTCCCAACAAGCAAGCTCTGTCCTAGCTTTAGAGGTTGCTGTTCACAAACGCCTGAGCTTTCTGCTTGATGCAGGTTTGTTTTCCACAGAGAGTCACTTTCTTTCAGCAGTGTGACATTCAGCAACCAGTTGTGAGATGACTAGAAAGGCCTAGCTATTTCAGGGTACCAAGGGAGGACTCCAAGGAGCAATTTTTCCCCTAACACACCCACCCTGCAGCACCATGTTTACCTGGCTGGAATTTGTTGGGCTCACACTGAAAGCTGACATCTCCTTTATTCCATTGGGGGAATCTTCCTCTTTTTGTTCGTTAACAAAAATCTTGTCAGTAAACTTCAGTTTCAAGTACTTGCCTCCCCACCCTGGTATGCCTCATACAATAGTATCGATCATATAATGTGGTGTGCTTGTGATCAGAGGAAAACCTTTGATGTCTCCTCATGCCTGCACTTTGCTTGAGACAGATGGGGTCTTTTTCCTTCTGCTGCTGAATATATCAGGTAGCTGGCCTGCGGACTTCTGGGGAACTCTCTTGTCTTTGCCTCCCATCTCACTGTAGGACTGCAGATGGATGCTACTGAACCTGGCTTTATATGGCTTCTAGAGACCACATTCAGGACTCCATGCTTGTGGGGTAAGTGTTTCGCCACTGAGCCAAAATGCCAGATCTGTAATGGCCCGTTCCTAACAGAGTCCTGGCCCCCAACATAGAAGAGACATACGCAGAATTTAAAAACAAAACAAACAAACAAAAAAAAGTTCTTCCAAAGTTAGACTGGTCTTATTTGTTTGGTTGGGTTTTTTTTGTTTGTTTGTTTTGTTTTTTTTTGTTTAATAAGTAGATGGTGGTTTGAATTATGCTGTCTGTGGGAGTGTGGAAGTGACATACTAGACACAGGAGGTGATTGATCAGATACAGGGGAATTCTGGGCAACATAAGATATGGAAGCACTCTGTTTTGTGGGTCAGGGGTGCAGGAGAAGCAGACAGACAGTCTGATCAACAAAATGGTTGGGAGGAATTAGTTGTATCTTGATTTCAGGACATCTTGTAAGGCATTCCAAAGAAGGCCAATTTCATTTTATTGTCAGGAAGAATGGAAGATCTTTAAATATGATCAAACCGGAGTTATAGTATCACCAAACAAGTTCGTATCAGTAACTCTCAAAACTATAGATCTGGTGTTCCAATGGAGAAATCTGATTGAAGGCTATGTCCTACATTTGACAGGAATTTGAGAATGAGGTCTTGCTTTGTTCTGTTTCTCTAAAATTGTTAGTCTTGAGCTAACAGCTTTCACCAGATAGGCATCTGTAGAAACCTTGGTGTGGACATGTTTTCAACAGTATATCACAACCATTTCGGCTTTAAGCAAAGCAAAAATAAAAATTAAAAAAAAAATTACACAATGAAATTAAAAAACACCTTTTAGTTATAAGACAGTGTTGTTCCATTTGTTTTGTTTTGTTTTTCTAAAAACACCCTCTGAAATTTCATTTACATTGAGCTCCCTTTGGTCTTGCTGCTTGTTTACACATCATTACTTGATGAATGGGTTGAGAAGCTGAGAAAGAAAAGTGTTGTAAGCATCTACACTCTGGGATCGATTATAATAAAGCTAACACATCTTTAAAATGATAACGTAATGAGCCATTTTGTAGAAACTGCCTTCTCATACAGCTTTTTAGGAATGATATCTGTGACCCTGGAGGGAGGTGGGTGCACACGTGTGTGTGCTTGTGTGTGTGTGTGTGTGTGTGTGTGTGTGTGCCAGAAGACAGTCTTCATTGTTGTTCCTCAGGAACCTTTTCCTTGTTTACACTTACCCATTGTTTAAATGAGATGATCTCTCGCTAGTCCAGAACAAATTAAGTCAGCTTGGCTGACAGTGAGCTCCGGAGCTCTGCTTGTCTCTGCTTTTGCAGAGCTGAAACTAGCCGTGTGTGGAGCACCCCTGCCTCTTTTATGCAGGTTCTGAGGACCAAACTCAGGTCCCTTTGCTTGTAGGTGTATTTTACCACCAAAGCTATCTCCCCAGTGCCTGAAGGAGGTATTCTGGAAGGCCTAAGAATGTGAAGGAAGGCAGAAGACACCAAAGCTCAGGACACAAGAACTTCAGCTTTACACAAATAACAATAAAAACACAACAACAGCTACAACTTAGAAACCAGTTTTACTCTGTTGCAAACAATGGACAAGCTATTGTACAATATATAATAAAAAGTACAGCACAATACGAGTGCCACTAATAAAAGAAACTTAAAGATCAGACTTAAAAATGCTTATTTGTTATATATATGTATATATATACATACACACACTGCAACAGAAAGCCACAATAAATACAGGAATCTCCATGTCATTCATAATAAATACTGAAAATATAAATACAGAAGACTACAGCTAATATGAATAAATAATTACAACGTAAGGTCCAAGTTAAATTCTGTTGAATATCATTGTAGCTTATTTCATATCCCCTTTGGCATCTTTGATGTCATA
This sequence comes from Mastomys natalensis, assembly GCA_021653895.1. Classification (NCBI taxonomy): domain Eukaryota; kingdom Metazoa; phylum Chordata; class Mammalia; order Rodentia; family Muridae; genus Mastomys; species Mastomys natalensis. The sequence goes on from JAJTUV010000823.1 coordinate 1,613,183, forward strand.
ACTTGTACACAAGAGAAATCAGTCTAGCAACTGTGACATACAACATGACATCGTGGTATAAAATGAGTGTATGGATTGTGGTTTGATTTTCTTCCCTTTCATTTTACAAGTCATCAGTAATGAATTATCGATTGAAAACCTATCAGGTAAAAGTAATGATACAAATCAGCTCAAAGATACAAATCAATCAATGTTAAAATACACTTTATCATGCTGTGGCCTTTTCTGAGTTTTTAGTGATGCATTTCCCCCCCACCAGCTTCCAACAGGCCAAAAAAGCAAACACCTAAAACAATTACCCTCAGACAACTGCCCTTGTTTAAGGAGCATTCCTAATGCACAACTGGTTCCACATAGACAGAAGGACGCATGAGTCCTCAGGGTCATGGGATCTACCAGCTCACTACATCCTACAAGGGTTTTCAAATGTGCCAAGTTCCTATGACAGCTTTCAAGTGGAGACATGGTTGATGTCTAAGACTGTGATTAAGACGAAGACACTGCAAAGGGTGACATTTACCTATGCAATCAACTGGATACATGGATTTTAAATGTGAAAAGTGGTTTTTTGACCAATGCCAAATGACGTTCCCTATCAAATTTACATACCCTGTGACAAACACTGAGGGAAACACACGGGGAGAACAAAGTGCCTTTTCTGCATTAAGAGGCAGTAACCAGTACATATGTATTCATAGCTCTATCTTAAGAGGCAATTACACCAAAATGTGATAAACTAAGGAGAAGGCAGAGCAACATTATAAGACATAACAAAGGCTGAGTTCTTAGGAACCGAGTTGTAATTTACAGGCTCGGGTTTTTCTGTTACTATTTCTGTACTGTATTGTCTAGCATTTATTATACATCATCAAACACTTTTGAAACATGTTTCACAAACTATGCCTCAGACTTCTTTCTGTCGAGGTGCCTAGAGTCAATTAAAACATGAGCCAAATTTGATTCACCATTCATTACATTAGCATTCTATAGCAACTTTTTTTTTCTTTCTTTTTTTTTTTTAAGTGTCACTGGGTCACTTTCATGTGTTGTCACTCATGAGGATAAAGTATGTTCATGTGGCTATCATTTCACTCAAGCACCCAGGTTGGGGGAAAAGCAGCCATATTGAGATTGGGTGTGATCCATGGAGAGAGGAAACACCGACTTCCAGGGTGGTCCTCAGCTCCTCTTAGTGCTGTGTCTGAGTTCAGGCAAACAGAAAAGGCTCTGAAAGTGCAGGGAGTGTCTGGGTTGAGTGATTTCACCAAGGGAAAAGAAAGGGGAAAAAAAGAAAACAAACATCACCCCTTTCTAGAACTCGTTTAATTTTTTTGGACTTGTCAAGATGACAAATTTTTAAATCACCGTTTTCTTTTTTAAATCATTGATCCCTGAGAATGTAAGCAGCCATTGTTTACACAATACCTTCATACACAGGCTGGGATCAAATGGTGGCTGAATGGTTCTTTGGAGTCATCCGTATCAGACTCGGACAGTCACATCTTCTCCAGGAGGAGAAGTCTAGATTCTCATTTGTTACTTACACTAAAAGAAGGTTACTAAGAAGGTACTTGTTCACAAGCAAGCACATAGAAAAATGGCCTTTTTCATTTTAAAATTGTAACTTCTCAGAGAATTGAAAGGTTTAAAAGTCAAGTTACCTGACTCTAGTCCTGACGTTGGTGACTGGGATATAAAATAATCACTCCCCCTAACATGACAGTAATTTTTGAAAAGGTAAATATAAATGAATAAAAACTGCCTAATGCCTTATTTTCCCAAAGCAGGTTATATTACTAAGTACCTATATTTTCTTTTCAAATTTGCTTTCTTAAGACATTTGGAGAATTGCCTTATGTAATAATCATCAAATGAAGGAGGACCCAACCTCTACAGTCTTCTAGCACAATTGCTCAAATTACCACGACTGTTGCCAGGTACCTCATCCACAAAGACTGGCCAAGGTATGTTCTTACTGTGAGAAAACCTGAAAGAGCTGGATTCTGTTGCCAAGGAAACCATCTTCCCTAGAGGTGTCAAGAATAAATGGGTATCTGTGTTGTTGGATATGCCTGAGTGACAGTCCTCCCCAGAGGTAGATGAACAGCCATGTGACCTCTGGAGATCTCTCTTAGGCTCAGGCCTATACAATCTGAAGAATACAGAAGAATCTCAGGCCTTCCATTATTCATGCTTAGTTGGCCTCGCTGAATATCTTTAAGAAGATTAAGCTGTTCCAAGTTACCTGTTAGACATGACATAGCCTGGCAGTGGACTGTGATTAATTGTAATTAAAAAAGATGACATTTGTAGCTATTAAAATTTAAAAACCTATCAAGTCCAGATATCATTTAGGTACCATTACATCATTCAAGTATAAATACTTGATTTTTAAACAGGCAACAATTTATTCCCTAACTTTAGCTACTTTTTCCCTCTTTAGAGGAATTTAGATTTAAAACTGAGCACTTTCTTGTCTTCATATTTAAATAAACTTTTATAATTCACATAGTTCTTTAAATTAGTTTTTAATATTGATGGGATTTCTACAAAAAAGGAGAAAGATTGATGACCAACAGGAAAAGAGGGCAAAGCAATATTGGATAAAGTGTGATACAAATTGTCTTTTGATATTTCTATAATGCAGAAATAACAATCCAACTATTCTAGGAGACATGACCCAGACAAGAGAGTGAACAGCCTCATTTTGTGTGCAGTAGGACACAGTCCAGATAGAATTTTCTAGATAAATTTTAAAGAGACTTCTTCAAGTTCAGTTTTCTTCCAAGCACTCACTAATAAATAACTTTTTGGTTCATTCCAAGCCAGATAAAAATATTGGAAAAGAGTTAAAAAGAAGAAATAAGACACTTAAGTATGGACATATTTTAAAGTTACAACTAAAAGTCAGGAAAGCCGTGTAAATCAATTTTGACAAAAGCAAAGCTGATTTCTACTCCATTTATCTCCCTGTAGCCTTTTCTAATCAATATACAGTATCCTTAAAGATACTTAGATGGCCTTGTCCATGTGGCAAACTTTATCATTTGAACTGACTTTACTATCAGTGTGCTAATGAGATAGTCGGAGGAATTGCAGCAAAGCTGCCGAGTACAAATGCTGTCTAGAATTACATGGATCATCCTCCTTTACAAGGTTGGTTGCTTTTGTGAAAGATGAAATAAAATAACAATAGAATTGTCTTTTCTTGAAATGTAAGCAAGCATGAAGAGTCAGATACAAAGCAATGGTCCTGTATGCTGGAAAGCTAATTGCAAGGAAAGAAAACAGTAACTCACAGGACATAAATCTTTGGAGTGACTTCTTTTCCCATACGTAAGAAATATCTGCATGTTCTAAAGTTCCAGCTTCTATGTTAAGGGCATTTAAAGAAGTCTACCCATAGTTAATGAACTGAAAAGGCATATAGTTTAGGCTCTGGAGTTCATTCCTACTCTCTGAAATCCCCTTCTTCTGATTTAGCCCTCAGAATGGAAATCTCACGGCAAGCAAGACAGCGTACAGTTAGACTAAAACTGCTACTGACCACTACAGAAAACCCAGGTGGTATCCAGCTTCTAGATTTTCGTTTCTGATGAGCCACAAAAGAGGAAGACACTGTGCTGTTTAGGAACTAGGTCTCATGTTCTTGACTGAGGATTCATGAGAGGAACTGCTTACACGTGACTGTTTTAGAGTCCCATTTGTTAAAGAAATCTCTTTCCAAATTCTTTACTTTTGTCAATGTTAGTTGCTTAGTCATTAAGCATTATGTGGTGTGTGTGTGCGTGTGTGCGCGTTTGAAGACTTTCTTCAGATTCTGTGTTCTAATAGTTCTTATATTTTAGAGAATGAACTGTAACTGCTTGAGATGTTGGCAAGCAAATAGAAGACCAGCTGGGCTCTTGGGGCAGCCACATCGGAACCGACCTTTCTGGTTTTGGGGTGCCTGTCATTTATAAAGTCCTGTGTACTAATCCCCAGCCTATCACTGCTGAGATATATTAATAGTTCATAGATATTATCACTTCCAAACTTATATTCCATCGGAACCCCTATCCTGTCCCTTTCACAATTTTAATGAGTTTTCAAATTGTGGTTCTTCAGTCAATTAAGTTCTGTCATGCTACAGAAAATATCTGATGAACTGAACTGTGGGTGCAAAGCTGTGATATTTAAGTGACTCCGGCACATGCTCTTAATTCTTGGAAAATGATGTAGTAATTCAATTTCGTATTAGTAGTAAAAGTACACAAGCCTTGCACTTCAGGTGTTGGTCATGATAACAATACAATGGTTACAATTTCAAATTACAGTCATTTTGACCTTGCAAGCATAAAGGTGCCTTCCATTTACACTAGGCATTTCATATGTCGACTATAATGACTGTAAACTGTCACTCGATTGTAACTCCAGCTAAAGGAAGGGGTCACTAATAACCTCTCTCGTTTTCTATCTTCTTTCAAGTCAATGCCTTTGTGCAGGGTTTTGCCATCTTAATAGCTGTTTATAAAATGAGTAAGAGGGTCACATCCCTTGCTGTTTCTGAAGTTCTTTGGGTTCTGAATTGATCAACCCTCTTTCCAAAACTGGTGGGAATTTTACTGGCATAAATTTGACGTTTTCTTAGATAGCACTGCATCCAAGAAACAATTCTCCGAACATCTTTTCCCCGAATCCAAACTTACTTCCTAAGCTCCAGGAGGATGAAGTAAGTTGTATCAGTTTAGGGAAATCAGTACTGAATAGATACAGATTATACAGAATTAGAAGAATCGGTGACAGCATTCCCAACAGGACATGGAGGATTCCAATGGAGAAGGATCTGAAGAAGCTTGACCATCTGACGTCACCCTTCCTGGCCTCACCCTTCCAAATATGGAAGTCCCCTGTTTGTTTTGCTACCAGGTCAGCTGTTATAACATAGGAGGTATTCAATAAATATTTGTTAAAGAAAAAGTGGATATTTAACACATCCTGAAGATGGTACATCTTGTTTAACAAAAATCTAGGTAAAAAATTGCCTAGAATATAATCAATATAACTTTAGCATTTCTTGAGGATTGTGGCAAGTTGCTATAACTGGCACTGTTTTGTAGGAATGAGCAGAAGGAGGTGGTCTTGCTGGACCATGCAATTATAAGGGGTTCTTCCTTTGAGGAAATGTTAGATATTTTACATGTGGTTGGCATGACATGGTGAGAAAAACATAATTCTATCACAAGACTCGCTTTCAAAAAGTCTACTATTTAATCTACCAAAAGAAAAGAGACAATTGGATTTTACATACATTTTTAATACTGGATGATCAATAGATAGGGGGAAGGGTTTAAAATTCTATTTTCTTTCTATCAATGAAAATTAAAAAAAAAAAATATTTAAAGGGGATTGAGGCTGCTCAGGTCGCTTGACTTGCACATCAGTTTGGCCAGTATAGCTGGGAATCAAATCTTTAAACTAACAGATAGGATCTGGAGCATTGGGCTTTGCAGTTGATAGTGCTTGGCTTGGGAACTGTGTGCAAAGAGAGGCTCCAATTTGGTTAGATATACTACCGAAGCAACACAACAGCTGCAGGTCAAACCATTGTCCCTTGGTACTAAGATTTAAAGTGTCTCAACCTGGTTGCAGCTAACTGCTCCTTCCTTTCCCTTTGAAAAGCAGTAATCACTGTGGCACTTGCTGGCATGTGAGCAGTTCTACTGAGTGTGTCTATTAGCAGAGAAGAACAATCCAGAAGAATCATTGTGTTCTCAGTTCAGTTCCTTCTGGGAAAGGAAGTCACAATGAAATAATTCCTCATTAATATTACTTGTAACTTTAACTCAATATTTTCAACAAATTGCTCTCAAAATTCTTCTCTCTTTATATTTTAGGTAAAGGACAACCTGATTATACTGCAGGAACTAACTATCCAATACTCATTACTACCTACAATCTGCCCCACTCTAGAGGATGTGTATGTGTATTCTGTGTTTGTGTGTATCTAATAAAGATAAGGTATGCAGGGTTTGATTTGTTATTGTTGCTAAGATAGGTAGCCTGTACCTATTATGATTTGTGAGGGATGTCTACTTAGAGATGTGAAAACTTAGAATGGTGGTGTTCATGCTTAGAAAGGTGATTATCCTCAGCAGAGTGAAACCTTCTATCTCAATTGAATAGAGAGAGGATGAAAGCTCTGCTTTTGAAGTATCCTTTTGGGAAAACTAAAGCTGCAAAAGAGAAACCCAACAAAATACCAAAAAAAAAAAAAAAAAAAAAAAAGATTCAAACCTTGTGAAAATAAAGTTGGACTGAAAGAAACATCTCTGAAGATCCAGGAAGTGGACTGTCATTCACCGAATCAACCCTACCCCAGTCAGAATTACCCGGGGCCTCCCCACACTCTGGTCTAAGTGCAGCCTGCGAGTGCCTTACCAGTAGATACTTCCAGAGGTTGGAATGGTCCAGCAAATACAGAACACAGAATTCTTTCATTAGTTTGAACAAGGGAACAATAGCCTTTTGTCATCTCTTCTTTGAGCCCCTGCCCTTTAGATTGCGTAGGCAGGAGACAACATCACTGGAAATCAAATGCTAATCATGGCAATGCTACAGAGAACTCTAGACATATTACCAAAATCTGAGTAAATTCCCATCAGATTAGCCCCACCGATCAACCAAAAGGAGTTGTTCACCCCCATTACTGCTTTCGATAGCATGACAGACCCAAAGTGCTTTTAATGTTAGTAAAATTAGTGTTGATTTAGTCTTGAGGTGGCATAGAGAAGGAACAAGTCTACAAGCAAACATACTTTCCCCACATGGAGTTTAAATAGAGGTTTCTCACCAGCGAACTCTGAAGCGCATTCAGTTCTCTGTTAGGACTGAGTTAGGTCCTAGGAGTGGTGAAGGAAAACAAGTCATTTATTTGATCAAATAAAAGAATATACTGTAAGGAACTGAAATCTGAAAGTTATTCAAATCCTCACATCAAGGGGGCATTAAAAAATTAGAGATGCATTTACTACATAGCAGGGTGTGTCTACATTTTAAATAGCCATAAAGTATGAGAAATGGTGTCTTTATAGAATGTCAAATCTGGGAAACGGATTCAGCATAATGACTGCATTGGGGGAAACCATAACATTTGTTCTATAGCAGCTTAAGCTGATAGGAAAGAAGTTGCTCAAAGTCCTCAGAGGCACAGGACGCAGGAATTCTAGAGGCAGGTGGGGTATGTTACCTTTCTATTCATTCTCTTTACTAAGTAAGAGAATGTGTGGTGTCTGCCTTCGCAATGCATTCTGGACTGTGCTGCCAACTATCCCAGGAAGACAGATAAAAATGCTCCAGAAAATGAGGCCTAGTGAGTTTGTGAACCCAGGCCTGCCTTCAATCAGCTAGTCACTAAGTGGAAATCTCATTACATGTTTTTTTTTTTTTTTTTTTGCATTTGTAGAGATGGATTGATTGTGGTGGAGATGGGGTGCTGAGGCTCAGCCCCAACCCTCACCTCCACCCTCAGGTGTTAGGATTGAGTTAGGTCCTAGGAGTGGTGAAGGAAAACAAGTCATTTTCCTTCATGTCATTGGAGGAATCCTCTATCTCTATTGTATGAACCTTATAATAGTTGTCACCTTTTTTTTTTTTTAATAATTAAAAAAATTTTATGTCAAAGCATTCTGAGACCCCATCCCACACGAGGTACCATGAAGGGGCACTAAAGTGCATTTTGATGGAGGGAGTAGAGTTTAAAGGTGCTGTCCAAGCTAATAAACTAAGATGACGCTGTTTGAAAAGGAAAGGCAATTCCGTCTATCTCAGCTGAGGGAGAGCAGTGGACTGGACCCTCACCAGAGGATGTCCTACTCTTGAGAAAAAACTGTATAAGGACCTGCACGTATAGACTCATTTGTCCCACATAGCAAAAATAGGCCTATTCATCCTTAAGAAAGTATTTGCAAATCTGCTGAGTCATGATCTAAAAATGTGGGTGGATTCCGATGCAATCCTGTGGACATGCTCTGTGGTGCTAGCTAACACGTCTTCGGCTTCAATGAACATGCTGTTCATTTTCTTCAAAGCATGACTTCTAAACTACCGTAAATAAAATACACAAGAAACGATTCAATCTTTTTTCTTACAATAATTACTTTTACATTAAAAAGTCACTGTCATCTTCAGATATATCGAAAAATTAAGACTCTAAATCTGCTTGTTTTCTAGTCTTAGTTAACAATCTTGCACAGGCCCGATTACCTAAAACTTGGAGCTATGATCTGCATAGCTTGGCAGGTTTCACACAGTTTGACAGGTAGGCAACTGTGAGATATGCATTTTTTTTTTTAAATTTAGCATTTTCTATCAAAACAATTCAGAATCGTTTAAAATCCCCATAGCGACTGTATTTGTGCCACGCCACAGTTGGGAAGCTAGAAAGGAAGGAAGGAAATACTGTCTGGAAGATTAATCACAGTCCACATATTCTTGGTCTTTAGGTTTAAACAACGATGAGCCCGGCAAAGGCAAAACAAAGCCTTAAACTTAAGACTTGGTCCAATAATAGAAGAATTGAAGCAACTAAACGGGCACTGTTTCCACCACGGGGACTGAATGCACTCCTCATGCAATCTGCTCTTTTCTGCAAGGCTCAAAGGATTTTCTGCAGGATGCTCTGAGATGTGGCTGTCGCCATTCAAGGTGGAAACGAACCCTTCCTGGGAGGGCCTTTCAAGTATGAGTGAAATTCCACTTGGGGAAGATTGGACCTGTGTTCAGGATATAAGGGGTTACAGGGCACCCCACTATCGTTTTCAGAGGTGGGGCAGCAAACGATGACAGACGGATTGGCAGCTGGGTAGTGGGAGGCTCCATAGGCCTCTTCTGCTTGCCTGGCATAGTCAACAAATCGCTCCGGGGTCATGGCGTAAGGCACCAGCGAAAGGGCACCGTTTTTGACAGTATCTCTTTCAGAATAGTTGTCAGAGAGCTGGCTAGTAGTTCCTGGGATGTGGCTATCTATTTGGTAGTACAGAGTTGAAGAGCTAGCGTAAAATGAAGCACTTTTTGTGTGGCTTTCATGAACTGCGGTGCCATCAGAGTAACAAAGGACAGAAGGAAGGGGGACGACTTCAGTATGGGCTCCGAGCCCTTCTACAAAGCCGTCTCCCTTGTCGTCGTCGTCATCTTCCTCCTCCTCTTCCTCTTCTTCTTCCTCCTCCTCCTCTTCCTCATCTGATTCACTGGGTGCCAGGCTTTGGGTGCTAGAGTCAGTAGCTCCACTGCAGAAACTGCTTCCATCCTCCTCTTCTTCTTCCTCGTCTCCTTGGCAATCCAGTTCCTCCTGCAGGTGCAGCACGGCAGCCTGGGGTTCTGTTTCAATCTCGAAATTGTCTGCGATGGAGTAGTCTACAGAATGAGCGACAGGGCCCATGGAAGGACCGTGGGTGCTTATCTCCCCGTGGCAGCCGTTCAGCGTGGGGGTTTGCTGCTCTCGGTTCTTCTCCAGTTCAAGTTTCATTATTGTGTGCAAAAAATGAGTCCGGACACGGATAGGATTAAATTCAATTCTACCTGCTGTGTTACTACAGCCTTCTTTAGTGCAGCCACATGGGAAAGACATACGATCCACCTTGGAAGGAAGAACACAGATTAGCAGCAATGAACTATTACAGACCAAATAAAATCAAGGACTTTGTAACAACTCCTCTGAATGAAGTAAAGCATTCAGGTTCTACTTCTGTCACAGCAAACAGCAAATAAGCTGCAAGTAAAAGGAGCCGGGGAAGTGAAGACTTAAATTATGGCAATGAACTGGTTTCTAAATGTATGTTCAAAAGAGTGGTGGTGTGAGGATAATTGAGAATTTAAATTTGATTGCACCCTCCGGCTTTCGTATTTCTACACTCTCTACTTTCCCTTCCTTTTTGCATTTGATTTTTTTCCCATCTTGCAAACCCAGTGCATTCTGGTGCATTCCAACTCACTACCCACTTCCAAGTCACATGCAGAGGGTTCCCCCAGAACCCCTAGTCTAATCTAACTTCTATGACATCATTACATGCTATTCTGTTCTTTTATCAGATGACCTTCACTGCTCCAGAAGTCTGGGATGACACTACCTAGGGTCACCCAGTGCCATACTGCTATTGTCTCAATGCTGTGTCTTTTTCTCAGTGGGCCCTTGTTATGTGGATGCAGGTTGTTTGCCCTGTTCCCTCTTGAGAAGAGAAGCCTATTTCAAATGGACATATCCTATGCCTAAGAACGTAACTCCCGGGAATCAGGAGACCTGGAAGCTGAAGACCAGCCCAGGCAACTAAGTAAAGCCCTTTCTCAAAATAATACATTTTAAAAACGTTAGCTCAGTGGGGATAGAATACTTGCCTATTATGTCCACGAGGCACCAGACTCAAAACAGAAAAGAGGAAACAGAAAGGAGAGAGGGGATGGAGAGGGCAAATGTGTTCTTGGTTTGCTCTCAGTTGCTGGGAAGGGAACTGTCCTTGGCTCTCAGCTGCCCTTCTCTTTTGAAGCTAATTAAGCAAACTTCTCCTTTTAAATGGATAAAACTATTTCCACATAAAGTAAGAAGGTAACCATTCACAGGGTTCTGCTAAATTTCTGATGGATAAAACCAGAGGGTCACCTTATCAAGGAATTAATAAACTATTGCTTTTCTTTTTAATTAGTTTTAAAGTCATAGCTTTTCAAAGCACAGTCATCCATGTGAGCTGGGGAGGATAATTCCTGCTATTTTTCATAGAAATTCAAATTTCAGCTTCTGTGCACAAGATAGACTTTTTGCTGTTTGTAGGCTATTCTCAAATTGTAAAGGTCTTCTTCTCCTTGCTTCTTCTTCAGCCTCCTCAAGCCAGTCTTGTAGCCACAGTCAGACAGATGCCCCTTTCTTGTTAAGGAAACCATAGCAGCCCAAGAAAGGGCCGTAAATTGTAACTTCATTTTAGTTTCACTGAGAAAGGGTAGGAGAACACTAGGGTCTGCAGCCATGTCTTCTCAGGGCTGTGAAGAGTGAAATCCATCACAGGTAACAGATAGACAAAGTACCTGCACCCCCAGAAAACCTTGTTTACAGAAATGTGTCTAGTCAGATCCCACTGTTTGTTTGACAGCATCTCAACCTGCTCGCGGTAGAAATGACAGAGCCTAATGTGTTTACCTGACATGCCTACTTAGACAAGGTAGGAATGCAACTTGCTTTTTAAAGATCTATCGGGCTAGGAACTTCTCCAATAAGTCTATACCACTGGTGATGAATTGTTACTTACACCCTGTGGATGAACCAGAAAATATGAACCCAAATGGAACAGATAGTGTTCTTTCCCAGACTGGTGTAAAAAACGCTAAAATAAGCTAGTGTAATGACTGAATCCGGGAGGAAACACTTCAATAAACTCAGCTGCAGTTTGAATTGCCATTCACAGTATACATAGTATAAGCATTTTATGAATGCCCTTGAATTAGGGTTTCTTTCCCCTTGAATTATGTGTCTTTCCTTGCCAGTATTTTTTTTTTGCTTCAGGTTAAAAAAAATACCTTATTATACACAACATGACTACTTCTTTCTGGGGTGGAATGTGACAGTTTTTCTTCAGATGCCTGGGCTCCCAATCCTTACCTGACATTTAATGCCCGCCAGGCTACAGGTACACGTTTCTGGATCACAGAATACTCTGCAGTCACAGCCGCAGTCCTCCCGAGACAGTCGGATGGCCCGCAGCTCGTGTTTTTCCTCGACGTCGATCTTCTTCACCCGAGGCTCGCAGCAGAGCTCTCCGCTTTTTAGTGGGCAGGGGTTGTAGGAAGAAGTACTCGTCTACTTCTGTGTTGTCTAAATCAATATCGTCATCGGAAATGTCATCCACGGTTAGAGTGCTGGCTTCCTCAGATTCTACAGTGCCATTCTTAGTCATCTACGAAGACAAGGAAGCAAACAAGGATGTCATTTGGGCAAAGTCCAAAATCCCCACTTCAGTGTTGCTGAGGATGAACGAGATGAGCTGTCATGCATAGAGTCCCCGAGACCGCAGAAGTCAGAGGAAGGAGAAACAATGGTGTTGAAATAAATGGCTTTTTAAATGCTCTGATCACGGAAGATGGCTAAATGCAACCCTTACCCTCTCAACGTCAGTGACCACAGATACAGCCTGGGCGACCCCGTAATGTAACCAGACCGAAAGGTTACAGATGCCCACGCCAGAAAGCTGTCTTTACACTCAGCTCACAGTGACGTCTCTGATGTCATAGGAAATGTGCCCTGGATCAGAGGTGACCACATCTCAGTGGGAGCCTTGACCACCTTACTCAGCAAACATCATGTCCTTGAAATAATATGTGTGTGCCTTTCAGGCCCTGAAAAGCACACATCCAGGACATAAAGTCGCACTGAGTGGCTGGGATCGTGAGCACAGTTATTACCCAGAACAACCCAAGAAGGAAGGCATGAGAGAAGTAATCAGTCAGGTCAGCATGCTCTCAGTAAGGCAAGGACATAGATTAATGCTGCAAGGACTTGTCAACCCACGGCTGAGACAAACTGTATTCTTGAAGGAGTGCATGCAGACCTCCCTCTGTGCAAAGGCAAGCTTTCTGTGTAACAGCTCATGGGGACACTTACTCTGCCTATTCGTGGTGGCTGTGAATCTGTGTGTGTGCTTGTGTGTGTGTGTGTATACACACACACAAATATATTTCTTTTCTATATTAATCTCGTCCATCAGTAAGCCCTAAATATAGATTTCACTTATTATAAAAACACCTATTGTTTCCTTCATATAAAACATTTTGAAAATGTTTTCCCTGAACATGAACAAAATATTTTCGTGAGGAGCAGCTCAGTAATAAAGGCAAAAACTTCATAGGAAATAAACCAAGGATGTTCTAAATATAGAAGGTAGTTTAATTATTTAATTTATTACCCTCTAAATTTCATTAATTATGGCTATTACTGTGCTTGGTGAACTTGACAATTCATCCATTAAGAACTGAAAATACTCTAGAGATATCAGACATGCTTTCATCTTTGTAGGAAAGAGTCCGTATTTAGACAGAAATATTTATTACTGGACAATAGCCTTAGATTGTCTAACTCTTGAGTGTCCTCCAGAGAAAAATTAAAATTAGACTTTTACTCTCCTGTAGGGAAATTTCCACTGAAGAAAGGACTAGGAATAGGTGCATACTAAGATATATTGCAAGGGGCCCTGTGGTATGTTTTCAAAAGCTACTTAGTTATGTCTTGTGACTATTTTAGAACTTGAGCCTGTCATCTCAGAAAGGTCTTATTATTGGACATTATTTCTTAGTATGATCCATTCTATATTTTCCCCTTGGCATTTGTATGAAAGTATACATATGAGGACATGTCTGTGTAGGTATGGTGTATACATACATATGTGTGTGTAAGTAAAGGGTTGATGTTGGGTTACCTAAGTCTACTATTCTTTGTCTTAGTTTCTGGGGGTTGCTCAGTGAACCCGGAGTTCCTGTTTAGTTACACTGACTGAATAACATGGTCCCAGAATCTGTTTGTCTCTAATTCCCCTGTCTCTACTTATCATACCCAGCTCTTTCTTTGGGAGCTGGATTTAAACTCAGGTCCTTATGCACAAGCACTTTCTGATTGAGCCTTCTGCCTAGCCTGGCATCTTTTATATATGTACTGCTTAAACTGGAATACCCAATACCATGATGTTACTTTGGTTGTGGTTAGCACTTCTAATTCTCTCTTAATAGCAATCTGCATGTTTCTAGTTATAAAGATCTGATTTTCTAAGACATTCAAATGTAAAACCATCTAGCATACTAGATCTTCACTGAGTGAAGCTTCTTGACAATCAAAGTTCCCCTTTCACTTCCCTCAGTAGCACCAAGGTCTCTTTTAGCTGATCCCTGGCTGGACTATGTGAATTGCAGCAAGCTTCTGCCTCCAGTACATGTAGATGCTCATTCCAGTACATTCATTTCATGCTATCCATATTACATTACATTTCACTATACATTCACTATAATGATGTTACTTTGATATAGTGTCACAACAAAATCTATAGCTTACGACAAGTCACAGATCCCGCCCCAAAAAAACACACACACCAACAAAAGAGGAGAAAGAGCTCTCTTAAGAAATACAAAATCTTAAAGCAAGATGAAGTGAGGCCAAGGATGTGAGCATCGGCCTGTAATCTCTGCACTCTACAACTGAAAGAAAAAGACAGGGATTTTGAAGTCAGCCTGGGCAATGTTGTGAAACAGTTTTTACCACAAAAAAAAAGTGATATTTTTAGCAAGCATTTACAACCATAGTAAAGTTGTTAGGGTAACGTAATAAATTGGCACCTAACAATTTAGAAAAAAATTAAATATTGGTATGTGTAACTGAAGATTTGGTTTACTCTGACTGTATATATTGTTAGAAATAAGTTCCAGATCTTGTATAATTTATATCCTTCCATTACAATTAATTTCATTTCAAAGTAAAAGATTAAGAATCAAACTTCCTTCCCACATAGCTGTAATCTGTTTCCACTCCTGTTCAAGAGCTTTAGTTTTCTTCAAAATCTCCTACAACATGGAGGCGATCTTATGAGGTTTGCCTCCCCCACCCCCCACATCCCACTCCACCCCACCCTACCCCTCTCCCCCCGCAACTCTTCAAGACCATTTCTAATGAAGACCAGGAACAATCTAGTTGAATTTGTTCAATTGGTTCTGTTGCCCAGTTTCTGGTTTCTGTGTTGCTTCTATTGGTTGCTTTCTCCCTCATTTCTATGATGTAGTAACTCACAGAAAGCACGGTAAAAAGAAGATGGGCTTTGTTGGGAGCCGACTCCTAGCAGAAAGCGGCTATCATCTTTACAGCCATCTCGAGCCATATGTTCTGACAAGAGACTTGTTTTCAATAGCTTGCAACAGCTGAGCACACTCTGATAAACATCTTGTTTTTCTCACACATCTTGTTTTGCTGCTTAGTGCCTCCAGCTTCAAAGCACATGTGGTCTCCATGCTGCAAGGCACGTGGCAAAGGGCCTTCAGCTGTGTTCCCCTGCTTGTCCACGAGGGCAAGGCATGTGGTAAAGCATATAAATACCCAGGATTTCCTTTCAATAGGGAGACTTGATCAGACTCTGTCTTGTCTCCGTTCTTCGCATCTCTTGCCCTTCATGCCACTCTCTTGCTAGACCCTGACCCTCGGACCGGAGCAGCAGCTCAGGTCGGGACAAAGTGGCCCCCAAATGTGGGGCAGAACGGTGTCAATACAGGGCTATTCTATTTGAGTGGGCACAGTCCATCATGGCAAGAGCACAGGAACTGGAATTATGAGACAGCCTTTCTCTGGCTGAGAAGACCAGGAAGCCAAGAGCAGGTTAGCTTGCTTACTCTCTCCCTTTCTATTAGTTCCGCTAGACAGTGTCACCTACATTTAGAACCTCTCTAGAAACACTGTCCCAGATATGTTCTCCTGGGTGATTCGAAACCATCCAACTGACAGTGGCCATATCAGTCATCATGATGCCTTTGAGACATATTCCCTACCATACACTTTAACTGCAGTCTGTGTCCATTTCTATTTTTTGTTTTTTAAGTTAAGGCTTCTACCATCCAATTTAAATGGGCTTTAGGATCTGGATGCTACAGAAGCTGCTTTTAAATTATTTTCCCCATTGAGAGCAATGTAGGAGGAAGCCAAAAAGCTCCCTTCTTCCTCCCTCCCAACACCTATCCATTTGCTCCCAAGATTTGGGTCTAAGATCCAGGAGCTCTTCCAGGGTCACCTCCTCTGCTTTTCCATGTACTCCAGGGCCATCTTCCCTGGTAAGAACATTCAGATTCTACGGGACTTTTCTCCCTTGACACGGTGCTGCTTTCAATGGTTTTTCCTACCTCAAAATAGAACCATTGAATTGCAGACATTGCTCTTTCAAAGGAGACTCTGTATTTTATACACCAATGAGTCTCAGACTCCCTTAGATCTCTCCAATACAGACTGAAATGAGCCAATTCTCATGTAGTATTCTATGTCTATAGATTTAAAGGTTCCGTTGGTACCTGGTACAGGGCTGGGACAAGTTAATTGCACATTTGTTGATTGGGTGGTTTGAATTTGGAATGGTTAATTTGAAAGTACTTGTTATTGGATATGCTATTTTAAACACAAAATAACTATTTAGACACACAGCATACACAATAACAAGTGCTTTCAAACATTCACTCACTTTTGAGGTGGTTCAAAGTTACATAAATTCTTCAGAATGGGAGAAATATCTTTGCCAACTATACACATGATCAGGCATTAATATATAAAGCATTAAAAAATTAAACCATTCCAATTAAAATCATTCAGTAAACAAATGGGCATATTAACTGGTCAGTTCTCAAAAGAAGAAATACAAATGGTCAATAATTACATGAAAAAAATCCAACATTTTTAGCAATAGAAAAATTAAAATTAAGAATACATTGATATTCCATTTCAATCTGGGTCAGAACATCAACAAAACAAATGACAATAAATGACATTCTAAGAAAGATGTCTGGAAAACAAAACACTTATACTGTGCTGGTAGGAATACAAACTGGTGCAGCATTATGGAAAGTATGAAAATTCCTCAGTAATACCACATAGAACTATCGATATGAGCCAGCAATTTCACTCAAAGCTATAAACCTAAAGGAGCCTAGGTCAATATATCACAGTGATTAATCTTGTGAATCTTTTTGTTACAGCACTGTTTACAATAGATAAGCTATGGAACCAGCCAAACGTCCATTAACACAGGATTAGGTAAAATATAATACATATTCCAATGGAATTATTACTTTAATGAAGAATAAAATTGAGTTACTTGTAGGAAAATAGATAAAACTAGAGATCATCATGTCAAGTTAAAGAAAAATAGATTCAGAAAAACAAATATTTTTATATGTATAATCTATAACTAATACATATATTTAAATATATGTGTGGTGATTATTATATATAGATGTTGTTATATGTGTCTATAGGAACTAAAGAGACAAGGAGAGACATAAGATGTACTGGGAGAAGAAAGACAAATATAGCCTCTCTTCTCTCATGCAGAATCTATCTGTCTATACACACACACACACACACACACACACACATACACACACACATATGCATCTGCCCACCAGTCTGTTTGTCCATCCATCTATATAATGGCTATTACTGGTTGTCACCTTGACTATACCTGGAATGAACTACAATCCAGAATTGGAAGGCTCTACTGTGATTCTGATCTTGAGGCTGGGAAATACAAGTTTCTGACCTGGATCTTGGCATGGAGATCTTAAGGCACAGTGGTTATGAATCTCAGGAGACTAAAGCAAGGAGATCTCTGAGTTCAAGGTCATCTGGGACAAAGCAAGTCCAAGATCCAGGTGTGGTGGTACACACCTTTAATCTGGGTCACACCTTCTGCTGGAGACCTACATAAGGGCATTGGAAGAAGGAAGATTCTTCTTTGCCTGCTTGCCTTGTGGAACAGAGCAACTGCTAGATCCTTGGACTTCCATTCACAGCTGCTGTTGACAATTGTTGGAGAGCTAGACTACAGATTGTAAGTTATTTACAAATTCCCTTACTATATAGAGACTACCCATAAGTTCTGTGACTCTAGAGAACCCTGACTAATACAATCCATCTGTCCATCCATCCATCCATCCCTTATCATCTACAACTATCAATGAATGATATAAACACAGAAGAGGGATTTTTAAAGGAATGAAGGACATCAGAAAGGGCCATGATGAGGGGTACATAAGCACAGTTCAATGATAGACATGTATGAAAATGTCATGGTGAAGCCTATTATTTTTACACTAACTGACAATAAGTCATTAAAAAAAAAAGCCAGGCATGGTGGTACACACCTGTAATTTCAGTATCTGGGAAATAACGGCAAGAGGGTTGTAAGTTTGAGGTCAGCCCCAGACACAATATAAAAATCCTGTTTTAAAAGACCAAGAGATGTACCTTGGTGACAGAGCATTTGACTAGCAAACATACACACACACACACACACACACACACACAGAGTTTTAAGTATTATCAAGAATCCTGTCCTTTAATTCTGTTCTTGTTTGCATGGGAAAGAAAGAGAAACTTGAAGTGGAAGTGAAAGAATCATAGAGACAGTTGTGAGGCAATAATAGTAAGTTGTTGAATCTGTGTATCAGAAGCTTTCTAGTGCATTAGTGCACTTAGCATCACAGACTCATAAAGTAGATAATATTATCACTATACCTGTTTACCCAGTGAGAAAATGGAGGCACCAGAATGATAGTTTGCCCATGATCACAAGGGCTCTAGGTCATGATCTAAATAATCTAATTACATACATCCTGTACCGCCCACTGCCATGGCACATAGACACACATTTTACGTAATTAATATTTTTAGTACTTAGTCACTGGGTGTGCGGGCACATAACCCAATCACAATCGATTGGACTAAACAGCCAAAGAATCTAATAATTTTAACTCTATTCAGAATGATTTCTGAGCTAGGGTTAACACAGAACACTTGAGAACACATAGTCGACACATGTAGGAGGGGGTTGGCAAAGGAACACTGTCAGAGGAAAGGTTAAATCTGAATTTGGACCAACAATCAGACCAACAGTGGAGGCAGAAGCTCCACCCTGAGCAATAGTGGTTTCAAAAGTCTGATATAGACCAGAACATGGTGTGTTCATTAATCTGCATGTTATCCAAGTGATGGGACTCACGGAATCTTGCCCACTCTTGGACCTTAAGCAATGAAAAAATGGAAAGAAAAATTGAAATAAAGGCCAGCCCTTCAAAGTGAAACTTCTCTCTTTCTCTCACCTTAGCTAATGAGTACTTGATTTGTGCCTGGATATCATTTGATCTTATATTTACTCTTCTATTTCTATGCATTCATCTATTTCATACTGTCTGGCCTGTAAATGTAGTCCTGAGCTGCATTACTACAAATCTGGGCATGGAACCTCACTCTTGAGCATTTTGTGTAACCTGTCAGACTCGTTCTGGACTAAATGTTATAACTTAGAATATAGAAGTCAGCATTTCAATTCTGGAAATTTGGACACACCGTAAGTATAGTAAGCATTCCAGAGCTCGTTTGCACATCTAGACAGAGCAGAGAGACAGACACATAGTGTGAGAATCGAGGGGGATTCTGGATTCTTTGAGATGAACACAGGATGCCCCCACCAAAAAAGTGACATTCACTTTTTGCTTTCATTTTAATTGTCAACTTAATTTGTCCCTACAACTTAATTTTATTATTAATAATTTCATCCATGCCATAATAGGTTTGAATAAATACATGAGCATTCTTGCCCCTCCAGTTCTTTCTCTGTCTCCCCACTCTTTCCCTCTCAGCTTTGTGGGATTACTGCTGTCTTTTTCTTTAGACCCACTAAGCCAATTTCAGTTCCATGTCCTG